>PVHX01001899.1:0-186594 GCA_004024805.1 Geosciurus inauris
TGGCCTAATTTGAGCATTTGCTCTCCTCTTTTACCAACAGAGAGCAAGACACCTTGCTATATACAAAGATGGGGAGAGGTAATTTGCCCAATGTGAATTTTGTCACTCTCATTGCAAGAGGAATAATGAAAATTAGGCTTCCAAGTAAGCAACAACTGGAAGAAGAGGCATGCGTGATAGTCCAATGCATACAGCTGTGAGATTTTATAGATCAAAGCTCATTCTGGTGAGTAAATTCTATAATCAGTTTAGAAATAAAGCAGATGGAATGAGCTTTATGCAAAGGACTTATTTAAAACTGGAATTTTATACTTAGGCTTTAACCCTGAGGCAGAACTGGCCCCATAACACATTATGAGCTTTGAGGCTGGAAGCACAATTGGGTCAATTGTGATCGCAGAGAGTGGCAGTTTGCCAGGTGAGGATGCCTTCAGGATCTGGTCCTCCTCACTCTCTACTTGAATCCTTTTTTGAAGTCACATAGTTAATGACTCTAATTGGTTCACAGTGAAGAGGAATTTTATGTGGGGAAGGAATTGTTTCATAGTGAACATAGGAAGAGACAAATTAACAAAATGTAGCAATGCTGTATCTTGGTGGTGAACAATTCCCTTTCCTCATGGAGCCCACAGCCGGTCAGTAACAGGGATGGGACATGGCTAATAAGATGTGGAATTAGTGAGTGCTCTAAGAAAGGAAACACCAGAAGGCACAAGGGAGAGGTACTTAACCAGAACCTACTACTTTCTAAAAGAAGTAACACCTCACCAGAAATCAAAAGAATGAGGGAGGGAAGAGCTTGGACAAAGGAAACATCAAGTGCCAAGTTTCAAACCCAGAACACCATGTATTTGAAAAACTGACATTAGGTCAGACTGGATGGAGGACAGAATGAAAAGGAAAGAAGGGATTAAATATGTTATGCTCATGTGGCAATGCAGGAGTGTTCAGAGCTGAAATGATTAGATGATGACAGCTGTAACCTAATCAGTAGATTAATCCATTTGATGGATTTATAATTTGCATGGATTACTGAGCAGTAACTGTTCCCAGGTGGGCATGATTGAAGGAAGTAGGTCACTGGGGGTGTGGCCTCTCGAATTATATTTTGTATCTGGCTCCTTGCTCTTTTAGTGCTTCCCAGATGCCTTGAGCTAAACACCTTTCCCTGCTACTCCTTTCTGCCATGATGTTCAGCTTCATCGCAGGCCCAGAGCAATGAAATTGGCCAAACAGACTGAGACCATGAATCCAAAATCAGTCTTTCTCCCTCTAAGTTGTTCTTGTCTGGTATTTTGGTCACAGTGGCAAAAAGCTGACAGTCACACAATATATCATGGGACTGCTAAACAGTGCATGACTTTTGTGAAAAGGGGGTTCCCTGGAAACAGACTCAGAAGTTGAAGTTTTCATGTAAAAAGTGTATCAGGAAGAACTCTCAAGACCAATACACGTGGGGCAGCAAGGAAGACAAATATCCAACTTCTATTTATGTGTAGGGGGAGAAATTTGTCTGTAATGTGGTCATAACAAGGCTTTAGCCAGTTCCTTGGGGAGTTGTGAAATTGAGATGGGCCTGCAGAGTTGTCTCAGATTGGAAGAGGGGGCTGAAATTTTATATCTCTAAATAAGCATTAGATGTAGGCTACCCTCCAGAAGTAGGTAGGGCTAGTAGGTTCTCTTCAATTTACTGAAAGTCCCAAGGAGGGACACAATTGAAAGCAGCTGTCTGCAACACTACAACAAATGCCTGAGTCCTCAAGGGGGTGGGGGGGGGCAGGGAGCTGTGTACCCATGCAGCACACCACAGTGCAAATAAAGCATGTTAAGGATGTATCTTGTGAACTGTCAGAACAATGGTAAGCTTGGACTTTAGGCATGGAAAAGACACTGTCAGAAGTATATTTAGAAAATTTTTTTCTGGTTGCAATATAAGCAACAAATTGAGAATTGTGACTACCACTAGAGAGACCAGTTAAAAATTGGTTGCAAATCCCAGGCAAGAGATGATAGGGTGCAAAGCAGGGTAGTGGCAGTAACAATGGAGAGTTACAGGTGAATTTGAAATTGGTAGAAGTAGGACTTAGCGATTGGTTTTAAAAATCTCACATTCCTGACTTGGGAACCCATGACTGTAGGAAACAAAGCAAGAGAAACCAATCATTTGTTATATTTTTTGAAAGACAGGAGTATGTACATTGGTGTAGAGGCCAAACTCAGTTTTGGAAATCTCAAATTTAACAGAGACATATATGTGGAGATTCTAAACAGCATGCAGATATCATAGTCTGGAGCCCAGGAAAATGATTTGGACCAGAAATAAAATTTACTGGACTATCATAATTTGGGTGGTGTTTGTAGCCCACAAAGAGATCAAGATAGTCTAGAAAAGTTTAAAATGTGAGGAAAAAGAAAAGAAGTACTAGAATAAGATCATGAGTTTTTCTTTCTTTTGTTAATGAAGCATTCATCATATTCTCACCCTGTGGTTTTAACATGATTAAGCAGTAGGTGGGAGAAGAGTGGAAGTTGTTGAATGTCTTTGATAGACTAAGTACATTATCTCATCATTTTCTTAACAATCATATGACTTCATATTATCATCCCCATTTAACCGATGAGAACAAAGACAGAAAATCTAAGGAAATCACAGAAGCCACAACATTATTCATAAGCAGAGCCATGATTTCAATTTAGATCTGCTTGTGTTTTGTTGTGATTTTGATGACAGAGTGGCAAACTACAAATGACTATGTAATTCAAGTTTACTATGAATTATAGTTTTTATAATCAGAGTCTTATTTTGCTTTCTATAATATACCAATCTTTAAAAATTTAAAAAGTGATATTAAAAAGTGGAAGCTCAAAGCTGCTTTGGGGAATAAAGATAGGGTCTCCTATTCTCAAACCTTAAAAATATAGCACCTTTGTTCTTGTCAAATGGAAAAACAGAATAAAAAGGATTACTCTTTTATTAGCCACTTTGTAAAAGAAAGCTTCGATTTATTCTGAGGGAATTAAAAATGTATAGCAATAGGCATTTGGGGAAAATTACCTCACAAGAAAAAGTGTATGTACTATTAGCCCCGACGTTATTTATTTATGTGTAGCTAGAATTACATGCCCATATAGGACTCAGGCTTATGAAAAATGTCTAAAATTGTTTCTCAGCTATAAGAAACCATGAATATGCAGAAACCTGCAGGAGTTATGAGATAACCCCCCTATATTCTGTTGCTAGAGATGCATCAGAAATGCTCAATCAGGGGTCTCTACTAGTCCATATCTGCAAAAGACTTCTTTCACACACTTGGGCTCAGAGTTGGAGTTTAGCTTCCCTGATGGGAAATTAAGAAGTGATGGCAACGTTAACCAGAAAGATTTTCCAGTTGTGTTCCTAAGTGGGCAACCATCCATCAGCAGTGGTCCTCCTGTGGAAGATAGTGCACACTCTTCTCAAGGGTGGCGTCCCTTAGCCAGTTCTAGCAGTTAGACTTGAATACATTATTATCTTTTACAAAAGGTCATTTAGGTCAAGTGTGGTTCTATCTGTGACATACTTTTGAACTAAGAATCTTGAGCTATGAGCAATGTTAAATTATGCATATTTCAGGATCCCTTGCAAGTCTGCACCAGGAGCAAAGAGGGCATCCTTTAAAAATCTTCCTTTATCTCATTAAGTTTCTTTAGGAAGTTGGTTTTGACATTAAGATTTAACTAGGCCAGGGCTGGGATTGTGGCTCAGTGGTAGGGCGCTTGCCTCGCATGCGTGAGGCACTGAGTTCGATCCTCAGCACCACATAAAAGTAAAATAAAGATATTGTGTCCATCTACAACTAAAAATATTAAAAAAAAAAAAAAAAAGATTTAACTAGGCCAAAAGCTGATTTGCAGCCCTAGAAAAATTTTATAGCTATCAGGGGGGAAAAAAATTATTTGTACAGAGCAAATTGCATTCATCACAAATGCGTGTGTGTGTGTGTTTTAATGATAAAAATAAAACAGGATTGTGCTTTCTTTTGAAAATATATGATACACATTTTCAGCCTTAAAGGCATTAAAATGCATTTATGTTCAATCTCACTTACTTTGTTCAGAATTATACATTCACAGATGAGAAATATATTCAAGGTTATACAAGAAAAGAATATTTAATGGTAATAATAGGATCATAAACAAGTTATATTTATTTCAACTTCAGAATATGTGCTACAACAACACATGGTTTTGTTCCATAATTTATTAAAAATAATAGATATGAGATTTCAAAACACTGTCAATCAATATGTATCAAGTAAAAATGTCAAGCCATATATTTAGAAATTTCAAGGACACACTGCAAACTCCTCCTAAAACCAAACACTTGTAATTTGCTTGGAGCAATAACATTGCTTAGTTTCAAAGTATCATACATAAATCATTTCTTTAATGAACTTTATCTTTTAACCTTCATTAAAAAGCAAAACAAGTGTCTTCTGTCATTGAAGATGCCAAATAAATGCATCAACAGAAATTAATAGGCAATAGAACTTGATGAATTCTCCTGGAGAATATTTTTATGATGAAAGTTTGGCAACTGCTCCTGTGATTAATCATAATAATGCACAAACTCTTAGCTCTGGATAAACTGGTCTATTTTTTCTTTCTGGAATATTCTTTCCTCTTTTCCTTCAAGGAAGGTTAACTACTCCACCTTCTCCTGTGATGTCTCCACTTCCACTTTCTTACCCAAATCCCATTTTGGTCAAGATCTCTCAGACCACCAAGGAGGAAACAGTCTTGATCCCTTAAACTCCAATGTATCTTATATTTCCAGCACTCAACACTGATCACACAGTATAATATTGTCCATGCTATCTGTTTCCCAGACCTTAAACACTGCAAAAAGATTAAATTGTTGAGAAGATGGGGGAAGAAGGTGAATAGTCAATAGACGCTCCTTGCTCTTAGGTAAGGTAAATGAACAGCAGAGGGCAAAGTACATCAGAAGTATGAATACTTTGAAAATTCAGTCATTTAATGGATTATTGGACAGTACATATGCTTAAAGTGGACTTCCTCTATGAATAAGAAGCATTTCCATCCCTCCCATATTTTTAGGACAGAAAGGAGTTTTTAAAAATCAAAGAGAATATTTCTAACTTAGTTGAATCTGAAGACTTATCTGGCTAAACATAATCTTCCTCTGGCTTACTAGACATCAAAATTCCTATCTCTGTGTGAGGTCAGCAAAAGTGATAGAAGTGAACATTATTGGCAGTCCATCACATTCCCCGATACTTACATACATTTCCCCACTAAATTTTACAGCAATCCTACTAGAAAGGTATTATTATCTCTTTACACTCCTAAAATTTTTTTCCTTGGATGCTTAAAAAAAAAAGGATTAGTTATAGAATATTCACAAGATGTTAGTGGGTTTTTGTACGTATACTTTCCATGTTTTATTCAATAACAAAAGTTTATGTTAAGAAATAAAATAGTAGCCAGATGTGGTGGCATATGCCTATAATCCCAGCAGCTGGGGAGGCTGGGGAAGGAGGATCACAAGTTCAAAGCCAGCCTCTGTAACTTAGTGAGGCTGTAAGCAACTTAGTGAGACCCTGTCTCTAAATAAAGTATTAAAACAAGGGCTGAAGATGTAAGTCAGTGGTTAAATACCCCTGGGTTCAATCCCTGATACCAAAAAAAAAGAAAGAAAGGAAAGAAAAAAAATGAAACAGCTTATATGTTTTCAAACTCAGGAATATATCCAACATTATTGCTCATTAAATAAAACCAATAATTTATTACGGTTCAGAAAGTAGAAAAGCACTAATGTATTACTTTTAAAAATTCTTGCATTACTAAAGAAATATTACGTGTCCAAATGTGTTCCAGAAATACTCTTCTTTTAAAAACAATATCAATAAAAGTCAAATTTCATCTTCTTTATTGACCAAGTTAGGTATATGGGACAATAGCAAAATTGGAGTTTCATCCAGCCTCTGAGTCCTATGAATGGTTATTTATAATGCACCTCACTACGGAAATTAGAGGTATTTTTTTCTACCTAATTAAGTCTGCTGTCAGAGTTGTTCCTTGTAGGTGCAAAATGTGCTTGCATTTGATGCTCCATTGCCTATCCTCTGCAAAGAGGGCAGTGCTTTCAAATTCGAAGATATTTGCAGCTGTTCAGCTCATTGACTAATCACTTCTAAGATTCTTCCCTAAAATAAAAATCATCTGGGGATTAATTGTTATTTACAATGTCAAAACTGGCTTTTCTGCAGATTTCTTCATCACTTGATTTTACAGTCTTAGCCCATCTCTGGAATTATGAACTTCACTTTCAAAATTCCAAATGGGAGCTCAAATGGTAACAGAGGTTCTGCATGGCAGGTTTGGGTTAGAATTAGATAACCTTCACTCCCATATTTCACCTCACATTCATGGAGCCCTGCACTAGGTTAGTAGAATCCTATAGTGTGATATGCTGCAAAGAGAGATGCATGCAGAGTTCAACATTCTAGGAGGCACCTTGGGCTCCATCTAAATAGAGATAGAGAATCAGGTCAGTGACTACTTTACATACCTCATATGGACCTGGAAAGAATCCAGGCTTCTAGAGGATCAAATAAATGAGTGTGCTTTGTAAAGTATTAAGCATATTCATATTAATATGAATTATGATCAGCACTTATCTGTCATTAGCCTACATTCTCATCAGCTTCTTCACTTATAAAAGAGCAGGAAGAGAATGTCTCAGGATACAGTGTCTATGAGGAGCACATTTACAGCTTTTGCTAAATTAAATCCAGTCTAAATTTTGCATAATCCTGTTGGATCTATGAAAAAATCTTGAATGTTTACTGTTCCCTTCAGTTATGTTGATTTTTTCATTTATTTGCCACCTGTTAAGAAATCCTTGGCTGAGCCCTACTGTCCCCTAGGTAGGGGACCTCAGACAAGTTTTATCTAATTTAAAAATTAGTTATCTAATTTTTCCAGATCTTTTCACCAAATGAGAAGTTGAGAAGTAGAAAAGGGATCAGGCAAGAAAGAACAAACAAATGATTTGGTCTGGAGTACCCAGTTCAGAAAATATACAGCCTTACTTTAGTTCTCTCCCTCCAGGAGAACTCTGGCCGTCAGCAGAGGGAGCTCTGCTGGGCTGGAGAGCCAGGCGCTCACAAACCTTCACATCAAAATGTGAGACTGGGTTCAAAGTACCATAGCCATAGCTTAGTTTGAAACTCAAACTAAAAGTGACTGAAGACTTTGAGAAGCAGAGCTGAGAAAGCTAAGAGTTGGTAACCTAACAGATCTTGGAAGAAACATGTGCACTCTTTCTCCTTCTTTTTGTTTATTAAGGGGGATGTGGAGTAGGATGGTGAAATATGGTTAATACCTATTATCAGGTTATTACAACAGTAAACAAAAAAACAATGTGAGAGTTTGGGGAAAGTAAAACATCTCACATAATATAGGGGGAAAATATTGAATGTAAAGACCAGTGTCAAAGTCTAGACGTCATCCTGTAATTTACAGAATCTTTAAAAAAAATAGACTACCAATGCCAATGTCTATCTTCTCAAAAAAGATAAATATTGAATTCTTACAAATTATTTAATAAAATATGTACAGCATAGTCAAACTGGATCTGCTACTATAACCTGATTATAATTGCTTTTAAAAATTAAACCATGAGCATAATTGGATTGTTAAAGTACAAATATATTGCTAATTTTTAAGAAATAGACTTTTATTCTGGGAAAAATAAAACAGTATGGACAATTACTAAGTGATATTTCAATGAAAATTTGAGAATCTCTTACAGAGTGAAGCATTTTTTTTTATCCATACATCATTTACCCCTAACATTTTCTGTTTAATTAACTTATGCCTGCATGTGTTCTGTCTTCTTAAAGTAGTTGAGGCTCATCTCCATTTTTATTAATAACCACAAATTTCATTGTAATGAACAGTTATTATGTATATACTGTGTTCTAGTAAAGCTCTGTTCTAGGTGCTAGAAATTCAAGGAAAAATTGTCTGCATTATTTGTTTCTTAACATTGGTTGAGATTGATATGTAAACAAACATGTTCAGTAAGTGCAATATAAGCTCCCTAGGGCTTTGTAGGCCACAATAAATCTCAACAAATGGATCATTTCTATTGAGGTGGAGACAGAAGAATCAGCAAAAGCTGTTTAAAATATGGTCCTTAAATCTCCTAGGTATCACCAATGACCACTAGCACACTGGTAGCCTTTCACTTTGGAGAAAAGACAGGAAAGGAAGGTGAGGCCAGGGGTTGGGGTGGGAGTAGACAAATTTTTCAGCACAGAAACAGCCTGTAACAGGCTCCCAGAGGCATGGAATACCAGAAAGATTTCTTATATCTGTAAGCAATTCAGTGAGATTGGGATATTTGCCAAATTAAAAGGAGAGAATGTGAACTCTTTTCTTCTTGATCTGCTTGGAGAATCATCCGTAGATTTAGAAGGGAGCTCCTGAGTAAGACTACCTATGTGAGAGTGACTAGAAATGGGATGTGGGGATCCCAGAAGAGAAGACAGTGCAGTTGTTCCAGGCACTTCGGACGATTTCAGAGATAATTTAATGTATCGAGTAATGATCCATTGCCTACCATATTCTGTGGTCCCACTTGGAAAACCAATTTGGAAAAGAAAAAAATGCTAGAAAGCCCCCAAATTGAACTTGGCTCTTTCTACCCCGATACATATCCCCAACCTGTATGATTCTCATTTTGATTAAGAAGTTCCAGGATGTCCGTGTTTAAAGAAGGGATGCAACTGGGAAGGAGAACGAGAAGTGTCCTTGCAGTGTACCTCTCTTGATCTAACTAGAGCATCTACTGGTACTTATCCCAGTGAGTTCAAGAGAGAATCCAAGACTGTGAGAAATGGAAGAGCAAAATTATGTGTCTACAGACACTCTACTCAGTAACCAACAAGTTACATGACCATTTTAAATGAAAGTAGTTTCTGGATTGCCTAGGGGCTCATTCTCAGCACCAATTAACTCCTCTCTCCCCACCACTTCTTCCTCTTCCCTCCTTTTTCCTTTCCTCGCTGCTTGACACAATTCTGATCCATAGCAACAGATAACTCAAAACCTTAACAATGACCAGAGCTAACGAGGACCTTGTTGTTTTGGCCACCTTCCATCCACCTCAGTTACCACATTAGGTTGACTTGCCTGGCAAAACATCTATTTTCATCATTTTATTTATTATCCACATATTTAGATAGAAAAATTGGATTTGGGACTATGGCATCCCTTAAGTACAGTTAATACTCCCACCCTACCCACTCCCTTAGAAAATATATCATTCAAAATCACCAAATTCCTTGTCATTACACTAAAGTCAGAGGGTGGACCTGTCCTTGTCGATTCCAATATGCACTCCACGGCTCTAATCATAAACACACCTGCTCCAAGGATGTAATGTATTTTTCAGATCATATGTTTATTTTTCTGCTGATTTCTAACATACTTCTCCATTATTCTGGAATATTCTTCATAGTTTATTTTGGGTTCATCTCAGAACTCCTGGACTTTGAGGTAGACCTTTTTATTTGCCTGCCACATATTCTTTCTCCCCTTCCTCCTTAATAAGGGAAATTAATTTTGTTGGAAGCACATATAAATCCACTTTGAAAACTGTATTTATTTTCCCAGCCTCCTTCCTTGCTCCTATGAATATCCATATAACACTTTTGGCCCATGAGACATAGGAAGATGATGTCTGCAAAGGATTTATGAGAAACTTGTTGCCCTCATACAGGACTTATGCCTACCTCTTTGCCTCTTATATTCTGCCTAAACTGCAGAAGTGATGTCCAGGGCATCAGCTGAATGCTATGATCAGAATGGGCTCAGAAACAATCCCCTTAGGCTCATGGAAGTGAGCCATGTTTCTCATAGCATATGAAACTGCTGCAATTTAAAATATGTAAGCTAAATTGTAAAATCCTCAATATTACAGTATAAAAATTTGAAAATCTACACTAAAGTTCCTCTGGTCTCTATGAGCAGAAGAAATGGAAACAATTCTATTTTAAGATGCAAAATATAATTAATCATGCTTCCAATACAAGAAGGATCTCCTCACACATACACATAAATTAAGTCCTCTCAGTTCTCTGATTTGACCTCAAAAATTATAATTGGCCAAAAGGTGTGTGTGTGCACATGTAGGTGTATGCATTTTTTAAGTGCTTTATCTGCAAAGATGAAAGGTAGGCAGAGACAGCTTGGTGATCATCAAACCAGACTATCCCTTCTAGGAAGTGGCTATTGAGCTAGTGACATCTATCAGGTTTCCATTCCATCTAGATGGTGCTATGCAACCTTCTCACTATTGAAATATAATCTAGTCACATGTCATTTCTGGGCTGATGAGGTAGGCTTACTTAGTTCTTAATAATCTCTTCTTTTCATTGACTCTGAATACCTACTGGCAATAGGTGTCGGAAGACTGAGGATCCTGAATCCATGAATGATCACATGGATGACTAGTTCTCAACCAGGAGTAGCTGTAGAAATCTGCATAAGTATTGCAGTTTCCTTGTGCTAAGTCACCCAGACTTTAAGGTGAATTTGTTCTGAAGCCAGTGTTACTCTTACTAATTTAAAGGGCAAATTAAAATCTCACATTTTACACGGATGAGCCTGAAAAAACTTTAAAAAGTACTAATGTGATTGAGTGGGCTCAGAATAATTAAATTCTCTGCCATTAGGTAAAAATGGAAATTAAATTAATTAGAAAGGGGAAAAAGTTATAGTTTTGTTCTCCCTTGAGTTTGTCATTTATAAAATTCATAGCTGCCAGTTAATAAATATCTTTTAATTTTTAGGTCTCCAGTTAGGCTGAATCTAGTCTGATTTTCTGCAAAGAACTTTCCCTATTTGTTCTCTAGGAGAGGGAAATGGATATTGCATTGCATGTGGCTTTTCAGTGAAGTAGAGGTTGGTGCAATAGGCAATTGTTTAGGAATAGGTTTATTCAAGGTGATTACAATTTAGGTGGAGAACTCAGCTATCTTCCATGGAAAAGTTGAGTTTAATGGAAACTAAGAACTTCTATTCCCGGCTTTCCAGAAACTGTATGCAAGTCTAAAGTTTTCAAATAGAGGGGCTATTTTGTTCCAAGTCCTTTCAAAGATGTCAGTGTTATTCCTTGTCCTAGTATGAAGAACAGCTTCTGGTCTAGAAAGGCACTCTTGTAACCAAACTGGAGAACAGATAGAGTCCTTCCATGGACTAGCAAGAAGGAGCCATGTGCTTTTTAGTCCTGCTGACTTCATCAAGAAAACAGAACAGCTGCACACCTATAATCCCAGCAGCTCATGAGGCTGAGGTAGGAGGATCATGAGTTCAAAGCCAGCCTCAGCAAAAGTAAGGCACTAAGCAACTCAGTGAGACCCTGTCTCTAAAAAAATACAAAATAGGGCTGGGGATGTGGCTCAGTAGTTGAGTGCTTCTGAGTTCAATCCCCAGTACCAAAAAAAAAAAAAAAAAAAAAACACAAAAAGAAAGAAAGAAAGAAAAAACAGAACAGAAAAAAATCTTAGTAAAAGTCTCTCTTCTAAATTAGTGAGACAGCATTTTACTTAGTAATTTTAGAGATTCTCAAGGTTGGAACTGTAATTCAGCAACCTTTTATTCTTCACAGTCATATTCTCTTCAAGAAGAAGCTATGACCTTATTTTGGGGGACAAATATGAGGAGAAAGAGGCCACTCAGTGTTTTCTCTTTTTAATTCTGAAAAGTCTGTCCATGCTTTTCTCTTTTAAAATATTTTTATTAGCTATACATATGGTAGGATGCATTTTGATGTATTCATATATGCATATAATATAATTTGCTCTGTTTCAATCACCAGTACTTCCCTGTCCCCTCCTCTCCTCCTTTCTTCTGACCCCCTTCCTCTGTTCTCTTGGTCTTCCTTCCATTTATTTATTATTTTATTGTTTTTAATATTAATATATAAAAATGGAATTCACTGTGATATATTCTTAAGTAAACATTTTATAATATAAATAAATATATAAATAATATATTTATAAATGCATCTGTTACTTAAGTAACATTCTATCGCAAAAGAAGGATAATTTTTTCCATAGAAATCTCAGATAAATAAAATGAGAAGCCTTTTTATGCTTTTGGAATACAAACCAACTTAGACTAATGATCATGCTGAGTGGTTTAGGATTTTATAAGTAACCAAGACTATTTGCAAAGGAAGAATGCACAGGGGCAATGTGCCCTGTTTGCCCTAAAGACAGCACCCCTGCTTTAATTGTAAATGGCAAAAGGATCATCTGAAAACTCAATTCTCACCATCTCACTCTGGGGGGAAGTGGATATTTTTGACAATTAAGAGCCATACGATGTAAGTCAGGCTCTAGGTGGTCTTCTGAGAAAGTTCTTGGAGAAAGAACTGCTTTAGCTGACATGGGCCTTATGACTTTCTTTTCCTGTCCTTATGACTAGAATATAATCAGGATGCTGGAGACAAGGTAGCCATAGAAGGATGGGGGCTGGGGATGTAGTTCAGTGGCAGAGTGCTTACCTAGCAAGGTTGCAGTCATAAGTTCAATCCACAACACCAGAAAATAGAACAAAATAAAAACAAATAGGAGGAAGAAGATCACAGGCTAAGGATGGCCAAAAGAAAGAGAAATGAACTTAGGTCCCTAGGACTATGAGTCTGCCAAACAAGCTCTGAAGTCCTAATTCCAAATTAACATCACTGTAGAAAAATAAAACCTCTACTTGGTTAAGCTAGTGAACACTGGACTATCTTTTATGAGCAGCCAAACATATACCAAGTTGATCTAATTAGTAGAATGCTAAAAATAATTTTACACTAACTGTTTCCAAACTAGTGTTTCATTTGTTTAGGCAACTATTAAACTAATATATAGCATAAATCATTTTCGTGAAGTACTTAAAATGACTCCTCCAAAGAACTCTACTGGGCCATAGTAGATGCAGTTTCTATATACCCACACATCATGAATACTTTTCATCCTTCCACTTACTCATTCATTTCTGAGGGTCCAATAAACTGTCCTAGGGACAGACATGCAGGGATGAACCACAGCACTGGACTACAAGAGCCTTGGTTTATTTGAAAGAATAAACCCTCTATGTTTCAGGTCCTTGCTTCCCGTGGGTTGTCTATTTCATGTACGTTAGCTCTTCCAGAGATGGAGAAGCCCAGCACCAGAATCAACACTGACACAAGTAAAGGGCTCTGAACTACCATCGTGGCTTACATCATTTAGTGTTCAGAATGCAGTTTCATCAGTTGAAGATTTAATTGTTGTACTAATATGTTCTTTACTGTCATGGGAATCAATTGAAGACAGTTTCTCATTCCATCCACTATAGAACCTATTTTGGCAAAATCAGACTACTACAAAAGGAAGAAATTTAGTGCCACTCACTTCACTTTGTTTTCTGTCATCTCTATGATTAAAAAAAAGAAAAGAAAAAAAAATCACTGTGCATCAGGTCTTACTTCAGGATCAAAAGACAACTGTTTACTCAAGTACGGTGGCAAAACACTGGTTGGTTAAAGAAAACCTACGGTCCACTGGCATGCCATTTAACTTCTTTCTACCTCAGTTTCCTTCTGAGTTAAGTGATGAGGTGGAATTAGATCATTGTGTTCTTTGGTAGACCTTAATTCTCTTATTTCCTCACTCACTGTGATGCATTAGCAGACAAGCTTCCCAGCTAAGAGCAGAACATTAAGATTATTTTTAAATGATGCATGGCTTCTTCTCTATTTCTGTTGCCTCAGGAATTATACGTCTTAGCCCACATCCCATATAAAACCACAATTTTATATATAATTAAACAATATAATGCCATCTTATATTAATAATACCATATCACTGTACTCAGGATCAGAATAGGGAACTGAATTTATTATTTCTAGCTTTTAAGGGCATAACTTGTATTATACACATTTGAAATAATTGAATGAAAATTAGATGGAGAGTACATTGTTTTTAATTTGCTGTTTAAAGTAGCCCCCAGACATCTAGGAGTGCGTCTAACAAAGATTATCTCAAAAGCACAGCAATCCCCTTACTCCATTCTGAGCAATTGGTTTCAAAGTCTAAAAAAGATCCATTGTTTGCAAATATTAAGATCTTATTTTTTAGTACAGACAATAGAAGTAATTAATTAGCACATCTGACATTTATCCGCAAACCACCAGAGATAGGTCCCAGTTTTTCTCATTACTTGCATAAAGATTTCAGAAGTTGCAATACATTAAGCAAAACTCGTTTAACCCACCACATTCTGAATTTCATGTATGAGTAAAACTGCTATCACCTTGCTTGCAAAAAGATGTTTAAGGAACATGAACACTCTTTACAAACACTTTAGTTATCATCCTGCAAAACGACTCACACCCCCGGCAATCTTCTCATTCCATATACACAGTCCCCTCTACTCACCACAATGAGTTAAAGGTAGGCAAAAAGCTCTCGGTAGCAGCCTTTGTGTTAGTATTTTGCTTTGCCATTCCCTTCATTTTAGGTGTCATGGCACAGGACCTTACAGACAGCAATTCATCCTGTGAGGTTTACTGCAAACACCCAAAGAGGTGTCTGGCACTTGCTGGAAGATTTAGCTTTTATGTTTCTGGTCCTTCTTCCCATACCAAAAATGAGACCAGTTTCTGAGCTATTCTTAACTCTCATTCCAAAACATTTCAAAAGAGAAAGACAAGAAAGAGTTCATGATTTCCATGCAAACTCCCAGCCTGCCTGCCTGCCTGCTGCTACCAATACTTCTTATTCTTGCTGGTGATGACATTCTGCGAGCTCCCCAGCACCGTCGCTTCGTTATGTAAGGCTGTGTAGGTCAAGTGTAGGAGACTCACTGCTGGCCTGTGGAAACTCATGGAACTGTTTCTTCAGATTAACACTTCAGGGGCTATGGAGACTGGAGGAAGCTGAGCTTTTACTACATCTTTTGGGGGTAAATATTTTTGCATGATTCAGTGGTTTTTATATTATGGTCTTGGCAGATGCCTGTCAGCCATGCTGAGAGGTGCAGGGAGAAATTACTGAGAGATTCCAGTTCTGTTAGCATGCTTGAATAAGCATACTAAGTCTTCCAGTAATCCTAGCATTAAGACACTCGAGGAGTAAAAAAAATCATAAATTAAAATTTGCTTATCAAGCATCATCTCTGAGCATCAAGGAATGAATGTTGCTTTGATGTTTAATCTCTGCATACAAACTGTTTGATCAGAGGTGTGGCAGGAGAGCATTATTAGATGTGGCTCTTAGCTTCAAGAGATTTACTGCAGTTCTTGGCTGTTATGTTGTCCTTGTCTCTGACTGCAAATTTGCTTCCCTGGGAAATGAGCTATATGTCTGTCTATATTTGTCTTCTATTGTGACCGTTGGTGAAATAAGAATGGAGCCTGCATAACCTGGCAGTTATGTGACTTCAACAGATAACCCTATCTATTAGTTTCAAGGTGAATACTGCAGTATAAGCGCCATTCAAAGCTAGCACTGTGTGATGCTGGGTTAACTGCATTGGCTCAAACGGGGCTCTGTTTAGGAGACTTGGAGGGATGATACCAGGGTAGAAGTGAACAGTTATTCACTCTATGAGTAAAAGTAGAAACAGTTTAACACCGATTCTGTTTTAGACTCTCACACGGTGTCCTGCTATAAGAATTAGTTCTAATAGCAGGCTCTTATTGAATGCTGCAGAAAAGCCTGGAGAAGTAGCAGGGTAAGATTGCAGTAGCAAGCTGATATTGGCAGGAAATACTAATAAGATTTAACTGGAGAGGATGATACAACAGATGGCACCTAATTTAAAAGATAGATGAGTATTTTAAAAGTTGAAGGCAAATGTAACACACTTGAAAGTGTTTGGCTTCCTGGGTGCCCTTGGCAGGTGAAATTCAGTACTTTAGACATAATGCCTTGAGTTAGAAAAAAAAGGCTGTGGAAACTGTCTACATGACATCAAAGAGCTAAATGGAAAGTTGACTGATAAGTCACTTGCTTGGATGTCTCTAAATGAGGACTAGCATGAGACAGGTTAATTATGCAATATTCTGCAGATAAACAGATAGTTTATAAAGTTTCTTGGGGTGTTTTTTTTAAGTTTAAGGAATATAAATGAGTACTACTGAATTGAATTTCCTAAAGAGTAATTTTCACCCTTTAACCATGATCAACAATAGCATATTGATTATTTGATGAAAATACTGATTTTATCCTGTATTTAATTGATTATGCATGTACATGTTTCCCCAAATAATTTGAAGAGACATTTATGGTCCCTCAGGGCTTGATTTTATATTACTAATGTCAATAGTCATTTTTCCCATGGACGTAACTTGGCATAAGAGCCCCATCAGATCAGTTTCTACTCTGTTTCACAGTTGGACTAATTTTCATAAATTTACTGTTAAAAATGAGGCATACAAACCTATGTATGATTACCCTCTTTGATTTTATATATGTTTAGGATAGCACTTTTTGTACTAATTGCATATAAATTACCTTTTGTTTAATATTGTTTCTATTGGTTGTTGTTAAAAGGGATTCTTTCTGGTAAGAAGTTTAAAAAAACGTATTTCTTCATTTTTAAGATGAGCAGTTTAAATGAAATGAGGTCTCAACTAGTTTTGTTTTTACCATTTGTGATTGCATTCTTCTGTTTGAATTAGCATGATCAAACACTCCGTCCTACAGTGAGATTATGTATTTGGTGAGGTAATAGTTTTGCATACCTACAATACTAGGTCAACATGTATTAAGTACCTACCAAGTGCTAGGCAGTAGTCCTCAATATGTAGCCTGCTGACCAGCTACATCAGCAGGCTGGGAACCCATTAAGAATGCAGACTCTCAAGCCTCACTCTAGACTTCCCAAGTCAGAACCTCTGGAGTGACTTTCAGAATTTCTCTTTGTAGAAGCTCTCCAGCTGATTGTAAAACTCACTGAAGTTTGAGAACCACCATGCTTGGCAATTATTTGGTTAAATATTATGAAAATTGTTTTATTGCACACAAATATGCATTATATAATAAAATGCTCTGTTTTCTTCAGTACCTAGATTTCCTAATGTGAGCAGTACTATTTTCTTAAAGGTCTATGCAATTTTTTAGTATATCTGAAGTTTAAATATGTCCATAAGAATATCTGTTTTCCAGCAGTTCAGTTTTAGAACTTCAGCTCTTAGAAGTTGTTTTAGTCAGCTTTGTTGCTTCTGTAACTAAAAAGATCTGACCAGAACAATTGTAGAGGAGGAAAAGTTCATTTGAGGGCTCATGGTTTTCAGAGGTCTTAGTCCATAGATAGCTGGCTCCATTCCTCAGGACTCAAGGTGAGGTTGAACATCATGGCGGGAGAGTGTGGCAGAGGGAAGCAGCTCACATCATGATCTGAAAGCAGAGAGAGAGGTCTCCTCTCGCCAAATACAAATATATACCCCAAAGCCATGCCCCCAATTCCCACCTCCTCCAGCAACACCCCATGTGCTTTCAGTTACCACTCAGTTAATCCCTATCAGGGTATTAATTCACTGATTGAGTTAAGACTTTTATAACCCAATCATTTCTCCTCTGAACCTTCTTGAATTGTCTCACACGTGAGCTTTTGGGGAATACCCCACATCTAAACATAACAGAAGTTAAATAGTTAAAAACATGAGAGGACTTCTCTCTTCTGTTTATTCAGTGTGACTTGGCAAGTGTCACTGCCCCTTTTTGATGCTGTTTATTATTTGTAGAGTAAGTGGCTGGGCTAAATCAGAGTTTCTCAACTCAGCATGATTGAAATTTGAGGTTGGAATTTCTTTGTTGTGGGGTCTGTCTTGTGCATAGCAGAGTGTTGAGCAGCATCTCTTGTCCACACAACCTCTAGATACAATAAGAGATACTTCCAGAAACTGCCACCTGTCTTCTGCAGGAAAAATTATCCCTCTCTTGATTTAAGTACCATTGGCCTAGGTTAACTTTCCTGTGAAAATTTCTAGTATACTAAATGGAACAACAAATGTATTATTTCTCTTTTTGGCAGTTTTAAAATTACATAAAAATAAATACATGTCTTTGTTATGTAACTCAGATATAAGTTGAGGCCTCTTTGTCACCCTAAAGATTTAGGTTTGATTTGCTCAGATACCGACTAATCCTAAAGTATATGGAAGTCCAAAACTCTTTTGCAGCTTCTAAGCAACATAAAGTCTTATGCAGTCCTCTATGTCCTGGAGTCCTGGTTTCATGTGTACTATCTCATTGTTTCCAAGTGACCCAGATTGCATCTGCCACTGGTTTCTAGCAGAGGTTTATCTGTGCCAATCACCTTTTAGACTTCATAGATTTCATTAAAGATAAGTACTTATTTTCTCCCTCACCTATCTGTTCTCTTTGTGCCCTCCCTACAAGAGCTGAGCATTCTGAATTCTTCTTCTACCACACACAGTAATTCATATTTCCACAGTTCTTATATCCAAACATAGATGTCCAAACTTATTAAAAAATTTAGAAGATTGCTGAACACTGTGACATAAAGATCACAATTTCAAGGCCAACCTGGGCAACTTAACAAGACTTTGTCTTAAAATTTAAAAACAAAACAAAAAAAACATGTAACAAAGCTGGGGATGTAGCTCAATGGTAGAGCTCCCCAAGAGTTCAGTCCCTAGTATAGGAAAAAAATTCTGTATAGCCAAGGTCTTCAATTTAAGACCATTTGCCCTTCATAGAAGACAGAGTCATATTATATATGTAAAATCTCATGGCTAGAAGAAATATTGAATTTATGTTCATTTTCATGTTTTTCTAAATCATACTGAAGGACAGTTCCTTGCTCTTACCTCAAACAATTGACCAATTTAGTCCAGAGATTTTCTGGAGCTCATATGCCTGGGAGAAAACAGGTAAGACATACACACATGCTCACACAGTTTCCCCAAGGATGAGAAATTCTTTTTAGTTTGCTGTCCTACAAATTCAAATTAAGTGTTATTCTGAAACACATGTGAACTAAGGAACTTAATTTAGGATATAGATAGCTATAATTCTATTAAACAAAGCAATAATAGATAATATTTGAAAGATTATATCTGTGTTTCTAAGTAATTTTATAGACATAATCCTTTCAGAGATCCACAGTAAGACAATAACATAGGTCTCATTAGTTTAATCATTTGCAACAAGAAAATAAAAGAACAGACTTCCAGATGCCAAATCTACTTTTCTATCAGATAAGACTCGATAGTGCAGGTAGTTTGAACGAAAACTATAAGAACTCATAAGAGTCAACAGTCACATTTCGGAGTATACACCAATATAAATTCCTTTGAATTTTAATTTGATATTTGGGAGATGTGTCTACATGCTCATTCACTTCAGTATTGTCCCAATAGCCAAGATGTGGAAGCAACTTAAATGTTCATCAAGGGAAGCTGATCAGGAAGAAGACAAGCATGACCACTCACGTCACTTCTATCAGTATAGTCTTAGAGGTTCTCATTTCTCTGATAAAGTAACATTATACTTATTTTCTTCTGATATTTTTAATATCCAACAGGTAAAAACATGAAAAAGTATATCTAAAATTTGGGGGTGCCAGGGAGGTAAAATAGGTATTAATCTCATATATAAAATTGCCTTAGACTATTATTATGATCCTCTAATACTGAGAGAAGGGAAAGTGGCAATGATATAAATGTTTTGGTTTCAAATATATAGATTCTAGTGAAATCATTAGAAATAACTTTTTATCAGTAAACACAATAACGACACACACCCATACATGCACACACACAGTTTGGGATTGCTCTCTAGATTTACTAAGCAGGGCTGGGGCTGGGGCTCAGCGGTACAGCGCTTGCCTCGCATGCGTGAGGCCCTGGGTTCGATCCTCAGCACCACATACAAAGCAACAAAATAAAGACATTGTGTCCATCTACAACTAAAAAAATATATTTAAAATAAAATAGATTTACTAAGCATTGCCTCCCTGACAATTGGCCAACCCTCTCTTACCCAAGTCCATTGCATCTAAGTTGGATTCTAGGAAAACAAAAGTAAACGAAAAAGACACTACTACCATCAGTTTGTGTCACAGCAGGGAACAGACCCTGCTATCAGCCCTGTCTGGTAGAATAGTGGAAAGAAAAGTGGATTTGGCATCTGGAGAGCTTGAACTTTTATTTTCTTGGTTGCAGAATGATAAAGTTAAGGGAACATATCTTATTGGATTTCTGTGGATCTCTGAAAGGATCAAACTTTCCAAACTGGGGGAACAAAAGAACAAAATATTTGATTTTAACTTTTCAACACCATGTTCTCCAGGTTTTCTTATGGACATGGTTGCCGCTTTCCCTCTTCAGCATGGGTGCTAGACCCTGTGCAATCTGGTCATCAGCTCACTTGCCCAAACTCTAGCCACTTCCACGATTCAACCTTATATCAGTTTCTATATGATATCTCTCCTTCTTAAATTGTGCTTTTCTTTATTCCTCACACTCCGTGTGCTTCTCCTATTAAATGACACAGGGAAACCACAGGTAATATCAAGACTTGGTGTAAATTTCACCTCAGAGTTAACAAAGAAAAAAGTTTGGTAATATTTAGTGATGGCAAAGGTGTGGAAAACAGGTATCTTATGACATTGTTGGAGTATTAAATGGCGTCACATTTTTGGTAGAAAATCATCGATATCCATCCATGTTAAAAGGCAGAACTAAAAAAAAAAAAAAGAAAAAAGAATCATTTCCTGAGAATGCACTTAGAGAAAAACTCACACAAGTGGGTAATGTGTTTGTAAAGTGATGTTTACTCTAGCATTCTTTGAAATAATGTGTGTTTGTCATTTGAGAACTGATTAAGTACATTTTAGTGTATTCATCTACATACATGATGAAATACTCATTAAGCAATCAAGGAAGAGATTAAAAATCCAGTATTTAATTCCAACAAGGTATACAGCCATATATAGCATATGATGTCATTTCTGAGAAAATATAAATCACCTCTATTCATATGCTTGGATGTGTACATGAATTCTCAGAAAAGATTCAAGGGAAATTAACAGTGACTGCCTTTGCCGAATGGGCCCAGAGAAAGAGGAATTAGAAAGTAGTTTTTTACTTAAAAAGACACCCAGGTCAATTAACATTGGAAATGCTACCTAAAAAGTAGATTAAGAGTTTGTCCTTGTGTATTTGAGTCAGGGTGTACTAGCAGAGATTAGAACCTGTTAGGTACCCAGGAAGTGATGAGAAGAGCAGAGGAAGTGAACTACCCATTCTGGGTGCAAGACAAGCAGGGAGGTTTAAAGAACCCAGGTGAGCTGTGAAGCTCAAGAGTATTTCTATAGGCCTGCTTCTCAAACATCAATGTGCACAGGAAATATCTTGTTAAAATGCACATTCTGATTTGGCTTGTCTGGGGTGGATCCCAAGAGTTACACATTTTTCAACAAACACAAGAGATGGCCATGCTGCTGGTCCACTGCCACATTTTGGGAAGCAATTAAGGCTCTAAAACTTAGAAAGTATTATGTTTTTCTGTGGTTCATGCCTTCACAAATATGAAGTAGAGCCAGAAAGCATTTGTTGTTAAAAATGAGCTGAAGGGGAGGAAAAAAAACCAAAAAAAAACCACCTCATTGAGTATGATATTTGCAACATAAAGCTTTGCCAAAGCAATATTATTGTTGAATGTTCATGATCAGCAGTTCTGTTATTTTAGCTTTTTCATTTTTAACAAATTCAGATTTCTGGAGACCTAAGCATCAGCAGATTGAGGCACGCTCTCCCCTCTGCTCCTCATGCATTTAGTTTATTTGTTGATCTAGTGAGAGTATTTCCAAACATAGCCACATTCTTTCACATGCTGCAGATGATTGAAGACTCTAAAACAAGTAAGGAAGAACTGCCATCTGCCACCCTTCCACCCTACCACATGCCACCCCATGGCATATTCAACAGAAATCCAGGCTGCAGATCTACCATACAACTAAAAAGTCCCTTGGCTCGGCCACATGTAGAAATGCTTTTCCTCCATGGCATCTGTGAAAATAATGTGATGTAATCCAGACCAGCAAGGAATAGCTGTATCATCTCTCCTTTATGTTTGTTTTTACCTTTGAACTTGGATCCCAGAGATTTCCTACCATCATTTTAACAATATGATATGGAAGAGAGCTTTATGTGAAATAAGAAAGCATGGCCTTACAGCAAGGTTATTACATTGAAGATAGATCGTTGGTTTCAAAATCACATTTTCTCACCACCTTGTTACCTTTTCCAAGATACTCAACTATTCTGAGTCCCAGTTTTCTTATTTATAAAATAATGATAATATTATTAACATCTATTTCATGAGATTGCTGTGAGGTTTCAAGTTCCAAGTATATATTGGGTCCTTGATAAATATTAGCAATAATTACTATTCCTTTTAAATCACATTAGAATTAATTTGAAGGTAAAAATACTTGAATGTAAACATTTGTTCCTGAGTATCTAACATATACTAATATACACTGTGCTAAGGGTTAAGGTATTAAACAGAATCATTTGTCATAAAGATTTTATTCATATCTTTAAGGTATTTAATACATGCATTTGTTTTTTAAGCAGAGAAAGAAGAGTTTTTGGAGATAAAGTGGGACACATTCTTTCCCCCAGTTCTCTCCAGCCCTTCACATATGGTGGGGCTTCCAAGTCACCCTCCTGTGATTACAAGGCAGTGGGTGTTTTAAGTAGGGCAGTGTGAATGAAGGAACTATATATAGGACAGGCTTAGGAGAGCGAAAGAAAATAAGACCCCCAGGGTCTTGCAACAGTAGGGAGGACTAAACAGATATGTTGATGGGAGCCACATTCCCAGAGCACAAGAGTGGGAACCCTGAAAAAGGGTCTGCTGGCAAGATCAGTAGACTTCAAAAATGCAGGCCAGGTAAAGGGAGTGGTAGAAGTGGTGGTGTGGTTTAGAAGTAGGACAAGGACTGGGTGAGAAGAGAGATTCTTAACCTCCCAAAGTCATTTTCCATGGATTGCATAATCTGGGAGCTTTTTCCATTGGATTTCTTTGGGTTCAGTCCAAGTCAGACATTAGCAGAAAATTGGAGAGACTTTCCCATCATAATTTTTCTTTTATTCTAAAAAAGTAGCTATATTCATTTGATTAAATCATCTACTGGGGTCTTCCAAAGTCCAGCTCTTTTCTTTTTTCTTTTTTTGGCTCTGATGTCACCATTTCCCTATTTTTTTTTAAACCCAGTGTCTCAATAAATTGCTGTGGTTGGTCCTGAACTTGTGATCTTCCTACCTCAGCCTTCAGAGGCACACAGACATCAGATGTGTGTCACCCTGCCCAGCTAACCTGGGCTCTCTATTGAGCCTATTGATAGTTCCTGGGTGCTTTATCAACTGTCTTAACATTCTTGGTAAATAGTTTCTTCTCTAAATTATTTTCACTTAATCTTTTTTCAGTTTAGCATGCTATTTCCTTTCAGGATGTTTATTGAATCACAAGCATAATTTTAAAGCAATAGATATTTCAGGCTCTGGTTGTGATGGTTTAGAGAGGAGACTCCGGGCAGATGGAGTCTTTGAGATATGCACAAAGGTTTTGCAGTCCTACAAAGCAGAGTGGAGAGGGATGGGATAAGGAGAGAACATTAACAAACAGCTCTGTGTGTGCATAGTATGTGATACGTTTGAACTTGGATCACACACACACACACACACACATACACACACACATACAAATACAATTAGAAATAGCAACCATGTGAATTAGGGTAAATGATCACCCAGTGTCATTGCTGAAATCATGGAAAAATCCACATTCTGCATTTGATCAGTTGCGGAAAAAGGGAAGTAGAAATGTAAATGTCCACTTCCCATATGTGCTAATTAAAGGGATGAAATCCTAGAAGTCCTTTCTTGCTTTATTCAGCCTACTCTTTCCCAGGGAGAAGAGAAATACAGGTTACTTTCATGCAGTGATAGCAACCAGAACTGAAAAGAGACTTTCAAAAACAACTCAGTGGAACATAGGAACAAGTACATCAGTCCCTGAGTTTCCTTATCAAGTGTTATGGAAAATATATAGACAATGTGTTTCTGTTATTTCACTGTTCTATACTAACAAGAGCAATCTCTTCACCTTTCATGTGACTGCAGCAGAACAAGTATGGGAGCTTGCACGTAGGCATGAGAGTACAGCTGCCTAGCAATTGGTCTCTCAAGCAGAGCCCCAGAGGTCCCAGGTGGGCATAGGACATCTTGGTGCTCCCTTGTAGAATATGAATAAGAGCAATTCCAGAACTAGAAATTCAGTTGACAGATCCTAAAATTTCCAAGGCATTTCAGGAAAGCTAGATTAAATGCAATTATTGTCTGACCTTTCATGCATTGTTCACTTGCCAATCTCTTCTAAAAAGTTTGCATCCCTGAAGTGGGGCTTAATGACCTCTGCCTATTATTTGCCTAGGGTAGAATTTTGCTTTTTCCAAGGGGATAGAGAATAAAATATATAACCAAATGTGATTTTTGTGTGTTTGTGAATTGATTGATGAGCCCTAGAGCTGCACAGGGATGTGTGAAAGGTGTTATTTCCTTGAGAATACTGTAGTACCTAATTTTAATGACATGTGCATACACAATGGATGTTTCCAGATAAAGTCAATGGCTTTCTATCTTTGAATATGAAAAGAAAAAGATGTTGGCAAGAATCCTTTAGGGGAACAGAAACCACATATTTGCTTATGCTAAGTTATGGCAAAGTTCAGTTTAACTCTGTAAATAAAGAGTTGTCTTCATAAATATCAGCAATTTCGTTTAGTGTCAAGAAAGTTCTCTACATTAAGAAAATCTAATTAAACCTCTTGAATATGTAGGCAAGTGATATGGTTAACTTCAAGATATATTAAAATGGCACATTAGTATTTGGATTGATAGTAATCAAGCACATTTTTCTTAGTAATAGCTTTAGTTGATTTATTTTTGCAAAGGGGGAAGCTACTGAATGAAACAGACCAGGCAAGAGCCCTACATTGTGTTTAACTGACTTAAGAACATAAACAGTACACATAAGCACAGAATAGAACCTAGCATAGTAACGTGGCTCTTTAAAATTGTGTGCAAACATTTTATTTATTTGCATTTATGTTTATTTTGTGTCTTTATCTTCCTGTGGAAATAGATCTGGACATAGTGATTTACATATTGTAAGGTACCCCAATCTTGTCTCAGGAGCCAAAGCTTTACAAAACCTTGGTCTATTTAAAGGAGAGGTATAAAGCTCAGGCATGCCAGCTAGGCAGAGTAGTGTACCAGGGACTTAGGACACTGAGGCAAGAGGATCACAAGTTTGAGGCCAGCCTCAACAACTTAGCTACATTCTGTCTCAAATAAAAAATACAAAGAACTGAAGATGTGGCTCAGTGATAGAGAGTCCTGGGTTTAAGCTGCAGTACCCAAAATAATAATAATAATAGCAGCAAAAAACCCTCAAGCATCTGAAACATTATATTTTTTTCCCTTATTTGATGTGGTTTATTAGCCTAAAGAAACAAATATATTTTTAGGATGTGTTTTAACTCTTCCATGTAATTATAGAGCAAGACCACTTACTTCCTATTTCCTGGGCTCTCTTCTGGCCTGCTTGAAGGTTGTGAATATTCTACTCTCTAACCTGATGCTCCTGTCTTTGAGGTTACAAACTTTGTGGTTAACATTTAACAGCACGTGTCTAAATTCACCCAGAGAATCTATTAATAAGTTTTAAAATAAATATTACTTTAAAAAATATCAGTGAGAGAAAAACACATAGCCAAGGCATGTTGATATCAATCAAAACCCTTGCTAAGGCTTTCCAGATACAGAGGTGGTTTCCCCTTGCCACACAAACCAGAGGGTGAACTCAAAATAAACTTCTGGGGAGTTGGAAAAAAAGAAAAAGAGCAGTATGTGGAGAAAGACTAAAGGATGGTTGCTGTCTTTATTCTTTGCTAAAACCAACCCTGGTTAGTCCATCACCTTCTTAAACAGTAACTGCAGTCATAATCTCCATCCCATTCATCTCTCTGTCAAAACATGAGTGAAAATCAATTGTGGTGTATCCAGAAATACTCCACTCACTTCCATTTTGCTTCTTATGTGCTGATGCACCTACTCAATATTAATTTCCTTCATAGTTAAACTGTGGAAAAAATTTGAATGGACTTTTGTGATACATAACTATCTATGTGACCTTGGACAAGCCATATTACCTCACTTGACGTCAATTTTCTCCTGTCCAAAATAAGAATGCTTGTCTGGATGGACTCCGAGAATTTTTTGGCTCTTTAATTCCTTAATGATTGGCAAAAATCATCTCCATGAAGCAGTTTAACAATTTGTTTCAATTGTTGCTTTTTTAAAACGGAGTTTGGAAGATTATTTTATCCTACTTATGAATTTTGTTGAAATTCCATTCTGGAAATTTGATTCATTCATACTCAGTAGATATCATTAGTTGATTTTTAGAAACCACTTTGATTCAACTATATACACTGGAATATGTTTAGGAGATAAAAATAGTAGACTTCTAAACTATTTCTGTTCATGCTTTCAAACACATTGTAGGACAGGATCAGGCAGTTAGAGAGTAGATGCGGATGTAGCCAAGGATGAAAAAGTCCTCCAAGCATAGGAAATCAAAGAAGCAAAGTAGTGAATGTGTGAAGCCTCCTGGTATATTTAGGGTAAGGCAAAGAGCATGTCCTTATGAAAAATGATATTTTTGCATCATTTTCAGTAAATATTAATAAGGTACCCTTACACATTACCTGAAATAAAGTCAAGTTCTCAAATAATAAAATATTTAAAATAAAAAAATACAGAACACTAATGTTAGTTTTTTAAAATGCTGCTTAGATGGTGGTATAATAAAGGAATGATACTATTTATTCTATGAAGTGAGCAAAAGAAATTTTGTAATTTATTACACATTTTAAACTTACTTTGCAACACTGATTTCATCAGATGTTTTACATTCATACATTTAACTCCTCTTTGAAAAATCAAGCTCATGTATTATTCTGTCTTGTTTATTAACCTTATTTCTTTGGTTTGGGAGTATCATTGTTTCCTCTCCAATACCAGTGGCTGTCTAAGCCACCTAAAGGAAATTACAATGAATCTTCCAACAAGGAGTAACTGCATCCCTGGAAATGATCATCTGTAAACTTGTAAGCGAATGCTAGCCTTCTGGGCCATGGACTGGGGAATCCCACAATCTCCCTCCTTTCTCTTTCACTTTAAATTTCTGGATTGTGCTAAGGTAAGAAAAGCCAGAACTATTCTTTCTCCTCTTCTACCAGAAAGAGAGAGAGAATTGGGAGTAGTTTCAGTGATTTTGTGTAAACTTTTCATAAAATTTTAAATAGTTCATTGTACGCCCACAAACACATGAATTCTATAAATACTTGAAAAACATTTGGAATCAAACCAGTAAGAAAAATAATTTCAATTATTAGGTTTATTATAAGTGATTTTAAAAAACCACAATCTATGAATCAAGAATCACAGACCTATAATGGCTTTGATTTAGTAATTTCCAGTTGTGGGAAGGGGATCCCTCTAATATTTTTATATCATAATTGGAAAAATAACTGATTATTTGACTTTTGTTTTTCATTTATGTGATATGTGTGTTACTGTTTCAAATGATGACATTAATACCTATAAAATATTTTGAAACAAGGAGGCCATTTTTTACTCTCAAGAAATTATAAGATTAAACTTCCTGAAAAACTAATTGACTTCAGTCTTTCCTACACTTTCTGTAGGTAAATTTTGTATATGTTTTTGGCTCATTTTCAAAAGGACAAATTAACTTCAAAATACAGACAGAGTTCATTATTTTTGAGTAGGAAATGTATTTTATTTCTATTTAGGGGTTTCTATAATCATTGTTAACAAATGCTTGGGTGAGAACAAGAGGCTGGTAGTATCTTTGCAGAATGCCCCATTTGCAAAATAAAATAAAATACTGGAAAAGTTATGTCTATAAAGAAAAAGTTTGAAGTAGTAAATTATTGTTACTATAGAATCATATCAGTCCTGGGGTTTAACCAAGTTTCATTTTCCAATTACAAAGGGATAAGGCCAGGATTTGAATTCAGATAATTACACAATGGTCCTGTGGACTTGTAATCATACTATGTGGGTTCAAATCCTGGATCTGTGTTGGAATCATACACCACTCTGTCAGAAAACCTTCTACCATCAGAGCTTATGTGGCATGACCACCATCTCCTCCAAGACACCCCAAGTTCTCCTCTTATCCACCAGTATCCTATCCCTTTCGATTAGAAGGGGGAAGACCTGGTTTCGTGTCACACAGAGAGTGTAGATTCAAAGAAAAAAATATATATGTATGTATGTGTATATATATATGTATATATATATATGTATGTGTGTGTGTGTGTAGAGAGAGAGAGAGAGAGAGAGAGAGAGAAATCAAGGAAGATTTTCTGCCTTAAAATTAAAATTTAATTTATAACTCTGAACAAGGAAATCCAGAGCTCTGAATATGATTTGGCCATAACTTTGGGAAATTTTTGGCCAGTGATCAAGGATAAAATTCCCTTCTTGACAGTCCTGAAAGTGATTAACAAATTTTCTTTATATAAGGCAGCTGAATAAACAATCCAGAACACCAAGGGATGGGCATCAGAAAAAAACCTTTATGATAACAAATTACCTTTATTTTCTAAATAATATCCAGATATTAGTCACATTACTTCTTCAGCCTTCTGATACTGAGATAATTTCTCCTTGAACACTTTCAAGATTCTAATTACAACACGAGACTACCTTTCATTATATTTTAAACTCACAGACATAAAAGACCAGACACAGCTTTTTCCACCTGAGTGACCTCACTACTTTATGTCTAAGGTCTACTGACAAAGAAGCTCTGTTACCAAATTCCCTCTCTCTCTGAGCACTAAGCTGTGACCTCCTCAATGCTTTCAACTCAACCAATGACCATATTACATAAAGGGAAAAATAAAGCTGTTTCATAACTAACAAAAGAAAAAAGATTCTGCCTACTGAGAAAACTGGAGGGACATTGGAGCAGAAGGGGTATCTGACCTAGTCCTTTAAAGCATTGGTGAAGTTTGCTGTGTATGTAGAGGTGGGTGAAAGGTCTTTTGAGATATGAAGGTTAGGAACAAAGGCATAGAGGTGGAAGAAGGGTGGTGTGCACCTTGAAGTCAGCTTGCCTCTCTATTTGACTGGTATGTCATTGCTAACTCACAAAGGAAGGGTTTTGATCTGGTTTGTTCACTGGTGTGACTTTAGTATCTGGAAATATGTTTGACACATAGCACGTGCTTGAAGAAGGGAAAAAATGAAGTATCAGATGCCCAGAATATGAACAATATTGACAGAAGCAGTTCTTGAAGCTTTCTTCCAGTGAATGAACTGGTTGGAGCTCCATAGAGTAACAGAAACCAGGTTTGTAAAAGCAAAAATCAACTTTATTTAAGTCATGGAATCTTAAATCAGGAACATACCTGAATCTCATAAGGAACAAGAGTTAGAAACAGAAAGGTCACTGGGAATCCAGGGTGTTTTCTGGCTCGTGTCTTCTGTCACGAGCTGCTTCCTCTGTGTGATTTCTTTCTCTCAGCACCATGGCTTACCTGGCCCTGAGTCTACATGGTGAGGGAAGGCTGACTTCACAGCTGCCTGACTCACTTGTGGTTCTTTGTATACAGGGAGTCAGGTTCACTTCTGGGATCAAGGAAGGACTGTTGGTAGAACTATTGAGAACAGATGCTCAAACATTCACCTTTGTAATATTCAATTGGAAGACATTGACGTATGTTGCCTGGGATGTTCTTCATTTTTTTATACCCATATATCTAAACCCTAAGTATTATTTATAAAGAATATGTTAATGTTAAAATTTAAAAAATAATTTTAAAAAACTTTCTGTTAGTTCCAATATTTTTCCCTTTCCCTTTCATCTCTAATGTTCTGTTAATTATTTGCCAAATGTTGGTCACTTGTTTTCTGTAATTTTTTTAATCTACTTTCTTTCAACATTGCCCTGACTATATCAGAGAATGACCAACATTATCTCGCAGACACCAAATTACTTCAAATAATGTGTTCATGCTACCCTTATGAGTTTTTGTGAAAGTATAGGGTCTTTTAGCTTGAGCAGGAAACTATGCTAGTCAATTTCTTTCTTTTGCAAGTGAGAATATGGACCCATGAGATATACGCATTTTCCAATTAAATAGTTGGAATTAAAATATCTAATATTAATATTAACTTAATATTAATATTCACAATTAAATACTAGTAAATATTTTGTGAGCATAGAAAAAATATTTACATTTCTATGACTCTAGAACAGAGAAAGAAAGGTTGATTTTTAGTTATGTTGTAAAGAACATGAATTTTTGGACCAAGGGTCCTTAGTTTTATTGCTTTGCAAGCTGTGTGGTCTGGAATAAATTCCAATGATTCTCATAAAGTCTCAGTATTCTCAATTGTACAATGGGAACAATTACGATAATATTGATAGTGTCTATCTTACCGTCCTATAGTATAGAAAAATTAAATACTGAAAGTAATGTCTTTTAATAAATTATAGAGCACATACAATGGCAGTTATCAGTAGTAAGTATGTTAGATGGCAAAGGGAAAACAACCAGCGTGAAATATTTACTGCAACTGGCTCATCTACACATAGTTAATCGTGAATTTGTACATGACAAATGGGAAAGACCAATTCAGTTTTCAAGTTCAATGTGTAACATAGAAAGCTCTACTCTTGGTTTCTGGAGTTATAAATAGTTTTGCATGGATTCTCCACTGTCTTAGAAAAACCTTATACACATGGCTTTCATAATTTTATTAATGAATAGTTCTTAATTTTATTCAAAATATGTATTTATGCAGCCATTTTATTATAATTAAGCTTTAAATCATGTCCACAAAATATGGAGACAGATTGGAGCAAAAGACAAACTATAGAGTGAGAAATTAATTTTGTCTGACCACTAATTACAACTGAAGATTAGACAAACGTGTTTCCATAGAGGAAGTCAGTGACTTGCTCGAAAGACATGCTCATTGGTGCTGAACTTGAAGTGAAATTCATGTCTTCTCATACTGAGCTGTTCACTGTAACATAGAAATTCTTGTATTTCATCACAATATTAACAATGAGGAAAATATATAAAGCCATAGATCTACAATAAAGGGTCACTCACTTTTCTCCTGGTGTAATAAAAAGACAATTACAGTTTTATTCAATATTTCTACAATTTGCAAAGTTAACAGTTGTTCATAGAGTAAAGAAACATTTCCAAATAAAAATAACATTGAATTTTTTAAAATTTGAAAATAGGTATATTTAGTTCTAAACATTCCAACTTCGAGTTGTTAGTTGTATGATAGAACAATCCGGAATGAAAAAAAAAAGAGGGAAGTCATCGACAGAGCCGAAGGAAACAGAAAAGAGGTTGAGAGAGAACACACAAACGGTGAGAACATGTTTAATATTTGGCCACTAGATGGCAATGTAATGTAAGGTGCCATCTCCACTTTTTTTTTTTTTAAACAAGCTATTTGCTGATTTGTATTAGGTACCATAGAGTGAGGCGAGGATGAAGCCGAGAGGATTCTGCAGAGGTCTCTGATGCATGTGTGTATGTGTGCGTGTGTGTTCGTGTGTGTGTGCGTGTGTGTGTGCGCGCGTGTTCTGCTCCAGTGAGACTGCAGCCCTTGTAAGTACTTGGTCACCTTTTGCAAGAAGGAATTGGAACAATTGCAACTAAAGGCACATTGTAATCATCTTGTCTTTGGGAGATGCGGTTCCTCACTGCAGATGGGTACTTTTCGTTTTTAATCAGGTAAGCTATCTAATTGTTTCATTGTGATCTTAGGCAAATTCATTCTTTCCATTCCTTTGGAAAAAGAGCCTGTGGAAATACAGTTTGGGCAGAACAGGAAGTCCATTTTTGTATGTGAATCCGGACCAATTGTCCCCCTCCTCCCTCTCTTCTCCTCCCCTCCTGCTCCCCTCCCCCTCTCCTCTCTCAACCTTCCACAAACTGAAATCAGGTTTGTTTTGCAGTTCAGCATTTTGATACAAGATGAGATTCTTTGGCCTGAAATAACTTGGAATCTGGCCAGTTCTTGCTTTTGCCTGCCTTCATCCTATTCGAGATCTCCTTTCCAAGCCCCCTCTATTACTGGTGCTTTAGAACTGGACGAACTGGCAGTGAATAGAGGTCATATTGTTCCTGAGGATGGAGAAAATTTAAATGTCAGTTTTAACTCCACAGGAGGGAAGAAGGCAGCCGGACTGCTGCCGGAGCCTAGCACTGCAGGGGTAGTCGGCTTCCTCAGGCAGAGGCTGGGCTGTTGAGAAGAGATGCCTTGGGGGAGGAAGGGACAATGACTTTTCCCCTTAACTCCTATTGAACCACACTTGGAAAGGAACTCAGGGAAGTGGTCAAGAGTTCCTTACTCTGTGAAATGACAAACAGGAAAGATTGACTTACTTTTAATTAGACAGAGGTCACAATCAGCAATGATACTGCAGATGCTGCTTGGTTCCCAGTGTGAGCCGTCTTGCTTTTCCAGCACCACAAGAAGTGTTTCTGGGTGGACATGAGGCTTTTTCAAATGCCTTTGTTATCCTGGATTCCCTCTCTCTCTTACCTGTTTGAGGTATGTGTTTAAAGACGCTCCCCCTTTGTGACATTAACCTCTTATATTTCTTTTTGTTCTCTCTGGTTGTTAGCTGGCGGTTGTCACTCCTTTTAACAAATCAGTTCATATAGAGTGGTGGGCAGGTGCTTTTTCATGTGTCCAATGAAATAAGTCAAGACTGGTATGTTTCGGTCCATATGTGCATGTGACTAAATATTTCTGAGGTGCAGTAACAAACTTGCAAATTGCCAAACGCTGTTGTTATCACACCTATAAAATGTGGTTTCTTCTTCTATGGATTTGCAGGTTCACATGATATTTCTGATGCGCTAGTGTAGTAACAGAACATATTTCTCCAGAAAGCACTCTAAATCATCCCTAGAGAATGATGCCAACCAGAAATAGGAAAATTCCATGCTGAGGTTGGTGATTCCTGCTTTAGTTCCTCCTGCCCAGAGCAGGGGTAGCTACCTTTCCTATTTGCTGCAATACCTGGCATGCCAGGGTGATGCAATTGGGAGCTTCTGCATGTTCACCAGGAGGGCGTCTGGCACTTTTCCTTCCTTTAGCTGTGCACTTCAGAAGCAGAATAACCATGGTGAAAAACTCCTTTCAAATTTCCCTTTGTGGCTATTGCTTTCGTAATTGCTATTAAGCATTGCCTCTCTCTTCTTAGGAGGAGTGTTGCAATTTAGGCCTTCCTCCACAAAGCTCCTTGAAGAGACTTTTAGATGTGTCTATTTTAGGAACATAATGTGTAGACAGGAATGGATGGCCACAGAGATTTACGGGAAAACAATTTCGTGGAGAGGGTGAGGTAACATTATAAACCACTAGAACAAGTGTACAAGTGTAGAATATAAGTGGCTGGTTATATCACATGAACCTGACAATGGAATTAGTTTCCATTAAACTTGGTGCAACTCATTTGGATGGCTTTTTCCCCTCCCACTTTATATGGTTTGTCTGGTTGTTTGTTATTGTTGTTTTAAATCCCTATTTAAAACAGTACATCCAGAGTGCTCATACTGGTAAAAATAACACGTGGGATTTTGCTGTTAATACTAATATGACTCTGAATTACTGGGAAATTTGCTATCTGGAGACTTATTTATTATGGCAATTTTCCTTTAAGATATGGCAGGGAGGGCTTCTCCATCTTTGGGGGTTGGTGAGGCACAATTGGATGCCTAATTAATTATACAGTATCCAAGAAGGCACTGGGGATTTTGGCCAGCATTCTATCTTCTCAACCAGAGATACCAGGGGCAAGTGGCCAGACTGCAAACCTGAAGAAAACTCACCACACCACAGGGAAAATAAAACTCAGGGATCCACAGAAGGATCCAGTAAGAAACATTCCAGCTCCTTGTTTAGAGTGCAGTCAGGGAACCTAGAGGTTCAGAGAGAGAAAACACAAGAGCACCTTTCCTGGGTATGGCTGACAAGGAAGGGATGTGGGGCTTGTTTGATGCTACTTCTAGGACATCACAGAGGGGGCATTTCTACAGAGAAGAGGGACTGTGTTGGTGTGAACTGGGTGTGAGAAAGCATCCCTCCAAAATTTAGCTGGGGAACCCGTGCAAGGTACTATTTCCTTCCTAGGTAGAGAGGCTGAACCTCACTTCCTCCCTGCACTTGCCAAGAGCACAAGGCCTGATCTCTCCCAGCAAACTTGGAAGGGGAGCTTGGGAGAAAGATCTCAGGGAAGAAGGTGGAAAAAGAGAAATTGAGCAATGGAAGGCCTGTCTTGGCCATCCTCAGGGTCAATGGGGCTTTGCTCATTGAAGTAATCACTTCCCCCTAAAATTCTGGTTAGTCAATTAAGCACATTTTACAGCTCAAATTAGATCTCACTGATTAAGGGTAGGGATGGGTAGGAGATTTATTCTCAGTGCAATTATGGTCAGGAAAAAAAAATCAAAACTTTCCTAACCTTCACCAAATTATTCTTTTCCAATATTTGCCCTTTGTCCATGTTCCTAGATTCCACTCATTGTTTTAGTTTAAAAAGGCATGTAATTGTTTACTCCTTGACAGCCACTTTTATAAGCCATATGTTATAAATATCATATTATTGAATCATGACAGGCAAGTATTATTGTTAAGTTTACGATGAGGAAACCAAGGCACAGTGAGACCAAGAGAACTTGCCCATTATTGCACATTTAGATGAGTGGCGGAGCACAGACTTGAACCCAGGCAGCGTCTGTGCTCTTGAAGTTTGCCTGTGGCCTGTGTGATAATAGTTATGTTAGCCCAGATAGCGAAAACTCAGATTGTGTGCAATCTGAACGTGCCAGCTATAACTCATCTCTTTTCTTACATGCCAAAATTTCAAAACTTACTTCAGTTTATAATAATTCCCCCAAATCTACTCATTTATTCATAAAAAAAAGTGTATGATATGTACTGTAGTGGAGTCCCATTGTAGTTTCTGATGTGATGGATGAAACAAATTTCCTGCCCACATGGAGTTTTCAGTCTTAGTGATGAAGCCAGAGAGCACTCAAATGGATAGGTAAAGACATGTCAGTAAATGCAAATTCTTTAAAGAAAAATAACACAAGATAAAAGACAGTGAAGATGGAGATGGCCATGCAGAAAGAAAGGAGGTAAAGTGATTTGAAGCAGAGATCTTAAAGTAGTGAGTGATGGAGTATAGAACATTTGAGGCAGAGGGAAGAGAGAAAGCAAAAAGGTTCCAAAGAGTGAGATGCCTCATTGATATTAGTAGTAGCACCTGCTTTGTAAGTGACCCTCCTAGCAGAAGACTGGAAGCAAATAGGACCCCTCAGATCTGTGGTATCCTGAAGCCTGGGCTTTGGGCTCTAATTGCCTCTGGGCTTCCTAAGAAACAAATCAAAGACTTAAGTCAAACAAACTTAATTCTTGTCTTTAGTGTTGACAAGTTACTAGATTAAAATAACTCAAACCAGTCATATCCACAAAATTTTTTTCTAACAATTTTTAAAGTTCTTTGAAAAATGCTGTGTAGTTCCTAGAATGCAATGTGTCCTAAAGACACTATTTGATGAAAAAAAAGTGAGATTATTGGTTAGATTGATACAAACCATCAATTAAGAAAAAAAAAAATACACCTCCTACCCGCTCACCTCTCCCTTGCCACCTAGTCAGTCTGACACCTGAGGACTGTGCCTCTGAAATCACCATAGCAAGGAAGCGTGAGCGAAAAAGAAACAGTAAAGAGAGAAAGCAATGTTTACATTCCTATTGTGGCCAGGACACAGGAGCTGCTCAGAGGTGTTTGAACAAGTCATGTTTTAAAAACTAACCCATTATATCCCACCCTGCTATATTTAGGATATCTATAAAACTTAAATTGAAGCCAGGTACAATGGGTCGTTCTGGCAAAACCAGTTACTTGGGAGGCTGACGCAGGAGGATCCCAAATTCAGGGCCAGCCTCATCAACTTATCTAGATCTTGTCTCAAAATCGAAAATAAAAAGGACTGGGAATGTAGCTCCGTGGTAGAGCACTCCTTGGTTCAATCCCCAGTACCACAAACAAAAGCAAAAACCCTTAAACTGAGCAACAAATATACCATTTATTGTCTCTTTTAAATAAATATTATGTTTTTAGAGTTCTATTCTTTTGAGAAAAGTAATAGGCATATAATTAGAGAATTTAAAGATATAATATAGATATTTTTATATATATGAAAATATATATAAAGGATGTATAATCTCAAGATTATGATTTTCAACCTATTTTAATATACCCATGTCAACTTCATAGAAATATTTGTAGAATTGAAAACTTGGGACTTAATGGGTTAATGATTATGAATTTGATTTCAACGTTTGGTAAAGTAGGTTAACTTTAATTGTTGTCTGTGTTAAGACACAGACAACAAATTTGTTGTTACATGTTTTCTCCTTCAGAATGCACCTTCTATGGACCTTCCTTTCTATGTGCTGGCTGTCTGCTCCCCAGCCCTCTCAGCTACCTGTAGACACTATAGCTCTTCTCTGGGAAATGTGAATTTGCTCCTCTTGTAACTTAGAATATACCTCACTTTTTAGTTTATTCTTGGAAGCAGTCAAAAGTCTATTGCCTGGTCTTCCTTTGGTCCTCTAGCTACAACTGTGGCTATAATTTTGGTGAAGTGTCAATCTTTTACATTAATTTTGTTTTCACTTGAACTTTTAGTGAAAAACTATTATAGAAATAGAAGAAACTATTGCCTAACCTGTCTTGAAAATTTACTCCTAAGTTTTCTATAACTTTTATATTTTCAGCTCAAATTTAGGTTCATGTTCCATTATGAGTCAACTTTTTGTACACAATGTGAAGGAGGGATTTGGTTTCATTCCTTTGCTTGCTGGTATCCAGGGTCCCGGGACCATTTGACGAAAAGACTATTCTTTCTCCCAATTGAATCATCTTATTGATAATAGTGGCCATGCATCTGTGATTATCAATTATTTCACACAGGTTGCTAGGGATATATTTTTTAAGACAATTTCATAGAGATTCTCCCTTCTTGAGAATCTGTATAATATTAAAATAAAAGAAAATTGACCCATATACCCTGAACTGTTAACTTTTTGTCCTAAGTTTATGTCGAAATTTTCTTATTATCAAAAGCATATTTATTTGTGACTCTACTGGAAATCATGGAAACAAGATGCATGGTTCCTTAATGAGTTTGCCTTTTGGGGAAAAGATCACCAGTTATTTCCAAGAAACACCTCTATCATCTTGCACATATTCCTCTGAACCTAAACAAACATTATTTATATTCTTTATATGTAGCTAGTCTACCTTTGTTTCAAAAATACCATTGGGAGGAACTGTTGAACTCAAGATAGAGATGTGCCATTCAAAAAGGTTTGGTTGTTGTATGAGTCGTCTTGGGCTGCCATAACAGAATACCATAGACTGGGTGGTTTAAACCACAGAGATTCATTTCTGTGTTCCAGAGGCACGAAGTCTAAGACCAAGGTACCAGCATGTGTCATTCTTGGCTTGCTGATTCCATCCATCTCCCCACTCACTGTTCCCTCACATGTTCTTTCCTCTGTGTACCTGCGTCTCTAATGCCTCTTTTTATGTCCAAATTTCCTTTTATAAGGGCACCAGTCAGATTGGATAGGGACCTACCCTAAAGGCCTCATTTAACTTAAGTCTCTCATTTTTCAATGTAGTCACATTCTATGGTAGTGAGAGTTAGAGCACCAGTATACTGATTTTAACAGAGACACAATTCAGCCGTAACAGTTGTCTTTGGGAATACTTACGACTACCAAAATAATGAGAAAAGAAGATTTAATTGATGTTTGTTTTTGTTAATTATATGTTTTCATTATTCATCTCCTTCTCTCATTGAATAATGACTTGCCTTTATATGTATTAATATTACAGGGCAATTCATTAGGTTTATATATAAAGAGGCACGAAGAATAACAAGTAAGTAGAAAATGATAGTAATTCTGATTCTTGTGTTGTGCCTATGATGTCATGTTTATATTCATCACCTATGGTTCGAATTAGGCAATTATTTGTTCCAATGAGAAAATTGACAAAAATGGACATAATAACTAAGAATTAATGAATTATAAATATAATAAATTGATAAAACAATTAATTCCAAAGTGTTTCCATGAGCAACTAAAACTAAATCAAGTTAATTTAAGTAGAGAAGTAACATCCTGGAAAGACATTACTGTTCACAGAGCTGAGGAGCAGCTAAAATCTTTACTGTAAAATGATGAGAGCCAGGAAAGCTGTGATAGCACCCAGTCTAGATGTTGGAATATTTGGTGATTTCTGTAAGGTGTTCTTACCCCACAGGATGAATCAGTGCAACTGCTTTCAGTCTTTTTTTGTTTGTTTGCTTATTTTGACATCATTGTTTGACACTAAAAATCCAGAATGTTAGCATCCTATGAGTCAAGTTGGGTCATAAATCTGATCCTTTCAGCTGGGGCTACACTGGATTTCTTGAGTAATAGTCCCACCAAACTATTCCCTGTTTAAGAAAACATTCTACCCAAACAAAATTAAAAACTGTCTACATAAATAATGTTAAAATAATGGTCAAATGAGCCATGATCTGGGCAAACAATGAGATATATTTGTGCCGTAAAACAAAATGTTTCAATTTAATTCCAAGCAAAATTGCTCAGAATATAATGGCACATTAAAATATACTTGACAAGCGTAGACATCTAGTATGGACACAATTATGAAAAAAACCTGCTTTTGTTTAGGAAAAATATTGAAAAAAATAATAGCTATCTCTAATGAGTTTATGATTTCTATTTTATTCTATATGAATTTTCTTTTTATTTTACTTATTAATTTATTTGCAGTACTGAAATTAAGTGGTAGAATTCAGGTGTTCTACCACTGAGCTACATCTGCAGACATTTTTTAAAAATATTTTTAAAATTATTATTATTATTATTCTGAAGATTGAACCAGGGGCACATACCACTGGCTACATCCCTAGTCTTATTAATTTTTTATTTCAAGATAGGGTCTCGCTAAATTGCTGAGGCTGGCCTGGAACTTGTGATCCTCCTTCTTTAGTCTTCCAAGTTGGAATTACAGGTGTGTGCTACCGTACTCTGTTCTTTTTTATTTAATTTTGAGACAGTCTCACTGGGACCCTGGTTTTCCATTTTAAAATCAGAATATCATGTTATTTATTTATGTATTGGTACCAGAATTAAATCCAGGGGTACATAATCACTGAGCCACATGTTATTTTTTTCTAACAAAAGTAATACATATTTATTATATAAGACATAGAGAAAGTATAAAATAGTATTATTGGTATTAGGTAATTTATTTGTTCAAATGCTTTAGCATTTTTTTTGAAAAAGAATTCTCAAATAAGTATGTTTTGCCTTAAAAAATCAGAATAGAAGTTTGTACACACTTTTTTTAAAAAAAGGAATTCAGTTAAATCTATTTTAAACAAAAATATTCTAAGCAAAATAGTAAATTCTATAAAGTAATTGAGAAAACAGTTGAATATTTGTATACCTTTTTCCTGGAATAATTATATCAGACCAGAAACCTTTAATAATAAAAATACAGTACTTTGAAAATTTTATAACAGTAGGAAAGGTTTTGGAAGAATGCCAATATAAAATTATATTTAAAGTATTAACTGAGTAGTTTTCTGAAAATTGTGTAATTTGTTAAATTAATTTTTCCCCTTAGAATTCAAAAAATTCAAAGGAATTCATCTTATATTTATGGGACATCACCTATTTGCAAAGGGTTAAATAAAATTGACTTCACACCCAAAGATTAATACTAAAAAATAAATGGAATAAAAGCACCTTTAAATACTGAGACAGTATATACATAAATTTTTAAACTACTTAGAACCAAACTAAACAAATTGAAAAAATCAAATTATAAGATTACAAAATGGAATAACAGGATTAAATGAGTAGTGTCTATATTTCAGCCAGAGATGGCATGGTGGAGCAATGAGAGTAATTATTAGCAAAGAGAGTATTTGAATTTGAGAATCTCAAATTATTTGTTTTAAGGAAGTGGAGGAAGAAATATATGTAAAGAGGAATAAATGTTTAATGCCATGCCTTAGATAACAATAGCTAGATCATTTTAAAACAAATATTTATAATTTAGATATTAAAGAAAATTGAAACCTGGGTTTTCAATTATATATTCATAGAACAGGGAAATTAAGAGAATTCTATCATATAATATCTCCCTCTAAGAAATTCACTGGGTTTCAAAATCCTAGAAAGAGTTACTCCAAGACTTGACAAATGCTAGCAGGCAGCACTTTTGATATTCCCCTGGAATGTGATATGCCATTAAAAAAGTCCAGTGGTATTTTGGGATATGTAAGTCAGTCTGTTGGTACAAAACCAAAGCAACAACAGACTGGTTTCAGGTCTAGAATGCCATAATTTCGGCACCACCTGGGCCATGGAGTTTCAGGTTTCAAGTGATTTGAGAAGCCTGGAAGATTTTACACCAATATTCAAAGTGTTAGACAGGTATAGATCAACCTACACAGATGAGGGCAGGAGTACCTTCTGGAGGATTTTCAAAGGAAGTTTGAATGTAGGTGAGAAGCTAAATAGAAATCAATCAGCAAAAAAAGAAAAAAGAAAGAAAAGAAGGAAGGAAGAAAAGAAAGCAAGAAAAAAAAAAAAGCAAGAGGGTGATCTTTCTTGGGAAACTCTATGTAATGAGGAAGGGTAGCATCTCAGCTGTTTCTTTTCTGGGACCAAATCTACTTGCCCTACTCTCCCTTATTCTTTTTTCCCCCTTAATTCCCAGGCTCCCCCCCACACACACACACAATAGTTCTTCACTTCAAACCTTCTCCCTCTAATTGGTATTTGTAAAAATATTTTCACAATCATATTTTCAGTGTGCTCATAGTTCATAGTGATGCATGCAATTCAAAAATAGAAAAAAAAACCTTAAAGTAATTTTAGCAATTATTTTCACTCTGGACCTCAAGATCTTTTGGCATGCCTTTGAGATCTTTCAGGGGGTCCATCAGGTCAAAACTATTTTCATAATAGTGCAAAAACATTATTTGCCTTTTTCACTGTACTGACATTTGGACTTATGCTACAAGAACAATTAAAATTCCTGGATTTAACCTTTTTCCAAACAGTGCTATTAAACTACTGGTAGTTGTTATGTTCCTCACTGAAGTTCATTTCCAGGAAAAATAAGTAAGTAAACAGACAAATTAAAATAAAAGTCAATTTCCTAAAGAAATGTTTTTGATGAAAAGGCAAAAAGTAATTTGATTTGGTCTAGAACCTTGACTATATATATTTTAAATATTCTGTGTGCTGAAGTGTGATGTCTGAAAAACATCTATCACACACCAAAGGACAATAAAGGTTGTCTCAAAAAATACACCCAACAATTTGAGATTTGAACTGCATTTGCTGCATTTCCATGGAACAACATTTTTACTTGAAAAATGACTGATAGATCCAAACTTAGATATTGAATAGATTTTTTTGAATATGAATAAAGTGAACCTGTCATTTCACGAATAATACTTGACTATATTTGTTGTCAATGACACAATTTGACCATTCAGGAGAAAACTAGAATTTGGGGAGCCTTATATCTGCCACCATGAGCTCAAGAGCTTCTCAAAATTTAAGGATTTTCTGATGTGATTAGTGGTAATTTTAGCAGATGGGTAATGAAATTCATCAACATTTTGAAGTTCTGAATAACTCAGTCAACTGATACTTTACAAATGGACAGTGCATATGATATATGGTCATGCATGGATAGTAACTGCTATTGAAGTGCAAGATAGGTCACAGGATGTTAGTGGATAAGAATATAAGTATGTTATACAAGAGTACAAGTCTGTTGATGGGTTTTCTGATTCTACTTGTCTAGTTTGGGTAGGCCATCAAAGAGAAATAATCACAATTATGTGAAAAGACTATTCAAGTGTTTTGATGACCTATCTATGTAAGGCCAGTTTTATTCATATTCTATATCCAAACATAAACCATAATGCATTAAGTGCAGAAGCAGACTTAAGAATCCAGACATTGAGCCAGATATCAAAAATGTGCAAATGTATAACATTATGCCATTGGTATTAAACTGCTTGTTTAATACCATTCATTATTTTTCTTCAGAAACATGGTTCTCACTTAAAATTCATTTTGTTGATGTGGTATTTACTTAAATTTGTTACTTAAAAATGTATTAGCATTTATTTAATGCTTTTATGATTTCTCTATTTTAATTTATAAAATGGTAAATAGCAATAAATTTAACCCACAGAAGTTAAAGCTTTTCGGGTACCTCAATAATACCAACAATAGAAGATGTTGCTCAGTGGTAGAGTGTTTGCCTAGCATACATGAGGCCCTGGGTTCTATCCCAGCATCATGAGATAAAAAGTTTGTAGTATGATAAGGATGAATTTGATAATTCAGACTTTAGGGTACATTTATGAGCATTGTACTATAGACATGTGTTATGGTTTAGATGTGATGTCCTCCAAAAGCTTACATGTGAGACAGTGCAAGAAGGTTCAGAGGAGAAATAATTGGGTTGAAGAGTCTTAACCCAATCAGTGAATTAATCCCCTGATACAGTTAACAGAGTGGTAACTAAAGGCTGGTAGGATGTGGCTGGAGCTGGTGCACACTGAGGTCGTGGCTTTGGGGTATATATTTGTATTTGGTGAATAGAATCTGTCTCTCTGATGCCTGATCATCATTTGAGCTGTTCCTCTCCACCACCCTCTTCCGCCATGATGTTCTGCCTCACCACCGTCCCTGAGGAATGGAGTCTGCCATCTATGGATTGAGACCTCTGAAACAGTGAGCCCCCAAACAAACTTTCCCTCTATAAAATTGTGCAGGTTGGGTCTTTTAGTCCCAGCAGCAAAAAAGCTGACTTAAAACAATATGCACTGAGGTTATTAAAATGCAGGTAGTTGCTGGGTGCCATCCTAGATGCTTGGGAGGCTGAGATAGGAGGATTGTGAGTTCAAAGCTAGCCTCGGCAACTTAGCAAGACCTTGTCTCTAAATATAAAATATAAAAAGGTGTGCTGCGAATGTGGCGCAGTGGTTAAGCACCCCTGTGTTCAATCCCCAGTACCCTACCCCGAAAATGCAGGTAAGTGAGTACCTTGAGGTCATGCAGAATAAAGAAAACATTTGTCTCATTATACTAATCAGTGTGTTTTCTATCGCCGTGATATGGGCTGCACATATCATCAATTTACTTTTGTAAGCTTTAGTAAAAGTGAGTAAAAAGTGTTACAAAGCAAGTCAGCAAATTATAATATATGAGTATTATAATACTCTTTCTTTGGATTTCATCTTCTTTCATCTGAGTGAATGTAAGAATTTTCTATTGGTCTTATCCAAATCTCTCCTGACTCCCTGTCCCCAATTAGAACTGACCTTCTTCCACATTCTCACCAGTGACCATCCTAGCATGTAAATCAAATCTGTTAAAACCATCATTATGTCTTGGGCTGATTAAAAGCCCAATCCTTTTAGACAACTCCCTTCAGTGAGCTGTGTTGGTTTATCTCTTACCCCATGACCTATCTATACTGCCATTAGTCCTGTAAAAGTAAATGTCTTTCTGTGAACATCTGAAGCTGTTCCTGTCAGCCTTTGTTCCTGCTTTCTTCTCTTCTTGAAAAACTATAACCTCTTCTCAACCCAAATATGAATTATTTTTCCCTTTGTGCTGTGCCTGTGCCCAGGATAGACTTCTGTCACAACACCAACTGTCCTTTATCATGCGTATTTCTTTGTCTCCTTGTTATACTCTACCTTCTTTGCAAGGTAGTGCATTCTATTTTCTGTTGTGGCTTAATCTCATCTCCACTGCCTTCTTCAGTTTTGAGTATATAAGTACTAAATAGAAGTTAAATAAAAATGAAGTAAAAATATATTTTAGACATATCTATTAATTCTATGCTTTAAAGAATATTTTCACAAATACTATTGTTGTAAATACATACTTGAGCAGCATATAATAATTCTTTTATTTCTTACACAAATTCCAAACTCCTGTCATAGAACTCATATACATGGTGATTAAACACTGCTTTTCAAAGTAATTTTGAAATTTTATTCAAAATTCAAACCTCTTGCCTCAACCTTCCGAGCTGCTGGGATTAGAGGCGTACGCCACCGCACCCAGCTTCAAGAAACGTATTTATTTTTCTTTTTATCATTTTGAGGCATACTTTGATCTTTGGTTGAGTCTAATTCTCTAAAAAATTACCTTTATAATTATAAAATGTCTTAATGTTATTATAGAAAACCTAAAATATTTATAAAAGCATAAAGAAGAAAATATTTTTAAATATTTTATAAAATATTTATAAAAGCATAAAGAAGAAAATATTCATGATCTATCATTTTGGATCATTTTCCAGTATCAATCAAAGTATTGCTTTTAGCATTTTAACATTTTGCTCTAAACCATTGTTCTTTTTGTGAGAATAATGGAATTCTTATGGTACCCTGTGTTATATGAACATTTTTATGCCATCAAAAATAATTCAAAAACATAGTTTTAATAACTTCATAATATTTCATCACAGAGTTTTAAATTAAATTATTCTTACAATCATGGAAATTTTGTTTCTTTCTCTTTGGATTATTACTTTTGAGATATTGCTAAATAACACATTAATAATACCAAACATTTTATATTCCTATTAATAATTATAACTTGTTGTCTAAACAGAGCCCCAAACTTAACATTTCCGGATAAGGAAAACAGAACCCTAGCAACTACCTGGTAGCATGTACAAGAAGAAGATGCAGTCAACTAACACTTAAATGAGGGTCATGATGAAGGTGCATGGTTTGGTGCAACAAGCTTCTCTTCAGTTTTGATTCTGCTTTCTGATCCTCACTGGGAGTAGAGATTGCACTTAGGATTTGGCTCATGACTTTTATTCAGTCTTTCTCTTCTTTCCATTTATTCAGAATAAATGTTTTTGAACTATTTTATTAATATTTCCAAACATTTCTATTTTTAGAAACAGACAAAATTACTTACATATTAACAGTGAACATCTGTCTGAAAACCATTGGTTTGCTATTTGATTTCTAATTTTTATATCATTTTGCAACAGGGAACAATTCTCTTCTTAAACTCATTGATATACAGTTTATTTTTTATGTATTTTAAAATTTAATCTGTTTTTATTTCTTTAAATGTGGCTACTGGAAAAGTGAATCTTGCACATTGTGTCTTGAATCTTGTTTCATTTCTTTCTTCCTCTTTTTTTCCCTTTATTCCCCAAACTTTTTTTATACAATTTTTAATTTTTTAAAATTATTAAAAATTTATTTATTTCTATTTGTTGAAACAGCAGAATGCATTTCAAGTCACAGTACATATATGGAGCACAGTTTTCCATTCTTCATACATGTACCTAGGGTAATGATGTCCATCTCATTCCACCATCTTCCCTACACCCACGCCCCCTCCCTTCCTCTCCCTCCCCTTTGCCCTATCAAAGTTCCTCTATTTCTCCCATGCTCCCACTCGCACCCCCAGTATGGATCAGCATCGACTAATCAGAGAAAACATTCAGCCATTGGTTCTTTGGGGTGTTCTCCAACTCCATCCATTTACCTGTAAATGCCATAATTTTATTCTCTTTTACGCTGAGTAATATTCCATTGTGTATATATACACCACAGTTTTTTTAACCATTCATTTATTGAAGGACATCTAGGTTGCTTCCACAGTTTAGCAATTGTGAATTGTGCTGCTATAAACACTGAAGTGGCTGTGTTACTAGAGTATGCTGTTTTTAAGTCTTTAGGGCATAGACCAAGGAGTGGGATAGCTGGGTCAAATGGTGGTTCCATTCCAAGTTTTCTAAGGAATCTCCATACTGCTTTCCAGATTGGTTGCACCAATTTGCAGTCCCACCAGCAATGTTTGAGTGTGCCCTTTTCGCCACATCCTCACTAACACTTATTGTTGCTTGTATTCTTGATAACTGCTAGTGAGATGGAGTGAGATGAAATCTTAGTTTTGATTTGCATTTCTCTAATTGCTAGAGATATTGAACATTTCTTCATATATTTGTTGATTGATTGCATATCTTCTTCTGAGAGGTGTCTGTTCAGCTCCTTAGCCCATTTATTGATTGGGTTGTTTGTTTTTTGGTGTTAAGTTTTTTGAGTTCTTCATATATCCTGGAGATTAGTGCTCTATCTGATGTGCATGTGGCAAAAATTTGTATCCAGAATGTAGTCTCTCTCTTCAACTCATTGATTGTTTCTTTTGCTGAGAAGAAGCTTTTGAGTTTGAATCCATCCCATTTATTGATTCTTGATTTTATTTCTTGTGCTTTAGGAGTCTCGTTAAGGAAGTCTTGGCCTAATCCAACATGATGAAGGTTTGGGACTACTTTTTTCTCTATTAGGCACAGGGTCCACAGGGTCTCTGGTCTAATTCCTAGGCCCTTGATCCACTTTGAGTTGATTTTTGTGCATGGTGAGAGATAGGGGTTTAGTTTTATTTTGCCGCATATGGATTTCCAGTTTTCCCAGCATCATTTGTTGAAGAGGGTATCTTTCCTCCAATGTATGTTTTGGGCACCTTTGTCTAGTATGAGATAACTGTATTTATATGGGTTAGTCTCTTTATCTTCTATTCTGTACCATTGGTCTACATGTCTATTTTGGTGCCAATACCATGCCATTTTTGTTACTATAGTTTTGTAGTATTGTTTAAAGTCTGGTATTGTGATGCCTCCTGCTTCACTCTTCTTACAAAGGATTGCTTTGGCTATTCTGGGTCTTTTATTTTTCCAAGTGAATTTCATGATTGCTCTTTCTATTTCCATAAGGAATGATGTTGAGATTTTAATTGGAATCGCATTGAATCTATATAGCGCTTTGGATAGTATGGCCATTTGGACAATATAGATTATGCCTATCCAAGAGCATGGGAGATTTTTCAATCTTCTAAGGTCTTGTTCAATTTCTTTCTTTCATGTCCTGTAGTTTTCATTGTAGAGGTCTTTCACCTCTCTTGTTAGATTGATTCCCAAGTATTTATATTTTTTGAGGCCATTGTGGATGGTATAGTTTTCCTAATTTCTTTTTCAGAAGATTCATCACTGATGTATAGAAATACATTTGATTTATGGTTGTTATTTTATATCCTGCAACTTTGCTGAATTCACTTATTAATTCTAGAAGTTTTCTAGTAGAATTTTTTGGATCCTCTAAGTATAGTATCATGTTGTTGGCACATAATGATAGTTTGAGTTCTTCCTTTCCTATTTGTATCCCTTTAATTTCTTTTGCCTGTCTAATTGCTCTAGCTAAAGTTTAGAGAACTATGTTGAATAGCATAGTCCTGTTTTTAGAGGGAATGCTTCCAATTTTTCTCCATTTAGGATGATGTTGGCCTTGGGTTTAGCATAGATTGCTTTTACAGTGTTGAGGTATGTTCCTAGTATCCCTAGTTTTTCTAGTGTTTTAAACATAAAAGGGTGCTGTATTTTGTCAAATGCTTTCTCTGCATCAATTGATAAAATCATATGATTCTTATCTTTAAGTCTATTGATGTGATGGATTGCATTAATTGATTTCTGTATGTTGAACCAACCTTGCATCCCTGGAATGAACCCCACTTAATCATGGTGCGCTATTTTTTTAATATGTTTTTGTATGCAATTTGCCAAAATTTTATTGGGAATTTTTGCATCTATGTTCATCAGAGATACTGGTCTGAAATTTTCCTTCTTTTGATGTGTCTCTCTCTGGTTTTGGTATCCAGGTGATACTAGCCTCATAGAATGAGTTTGGAAAATTTCCCTCCTTTTCTATTTCATGGAATAATTTGAGGAGTATTGGTGTTGTTCTTCTTTGTGGGTTTTGTAGAACTCGGCTGAGAATCCATTTGGACCTGGGCTTTTCTGAGTTGGTGGGCTTTTGATAGTATCTTCTATTTCCTTGCTTAAAATTGATCTGTTTAAGTGGTGAATGTCCTCCTGGTTTAGTTTGGGTAGGTCATATGCCTCTAGAAATTAGTCAGTGTCTTCAGGGTTTTCTATTTTACTGGAGTATAAATTTTCAAAATACTTTCTAATTATCCTCTGTATTTTGGTAGTGTCTGTCATGATATTTCCTTTTTCATCAAGAAATTTAGTAATTTGGGTTTTCTCTCTACTTTTTGTTAGGGTGGCTAAAGGTTTGTCAATTCAGAGAACTAGCTTTTTGTTTTGTCAATTTTGTGAATTGTCTCTTTTGTTTCAATTTCATCAATTTCAGCCCTGATTTTAATGATTTCCTGTCTTCTACTTCTTTTGGTGTTGGTTTGTTCCTCTTTTTCTAGGGCTTTGAGATGTAGTGTCAAGTCATTTCTTTGTTGACTTTTTCTTCTTTTAGTGAATGAGCTTAATGCAATAAACTTTTCTGTTAGCACTGCCTTCATGGTGTCCCAGAGATTTTGATATGTTGTATCAGAGTTCTCATTTACCTCTCAGAATTTTTTTTTTTTTTTGGTATTTTTTTATCTCTTCCCTGATTGATGTCTTCTGTTATCTATGAATCATTCAATAGCATATTATTGAGTTTCCAGGTGTTGGAGTAGCTTCTATTTTTTAATCTATCATTAATTTCTAATTTCATTCCATTATGGCCAGACAGAATGCAGGGTAGTATCTCTATTTTTTTGTATTTGCTAAGTCTATCTTTGTGGCATAGCATATGATCTGTTTTGGAGAAGGATTCATGTGCTGCTGAGAAAAAAGTGTATTTGCTTGTTGAAGGATGGAATATTCTATATATTTCTGTTAAGTCTAGATTATTGATTGTTTTATTGAGTTCTGTAGTTTCTTTGCTTAGTTTTTGTTTGGAAGATCTATCCAGTGGGGAGACGGTTGTGTTAAAGTCACCCGATATTATTGTGTTGCAGTCTATTTGATTCTTGAAGTTGAGAAGGGTTTGTTTGACATACATAGATGTCCCATTATTTGTGGCATAGATATTCAAGATTGTTATGTCTTGTTGATGTATGATTCCCTTAAGCAGTATGAAATGACTTTCTTTATCCCTTTTCAGTGACTTTGGTTTGTAGTCCACTTTATCTGATATGAGGATGGAAACCCCTCCTTGTTTATACAGTCCATGTGAGTGAAATATTTTTTTTCCCATCCTTTCACCTTCAGTCTGTGGATGTCTTTTCCTATGAGTTGAGTCTCTTGGAGGCATATAGTTGGGTCTTTTTTTAAAATCCAATCTGCCCATCTATGTCTTTAAATTGAAGAATTTAGGCCATTCACATTCAGGGTTATTATTGAAACATGGTTTGTATTCCCAGATATTTTGGTTGATTTTTAACTTTTAACTTGACTAGGTTTCTCTTTTGATTGGACTTTCCTTTAGTGTAGTTCCTCCCTTTGCAGATTTTCATGATGTTTTTCATTTCCCCCTCATGGAATATTTTGCCAAGAATGTTCTGTAGTGCAGGCTTTCTTGCTGTAAATTCTTTTAACTTTTGTTTATCTTGGAAGGTTTTTATTTCATCATCAAATCTAAAACTTAATTTTGCTGGATATAAGATAATTGGTTGGCATCCATTATCTTTCAGAGCTTGGTATATATTGTTCCAAGCTCTTCTACCTTTAAGGATCTGGGTTGAGAAGTCTGGAGAGATCCTAATTGTTTTCCTCCTATATGTAATCTGATTCCTTCCTCTTGTGGCTTTTAAAATTCTCCCCTTATTCTGTATACCAGGCATTTTCATGATAATGTGTTTTGGTGTAGCTCTGTTGTGATTTTGTACATTTGGTGTCCTGTAAGCCCCTTGTATTTGATTTTCTAATTTATTCTTCATGTTTGGAAAATTTTCTGATATTATTTCATTCAATAGATTGTTCATTCCTTTTGTTTGAAACTCTATGCCTTCCTCTATCCCAATAATTCTTAAATTTGGTCTTTTCATGTTATCTCATAATTCTTGGATGTTCTGCTCATGCTTTCTTACCATCTTTCTTACCATCTTCACCATGTGGTCCACTCTGTTTTCAAGATTATATATTTTGTCTTCATTGTCTGAAGTTCTGTCTTCCAAGTGATCTAATCTGTTGGTGATGCCTTCTATTGAGTTTAAATTTGGTTTATTATTTCTTTCATTTCAAGGATTTCTGTTTGATTTTTTTTCAGAATCTCTTTCTCCTTATTGAAGTCATCTTTTGCTTCCTATATTTGCCTATGTAGCTCTTTATCAAAATGATCTTTTGCTGCCTGTGTTTGCTCTCTTATATCATCCTTTAATTCATAGAACATTTTAATTATGTATATCCTGAACTCTTTCTTTGACATTTCTTCTGCAGTGCTGACCATGAATTCTAATAATGTAGTATCTTGGTTTGTTTGGGGCACTTTCTTCCCTTGTTTTTTCATGTTGTTTGTGTGTCTTCCCTTCTAGCACTGCAGATCAGAGGTGTCACAATTTTTATCCTATAGGCTTATAGATTCCCTGTAGGGTTTCAATACCTTTCCTTTAAGGGAGAGACCAATATTAACAGATCCCAATACAAACAATATACAGCTTTAAAGCAAATAGCTCCTAATAGGACATTTACAGCTTTGTTACAATATACAGAAATTATGAGTTCAGTTAGTATCTAAAATATAAACAGAAGGTCTGAAAACAGGTCTACAATTTCTGCTGGTGGATTAGAGAGAACCGGGGGTGGGGTATAGGATCAGATGTTAGGGAGGTAGGAAATGAAGATATAGAATTATTAGATCTTAGAAAGTGTGAAAAAGGAATCCAAAAGAAGTTGGCTAGTAGCAGAAAAGAGAGAGAGATTTAGGGAAGACAAGTAAGTAGGAAGAAAATAGAGTACAGAACACAAGAAAACATAAAAATTAAGAAAAAATTTTAAAAAGTAAAAATAGAAGATAAAAGACTATACAATACAACTGTAATATACTAATCAGATATCCCAGTCCTCAGTAGCCTAATGCATGAAAAATACTTGGTTTCACAAATGTTGGGGATGTGAGAATGGGAAAAGAGAGAAAGAGAGAAAAGAAGAAGAAAAAAGATAACAGAAAAAAAAATCTCAAGGTAAATATAAAGGATTGCTTCTGTTGGAGCTCAATATTTTTCCTGCTTCCCTTCTTATCCAGTAGGTGAGGTTGTCTGTTGTTTGCTGGCATCTCCCCCCTTAGGATGGTGCAGGTTATTAGGGTATGTGTGTTGGTCTTAGAGGCAGAGCTTCTGGAGGTGGAGTTTAGCACTTGGCAATTGCCACGAGAAGACTCCACTCCAAGGATCCCCTTTGGGACCCCTTGTGTGATTTGGGTCCCTGGTCTTATCTCCTTATGTTGCCTATAGATCTCATAGTTCCTGGCCTCTTATTTAGTCTCTAACCTGTATCTCTCTCCCCTTTCTTTCCTACTTCCTAATCAGGAACCTCTCTCTCTGGAAGTCGCAGAGAGCTGTTTTGTGTCGGGCAGGTCAGGGTCAGGCTTTGTGAATTAGGGACTGACCATGTAGCTGCAAGCACTGTGCCAGTTTAGTAGCTGCAGGGGAGAGAAGCGAGCTGGGGAACTATAAGTACCTTGATACTGTTTCTGGGCCCCAGCTGGTATCCCAAGCTGAGAGTTACCTCAACTGAAGATGGCAATGGCTGTAGTGGGGATAATCTAAGATGGTGATAAAGGTTTCCCAAGATGGAGTCATTTTCTTTCAGAGATGGGGTCTAGGGCAGGCCAGGCGGTGGCATTGGGTGATGTATTTGGAGATGCAGCTCTGTTGTATTTGGAGATGCAGTGTTGTGACAGGAGACTGTCTCTAGACCTTGTGTGGTGTCCTCAGGTGCAGGCTACCACGGGAAAGGGACAATGGCCATGTGGTTGTAGTGTTCCAAGATGGAGGCCAATGGGGGAGCCCTTTACTGGTAGATGGGGGCTCTGTGTGGGAGCTGGGGGCCCGTGTGGGAGCGTCAGATAGTATATCTGCATGGATGGTCAACCAGAGGTCCTGCGAGGTGTGTGGGTGCTGGAGCTGGGGTCCTGTGTGGGAGTGGGTCCTCTGTGGGCGAGTGGCCAAGGTCCTGTGCAAATGCTGAGGTTTGGAGACCTGTGCAGGCACCCGGCTTGAATTCCTGCATGGGAGCAGCTACCGGGGTCTTCTATTGACTTGCAGAAAAACAGTGTCTCCACTTCTTTAATCCCAGGTCATGGAGAGACTAGGAATGCAGCATCCATCTAGGCCACCATCTTGGATCCTTCCCCAAACTTTTTTCTATTGTGCTTTATAGTTGTACCAAATGGTGGAATTTATTGTTGCATATTTGTAAATGCACACAATATAACAATATAATTTAGCCAATATCATTCCCCAGTGTTCTCCCCTTTCCCTCTCCCCCTCTTTCCCCAGGTTTCTTTCCTCTGTTTTACTCATCTCTTAAATTATCATATCCTTCCCCACCTTTCTTTTCCTTTTTCCTCTCTAGTTTGATACATAGCTATTAAGAAATACAAAATTTTCATTAAAATCTGTCTTTAAGGAGCATATTGAATAATATGAGATTCGAAATGGAGATAGAGAATTGGTAATAGGTTTAAAGTTCTCATTTATTTTTCAAATATGTGTGGTTATAGGTTTGTATCAACTAAGGAAGAGAAACATCAATATCCCCCATGGGATCTGAAAATCACATATCCAAAACCAGAGTAACAAAGCAGTGTTAAAAACTATCTTAATTACCATTTTATCACAAACTATAGTCATCTATATCCTTTAGTAAAAGCCCACAATGCCCTCTATGGTGTCAATAATTTTTGAATACTACTCACAGAATTCAGGAAAATACTTACTATCTAGTTTACTATAAAGGAACAGCTTCCTAACAGGAACAGACAAATGGCAAAAATGCATAGGGAAAGGTATAGGGGAGGGTAGTTCACTAAACTCCATAATCTAGGATTTTATATGGAGGTTCCATTACATAAGCACGATGGATTAAATCATTGGCTGCTAGTGATTAACTCTATCTCCAGACGCTCTTTTTTGCCTGGGTGTACAGGGTGGCACCAAAAATTCCAAACTTCTAATCATGTCTTGATCTTTCTGGTGACCAGCCCCAATTTCAAAGCTATCTAGGTTTCCATCAGCTACCAGTCAGCTTTGAAGCATACAAGACACTTTTGTCACTCTAGAGATTACAAGGATTAGAGAAGCTTTTGTGTCAGGATGTAGATTTAAGATTAAATATGACAAAAAGATGCTCCAATTTTAACTAATACTTGAGAAATTACAAGGATTTTAAGAGGTCTGGGCCAGAAGCCAGAATGAAGACTAAATATATAATTCATATTATAGCATAATATCATACCAAGCATGTAAAAATTTTTGAAGATGGGATTCATTACTTCTTGGAGAAATAATGAACATATGAATACTATCTCCAAGCCTCAAAAGTACTGGTATTAAAATCAATATTCTTATTCATATATAATCATCTCAATGGAAAAATCTGTAATGTGTCTTATTAGTCAGAAAGGACTCAATATTTCAACTTAGAATGGAACAAATGGTTTTTCTTTAGTGCGATGCCCAACATAATGTGAAGGGTAATTCGTATACATTGAAGAAGCAAATCATTTTTGACTTTAGGTGAAAAGGAAATTATTGAAAGAAGTATCAATCAAATGCTGTTATTGTTATAAAACAGTAAACTTCTTGAAATCCTTTAAAAGAGTTAAGAATTTAAACATGATCATGGCATTTTGATTCAAAAGCTAAAAAGGAAGTGGAGCATATCATTATCACTGTTTATAGGATTATCATTGTTAGTATATTTATAGTTATGCAACCATCCTTACAACCTCATTTTAGAAATATTTCCATCAAGGTGCAAAGAAACGTAATGCTCATTTGTAGTAATTCTCCATTTTCACTTCCAGTCCTGGGCAACCACTACTTCATTTTCTGCTTTACATTTTCCTTTCTAGATGTTTCATATGAACAGAATCATGCAATAGGTCATATTTTGTAGCTTGCTTCTTTTGCCTAGTATGATATTTTTGAGGATTCTCTGTGTTGTAGCAAATATGAATATGTTACTTTGTAAATGCCCCACAGTATTCCATTGTATGGATGTACCCCATTTTGTTTATCCATCCACAGGTTATGATTGATAGATGGCTGGTTTCCATGTTTTTGCTATTATGAATAATGCTGCTATGAAAATTTTCATACAAATCCATGTGGAATGTGCTTTCATTTGCCTTCATTAGATAGCTAAGAGTGATTACTGCATTATGTAATAAATCTGCATTTAATACTGTAAGAAATTGACAAGGTGTTTTCCAAAGTGATGGTGCCATTTTATATTCCTACCAGCAAAATATCGGGGTTCCAGTTTCTCTGCTTCAACATCAATCCTTGTTATTATCTGTTGTTTTCATTAAAGATATTCTATTGTGTGTGATGCAGTATTTTAATGAGGTTGGGTTTGCATTTCCTTAACAAATAATGATGGTGAGCATCTTTTAATGTTCTCATTGGTTATTCATGTATCTATTTGTGGACAAATATCTATCTATATCCTCTATTTATTTTTAAATGTTGGCATTTGACTTTCTATTATTGATTTGTAAGAGTTCTTTCAAATACACATATTTGAAATCAAATGTATGATTTGAAAATACTTTCTCCCATTCTGTGTTACCATCAGGCTACAAGTAGATTACTTTTGGAATCTTTTAAAAGTCAAAGATGCCCACTGGGTAGTGGGGAAGTGCACTAAGGAAATATGTGTAAAACATTAAATTAAGAAATCTGCTCATTCTTTCTCTATAGCAAAAATCCTAGAATAGGGCTTAATATAAAGGCTATCCCCCTTAGGATTAAATTGAGGTCATTTGAAACAGATCACAAATAAGCTGAGAAGTTTTCATTTCCTTTTAGAAGTATTCTTCCATGGCTAAATATTTTCTGTTATGTTTATTCCCTAAATATTTTCTCAGGTCTTTGATGTTAATTGTTTCCTATCTTATAAACAATGCTGTGTTTTCTTCCAAACACCACCCTGGCAAGACTAACTGGTCAATTCACTTCAATTCACTTCAAAGATGAAGAAATCCTTAAAGGCTATTGGCTAAGGAATTTTATTTGAAGATCTCCTACATAAGATGCACCTTCCTTTACTTTTAAGAGTGTTTATTTCAAAGGGGAGATATACAAAATATTGAGAGGACACAGTTACTAAATGGAACTTTAGAGAAGACCTGATCCAGCCTTTCACTTGATGACACTATCAAGTTTAAACCCACATTTTGTTGATAAAGAAAAAGATTAAGGGAGGAGAAATGATGTATTTATATTCACAAAATTAGGATCTGAGTCTTAAACCATTTCTTCTTCTATATAAACTTTTAAGTTTCTTCATCCTCACACCCACCTTCCTTTCAGGGATCTTTACTTCTCCTGTATATAAAAGGTTGTCTTTTCTTTCCTACTAAAACGTTCCTTCTTTTTCTACCTACAGGAACATCCCACACTTCCACTCACATACAAGCTGCTTGAAAAGAGATGCAGTGTCTCATTTCTCATTGCCTGTGTGCTATATTCTAGCACGATATATCCAGTAAGGGGATTAAGGACAGGCATGGCACTGATTCAGACCTCACTGGATCATGCTGCAACCTCAGACACCGTTCATCCTCATCATCTTATTCTCACCCCCTTCCTTGATTTCCTCTTCTATAAAGTGGGCATTGCTTCCTTTGTTTCCTATAAAAGTGAACAGTTGAATTGAAAGAAGGAAAACATTCATTTTGACCAAAGTCTTAGTGGCATCATTCTCCTTTAAATGCTTTGGCAAATCTGGTCATGTTGCTTTTCAATTGTTTTCTATACTATCCATAAATACCACCAATAAAATTAACTAACCAACTAAATTCAGTTTTATTTCAAATCACTCATCCATTCTTTCATTCAGCAGATATTAATTTAATGAGCTTAATGCTAGGCACTATGCCATGAGTGGAGATGTATTTCCAGCAAATATGGTATGATATAAAGAACGCAGGGCTGAAAGTAGGGAAAGCAGTGTTCATAGGCCAGCTCCAGCTGTACCTGGTATCACTTGATTAAAGTCTTTCTTTCTTTTTTTTCATCTGTAAAATAGTGAAAACAGTATATATTCACAAATGGCATGATGAAGTTTAAAGTTATGTTTGCCAAGTACATAACGCAATGCTTGGCACTGAGTAGATGCTTTTAAACACTATTAACATTTTGTTTTGCTATTTTTCCTAAGTGACCAAAAACACCATATTAATTTTACATGCCTTACATATCCTCAGCCCTTTTCCTTTGTCTTCCTAGTGTATTTCCTTTCATTTTATAAAGCCCATTTCTACTCTCGCCTACTTAGGAAACTTCTTTGCAATATTTCTACCCCTCTCCCTCTCCTGAAAGAATTCATCATGTCTTTTCTTGCACTTCTTCTATGTCTCATAGATAACTTGCTGTTATACAGTATCACAGTCTATTAGTATTCAAATGTGTCTCCCTTAATAGACTGCATGATACTTCAAAACAGCAGCTATGTATTTTGTGTGTGTGTGTGTGTGTATCCCAAACCCAAAATCAGGCTTGGAACCTAGTAGGCAACTCAAGAGTTACTTATTATTGATTCTTTTTTTTTTTTTTTTTTGGTACCAGGGATTGAACTCAGGCCACTGAGCCACATCCCCAGCCCTATTTTGTGTTTTTTATGTAGGGTCTCACTTAGTTGCTTAGCGCCTTGCCATTGCTGAGGCCAGCTTTGAACTCGCGATTCTCCTGTCTCAGCCTCCCAAAGTGCTGGGATTACAGGCGTGTACCACTGCACCCAACTTATTATTGATTCTTGAACAGGATTGAACCATCCTTATGTCTGAATGACTTGCATTATACACAAAATACACAGCATTAGATATCACATAACAAACTTTCTGGTTGAATGTTATTTTCTCTACATCTATGTAATATCTACATAATAATGAGATATGTTTATAATTACTATAATACCTGAATAATTCTGCATGTCCTTAGCAAACAAAACAGGTTTCCTTAGTTCAGTGGCTTCTGGATGCTAACAAATACATTTTTCATTATGAAAGATAAATATTTTATATAATTCTTCTAGAGTTAATTATTATATTTTCTGTCCAAATTTCATTTTTATATTACCAAATGTGTACCCAAGTATAAGGCAACTTGAAAGTCTTCAAGTAAGCTTCTTTTAAAAAATGCACTCATTGAGATAAATATAATAAGATCATTTTACCATATGTTATAATTTTTAAAACTCAAATATTTTATGTCATTGTTTTAAAATTCAGGCAGTATTTTCTTAGCTGTGATTATGTGCCAAATTAATGAATATCCAGAAATATTGATGCTTAAGCACAGTTATTCTCATTTTGAGCATTAACATATTACTTTTTTATTGTTTATGGAATATATCAATATGAAGCTTTTATAATGTCAGTAATCTAAAATAAATGAAAAATATGTTTGGTTGGCAAATAATTTTAATATACAAATATATACATTAATTTACTGCTGCTTATAATTATAAATGAGGAAAATTAACATAAGGTTTATCTTTCATGTAATTTTAATACATAAGAGCCTTATATATCCCACATTCAAATTGCTAACTCAAAAGATATAATTCTCTATTCTAATATTAACCCAACACACACATGCATGTGCATACATGTATATATATAGAGAGAGAGAGAGAGAGAGACAGAGAAAGAGAGAGAATCATCAGAAATGTAATTTAGAATAAAACATAATCTAAAAAAATGCAAACTGTACATAGCTATTTGTATAATGCAAGGACTTTTGAACATCCTAAACATCTTTTCATATCCCATAGTTTTAATTGAAGTTTAAGCAATCTAACATATAATAATATTTAAATATGCTGCTGTTTAAATCAGCTCTCTGGAGATACCTTTTTTCTGATTTGCAAACCCTGGCATTTAGAGAGGGCAAATTAATAGAGGATAAAAGATAAACTAAGGATGGAGTTCCAAGAACCAGGCATTGCCTTATAGACAAGAAGTGGCAAAAATGAATTTAAAAATAGAGGCAAAACGCAAATACTATTCACTTGTAAAATGTTATACAAGAAGGCATAAAAATCACATAATATTTTTAGATTTCCATCATAAATGGTGAATACATAGGGTGCTTGTTAATTCTAATGGTAATCTTTATGAAAAGGCAAATTTGGTAGTCTGTATTTAAGAAACGTGATTAAATAGCTTTAAGACTTTCATCTTAACTCAGTGTCTTGAAAGTTCTATGAAAGTAAAACAAAACTTAATAATAACATATTAAAATTGATAGTCAATTAGAATAACATGGACTAAAAACCATTATGATCTTGTAAATAGTCATAGTGTCAGACTAATGTAATTTCCTTCTAAGACGAAGTAAACGGTCATGTTGATCGAGATGAAATAATAGACATCACTTATCTGTGCTTCAGAAAGGGTTTTACATATCCGTATATGTCCTTGTAAGAATAATTGATCTCTCATCACTGATTTGCAACTTTCATATCAATTGTGAAAGACTGCCACATGAAAGAAGCTGAACATTCTATTTCAGTTGATGGTAACAATACACGCTGTCTGTCAACATGCTTTTCCGAAGTTAATAACTCTTTGAAAGAATTGGCATTTTATTAAATACCACCACATATATAATTTTAAAAGAAATGATAGTGTTACTGTTTGTAAATCATTATGGAGCATAAACCCAAAACCGGAGTGGACATTACAGATTCTTGGAGCCTTTAAAATAAATCTGAGCCTGATTTCCTGCAAATATTAATTCATATCATATAACTGTTAGGAGAGAGTTAAAGTGGTTCAAGATGGGCAACAGTGACTCCATGATATCTTGGGGAAATATATTAATTAGAATCCACTGAAATTAATCCAAAGACTGTTACTATTTTAATAGGTTCACTGATCTGAATGTTGAAATTGATAATAAATGTTTAAGTCATATATAGTATATGAATAGCTCCAAGAAAATGTAGAAATAAGAAACAGAATAATCTGGAAGCTTTAGAAACTGATCCATCAAGGCAGGGTAGACTCAGTATAAAAAACCAGGTAGTTGAAAAGCTAATTAATCACAGTTTGATAGAATCACTGATACTTTATGTTTAATAAGAAGTCAGTGAATAGTTGTTTCTGATTACTAACAAGAATAGGAGAATAATTGAATATTTTTATATGCAAAGAACAATTTCAATGCTTTAATTCTCCCTTTTTTAAAAATGCCAAATTGGTTTATGTAGAGACACAGACTACATACATAAAAGTATTCTATCATTAAAAAGCTTGACAAAAAAGTATTCTATCACCAAAAAACTAAGGGAAATGTATCCAAAATCAGGCACCGTTTCTGCTATTCTTCTATTACATTCTATTCTACTCAAATAGGGGGTCTACTGGAAGCAGATCAGTGAAGCTGGGATTGTATAGTCTTTTTTGTTTTTTGGGAGGGTACTGGAGATTGAACTCAGGGGCACTCGACCACTGAGCCACATCCCCAGCCCTATTTTGTGTTTTATGTAGAGACAGAGTCTCACTGAGTTGCTTAGCTCCTCGCCATTGCTGAGGCTGGCTTTGAACTCGCGGTTCTCCTGTCTCAGCCTCCCTATTCCATCTCAGCCTCCCTAATATAGTAAAAGGACAGCTTTAAAAGATTGAAATTTTTTTCTTCATGGAGAGTAGAAAAATAAAGAGAAACATGATAACTACATTCACATTGTACAGATTTGTCACAAGGAGGGTATGCAATTTAATTTTTTATCTCTGTGTAAAGATAATCACTTGAAATATGCATTAACTGTAGCAATGCAGAGCTTCATTTATTTATTTATTTTATACTTCCAAAACTGATTTGATCTGACTTAAAAAAATCAAATACAATATAAAACTAAACAATGAAGATCAAACAACCTAAATGGAGCGGCAAAGTAGATGTTGCCAAAAACCAAAGTGTAATCATGACTTTTGTTTGGTCCATGATTTTTATTTGGTCTTTTAGCTGTTACTTGTACTTCCTAATAGCTAAAGGGAAAGGGCAGGAAGACATGGCAGTTTATATATAGACTCCATTTTCTGTACAGGAAGTTATTAATGAAAGGAGAGCACACTGCACATCTCTGAGAGACCTATACCTTCTAGCACATGCTTAAGTATGTATGTGGTTTACTAGTTTATTTGGTGATTGATTAGGTTTTAAAGCTTTTTATTGTTGTTGTTTAATTCGGTTCTACTATTTGCCTAGCAACTGAATTATTAGAAGGTGAAATTTCTAGCAATATGCCAGCCGAATAGAACATTCTGATATTTTTACCATACCCAATTTATTTTCTGCATTTGGACCTACTTTGAAACATTTAAAGTACTAGATATTTTTATACTAAGATTCTTTGAATTTTGAAGTGTAACATTCTGAATGTTATTCCTTATTTCTGCCAGAAGATTATATAATAACATCTAAAACTGTGACTTTCTGTAGAAAATAAATTTGACTCAATTTTAAAATTCTGAGCACAACTTACTGTCAACCATGCCAAAACTTGTTCTGTCTGACAGATGTTCTTTGGAGTCTAAATTGATAATTTAAAAGGACACTTTTAACCACTCAACTTACTAAAGTGATCTCATTTGTACGTAACTCATTTTGAAAGATCTATCAGTATATAGTTCTCCTAAAACCGGTCAGTCTCTAAGAGATATTCCATTTTTTTTTTTTTTAAGTTTAAGGTATACTAATATTGGCTGGCTTTTTTTCTGGTTAAATTTCTTATAATCTTTTAAAACCTAGAGCTCAGTATTCTAATTTATGTATTGGTCCAAGTTCTTAAAATTGTGCTAATGGCTTTTTTGAGAAAGATTTTACCTGGGAGGTGTTTTAGTCTACTTTTATGAAAAAACATAGATGATACTTTCATAGTGAGCAGATAGATAATAATCATAAATGTTTCTAGTAAAATATTAGCCCTGTTGCCTGAATTTTCCAGTTTTAAAACAAGAGTGTTAGACTGGGAAACATTAGACCCACATCAAATCCCAATCTCATGGTCACTATCTGACCTTGGCAATCACCCATCACCTGTGATGTTTAGCTTTGTTGAACCTACATTTTCTTTTCTATGATACAGGCAGTTAAAATACAAATGTAGGAAATCTGTTGTATGCAAAGTATCTGTGCATTGTATTTTATTAGAGAATATTTGATTTCAAATTATGAAACACTTTCAAGAGGGTATAAGTAAAATGTGTTATTTATTGCAGGAATACAGTTGGAAATCTCATAGGCCAAAACACAATTAAACTATAGAGAAATTGAGCTGAAACTGGGAAATCAGCAAACAAATCAAAATAACTTGCTCTTTTTCTCAGTGGTTGTGTGGTTACTCTTTATTTCTACCTCTCTTGCTGTTTTGATTGGTGTCCTCTACTTGCTCATGAACAGACTTGGCTTCCTGTTTCATCTCTAGAACACTCAGAGACCACATTCTCTCAGCATTCTTCCTTACACTATTTTACCCCAATTTGGAGCCCTGTTATCTCGGTGAAGCTAATAGTTGGTCCCGCGTGATCAGTGTCCTCATATAAACTATCAGGCTATGGCGATGGGAAAGGGATGAGTCATGTGATGCAAACATAAATGTTTATGTTCATCTTTCAGTACAGATTACACAGGGAGGACAATTGTTTAAAAGTGGCCAGGGCTGGGTAGGCATCTAAAATGTTTCATTTTTTAAATGATGGAAGGATTGGAGTTCATAGAGATCAATAAGGTTTAGTAAAGACTAGAATCAAATTTTGAACCTGGGTATTCCCATTCTAAATTGAGTGATTTCAGAATGAAACTCTTATAATAGAAAGAATAAACTTCTGGGTCAGAAATTATTCCTTCTATTCTAAATTAATGAAATCATGGAATCAACTCTAATAACCAAGTTAATAATTGCATGAATGAACTTACTAACTTAGATATCAAAACCTTGGTTTTGACATTTGTAAAAGCTGTCTTTTTCATCCATTTTTGTATGTGTGTTTCTCAAACTTACTCATTAATCAAGTGTGAGCTCCATATTCTCATCACCAGGACAAGTAGTTTAAAGACAGATTACAGGTCCAAACTCAACACTGAAACAAAATCTTGGAGTGAGACTTTCAACTATGTATTTTCACAAAATTCTTCAGATTGTTTCTATGAGTGCAGTGGTTTAAATTCTGTGTTTTGTCTCTACCAAATAAACAACAAACAAAATGCTATAGTATTTTAGTTCACCAAAAATAAGTCTTCACTTAATTAAAATTAGCGTTACTTTCTCAAATTCCACATAAGGGAGCAATCTGTTATCTACATCAAACTAAAAATTTATATTATGACTCTATGTTTGAGTTCCCTTGATTTGCTAGTAGTCTGCGTGTTAGAACGAGATGAGGCAGAAAGATAGTACTGTTACCACTGAGCAGACGACCAAGGGTAAGTCATTGATTATGAATTCAGCCAGTTATTCATTCATTCAAGAAAATTTTACTGAGTACAATGTGGCACACGTTTTGTCCCAATATGTCACATAGAATGATGATGCTTATAATTCCACGAGAGTTGGAAGAGAAACATAGGATCCTGGAAGTTCAATTGATACAGTTGTTGTGGGATCTTTGGACTATTTGCCCTTTTCCCCAATCCTAATGTCTCCTCTGTCTTCCTTTTTGCCAGAAAAATAACTCAAAAGAAAAACAATTGAACAGCAGCAAAAGGGTCTGTACTTGCCTGTGCGGCCAGCAAGATAGATCAGTTTATGCAAGTGCTGAGTAATGCCTTGCCTGCAAAGCTAGGGGCAGTTGGCCCCTTTCCTGCAGCTTCTGTTCACCTCCTCTAGCAGGGCTGTTTAATCTCTCATGTTTTTTATAGCCCCGTGTCTAAACTCAAAATGAACCTCAAACTAAATAAAGCATACGATACATGCATCAGAATTTTCTTTATTCAATTCAGTAGCACCTATGTCTCTTTTGTAAAGATGCCTTTCTTTACTTATTAGGTAGATAAAAATACTTAAAATTACTATGAGGATCTCTACTTTCTAAATATTGCTCAATGATTTCCTGAGCTAAATACCTTTCTTCGTACTTAGTGCTTAACAGAACTAATGCTAGGCTAGTTATGTGAGTTTTCAAACAAAATTTCCTTTTTGACTCAGCTAAAAACAAAGGAGCTTGTCCAGAAGGGAGTATTTTGATTTCCCAGCTTTTCTGCATGTCCATACTGCATCAGTACATTGCTGTAAATCTGTACGTGGTGTAACTCTAACCATCAGTGAGCCAACAGTGTAATTTTTCCAATAAAAATCATTGTTCCAGAGGAAGGAAAAAAATAAAAATACAATGAAGTTTAGCTCACTACATTTTGATATTTGTTTCACGTGGATTGTGGTAAAATAAAATGTTGGTAGTTGAAATATCTTTCACTTTTGCTAGGAATATATTGCATCACTTCTAACATTGAAGGGAAAATAGAATTAATTTATTTCTCAAAAGTTTATAGTTTATGATGCAAACGACTGTTGTCTTTGTCATTGCCGTTATCCACATGCAGCAGTTTTATCCATAGTGGTCTGGATTACCTTTTTATTCTTTCCTTGTTGGGTTTTTATGTGGATGACCTATGGCACTTTGAAAATTCTATCAGAAAAGCCCCACTAAAATTACTTTATTGTCAAGTTTCATTCTCTTGAAAGGGGCAGCACCAAGCCCACCATGCATTCCACCTCTTCCCAGCAAAAGAAGATCTCCTAAACCTTCAATCTGACCCACTTTGATGCTGAGAAATGAGTTAGACATTGAGAAGCAAGAAATCTCTTTAAATTAATTCACATTGATGCATGAACAACTCATCTACTTTCAGAGATAACCGTCTTTATAAAGGGAATGCTTATTAACTGAATGGAAGATGTAATTAATTAAATTTCAGGCAATTTTGAAGAGAAGAATTTATTTTTAGCAGAGCAGCCTTTTTTCAGAGTTAGGGCTGCCAGGTTTGATGAATAAAAGTGAAGACGTCCAGTTAAATTGGAAAGTCAAATAGACAGTGAATAATGTTTATTATAAGTGTGCCCTAAACATCATGTTGGATATGTTTACACTAAAAAAAAATCTGTTGTTTGAAATTTAAATTCATTTTGTGTGTTTTTTTTCCCCCTCTGGGCAACCCTAGTAAGATTTCTCAAATCATCATGGGGTTACTGGTATTTGCCTTGACATAAAACTGACCTTGACTTGCCTGACCTCGAACCTGCTAGTCCAGCCCCAGCTGAAGAGTTGGTCTTCAGACACCATTATATTTCTTTTGCCTATCAGTCTACCCAGAAAAGAACAGCGGTTTTCCCAACAAATTAAACACTCTTTTAGTCTAACTTTGCAACAATTCCAAAACCAAAACAATAATGCCCTGCCTAGCATAGAGACTGGGAATTTACTGAGAGTCAGGGTAGGGTAACAAGTGAGATATACTTGGGACTTCAAGCAGAATGAAAAATAGTTTGAGTGTGGTTTTTGATTAAATGGGATAATAGTATTTAATTTATTTACAAGATTTTATCAAGCATACAATTGAACATCTTAAGCTGCCACCTGTTATTGAGCATTAAAAAAGAGGAAATTTCTTAGCGCTGAAGACATGTTAGAAAACATGTTGAATAGAAGAATAAACATGGATCCAAACAGCATGAATTTTTTTCTTAGAAATTTTTCTTTTAAGTATATTTCCAGTAATTCATCATTAACTCCTGAAAAAAGGCCTTGTACCACAAAAACAGGATATGCATTGCAATTTATGTTATCTTGTCTACCATGTTTATCAATATTCAGTAATAATCTTTAAATGAGATGAACCCTAATGTGTGTTTCTAGATTACAGAAAAATGACTATGTATGAATATAATACAGGTTACATCATGGTTTTCCTCTTATTTTATTATATTCATTTTGCTTTTTTCCCCCTAGTACTAGGACTGAACCCAGGGGTGTTCTACCACTAGGTCCATCACCAGCCCTTTTTGAATTTTTTATTTTGAGACAAGGTCTTACTGATTTTCCCAGGATGGCTTCAAACTTGGAATCCTCCTGTCTTAGCCGCTTTTACAGCTAGGATTACAGGCATGTGCCACTGCTCCCGAGTTATGCTATTATTTAAAAAATGATTTTATGCTAATTTAGGATAGTGTTGCAACTTTGTGTGTGTGTGTATGAACACACACACAAATACACACGCACACACTAACTTGTGGGGTTGAAAGAGATTTTCTGTTTTCGAAGTCAATATTGTAATGTCCAACCTCCTTTTCCCTCTATTCTGGTACTTAAAAAATGAGTCCATAAAAAATCAGAAATACCTAAATATCCAAGTCAAGGTCCAAGTAGCCTAAAATCTATTTCATAGAGCAATTTGTAAAATGAATTTACTTACTTTCCAGAATTTCCATATTATTCTTTTCCACTTGCCTACTCCAGTGCCTTGTACATGGTATATATTCAATCATTATTTGTGGGATGAGCAAAATAGATCTGCATATACTATATGTCATACACCCAAACAGGAATAGACTTGGATCTGCTTTGACAGATGTACTGTGCATCTGGGTAGTGTCCAACCAGTACAAATCTGTGAAACTCATCAGCTGGTGGGCATTCAAACAGAAAAATATTGTAACTATCTCTCAGTGTCTCTAACCCTGGCATATATACCACAAAAGAACATGGAATGACTGACATCACAGTGTAGACTCAAGGCTAATTTAATGTTATATAATAAATTAATTTTTATTTTAAACAAATAATATGTAGGGAAAACTTAATATGGTGAATTTTGGGGTCAGGAAATTACCTCTGCCTTTCAAGACCCATTTTCTACAAATTCTTTCAGCTTACTCCCTAATAAAGTGATTCTACTTTGTACAAGAGTCTGTAGTAATAATAGAAATATTTTTTACCTAGAATTAAATGTTCAGTGTCCAGATTTTATACACACAGAATCTTTATGAACTGAATTTTTACATCTCTGACGAGTAACATCTGAATCACTCCTAATACTTTCTTTCTTTACAGTTCTATTCTGCTCCACCCATCTGCCCCTGGCTTCTATGCTAAATTTCTTCAAGCATCAACTATGCCCCTGGCAGTTTTGCTTTGTGATAAGGTGGTTTCACAGGAATTTTTAAGAGCCAAGAGAGCAAATTTAAATTGACTATAAGCTGAAGAAAGACCCCCTAAGGAGAATCCCACACTGCAGGACTTAGTGTCACAGAATTTAAACATCTTCTGACTGGAGCAGTTCCAGGACTTCTGCAACCATTTTACATCCTGAGCTGCCCAGGCAACATTCATAAGAGTGAAAGGTGAAATCATTATAAAAATTAAAATAACTACGAGTTTTTAAGAACATAAATACCTAGATTCTAGTAAATATTCTACCAAAGGGACATAGTGTATCTCTTAGGAAAACCTTCTAATCATGCCATGAATCCCAAAAGGATTTTCATACTGATTGAAAATGCTGTGTAATTTCAGGGCAATTGTTATCCAGGCAGATATTTGTAAAGTAAAAGTGTAACCATTTTCCCCCCAGCATTTTTTGTTTGTTTGTTTGCTTAAATGTTAATGTTAGGTTGGATCAGGGTCCAGGATCAGGGCAGCTACCAAACCGGAGCTACCAGCCAGACGCTGACGTCACCAGTAGACACACCTCCTGTCAATCAGCGGGTTTTTCCTGACCTATCCAGGAAGGACTCTGGCCTTCTCTTCCTGCCCCCCAAGCCCTCCCTTTCCTGACCAGGCCTTTTGAAATTCTCTCTACACTGGAGCCCCAGCGCCATTTCTCCTGGACACACTCGAGGGACGGCCTGAGATCATATATTTGCAATAAAGCCTTGCCGAGCAGCTTTAATTCATCTCCTTCTGGTAATCTAGTCTTTACAGTTAATGCTTCTTTTTTCCTTCCAAGGGAATAGTACCAAGTAAGCTTGGTTTTTGTTTGTTTGTTTGTTCTCCTATTATGATCTCAGCAATAAAAAGACAAATGCTGACTCTTAGCATTTCCTCTGGTGGCTACTTGTAACTACATAGTTCCCACCTTTACCAGCAACTTTGGCAAGGCTGACCTGCACGGCCTGAGAAAGAGAGAACAATGGCATTCATTTGTCTTCTGGAATGTATATTAAGTTATTTTTAGATGGTAATTTTTAAATACAACTTTGTTGACTCCTAACACTTGTACAGTCAGGGTAGGGGGTAAGAAAGGGAAGGGTGAACAGGCTTACCTCCTCCAGGTTTTCTCCTCTCCAAGTAAGTCATTTTATTCAAAACCTACCACACAGCCAGGCACGGTGGTACACACTTGTAATCCCAGCAGTTTGAGAGGCTGAGGCAGGAGGATCACGAGTTCAAAGCCAGCCTCAGCAACAGCGAGGTGCTAAGCAACTCAGTGAGACCCTGTCTCTAATAAAACACAAAATAGAGCTGGGGATGTGGCTCAGTGGTCGAGTGCCCCTGAGTTCAATTCCTGGTACCAAAAAACAAAACAAACAAACAACACAAACCTACCATCCACAATCAGGCTTTTTAGGCAGTGTTTCCCGCATCCTCAACTAACCAGAACCCACATTAGGCTTTAGTGCCTGTAGCTCACCTCAAACTGCAAACACAAATACAGTAGCCTAAAATCTATTTCATAGAGCAATTTGTAAAATGAATTTACTTACTTTCCAGAATTTCCATATTATTCTTTTCCACTTGCCTACTCCAGTGCCTTGTACATGGTATATATTCAATCATTATTTGTGGGATGAGCAAAATAGATCTGCATAAACTATATGTCATACACCCAAACAGGAATAGACTTGGATCTGCTTTGACAGATGTACTGTGCATCTGGGTAGTGTCCAACCAGTACAAATCTGTGAAACTCATCAGCTGTACCAGGAATTGAACCCAGGGGTGCTTAACCACTGAGCCACATCCCCAGCCCTTATTTATGTCTTATTTAGAGACAAGGTCTTGCTGAGTTACTTAGGGCCTCACTAAATTGCCGAGCCTGGCTTTGAACTCACAATCCTCCTGCCTCAGCCTCCCTAGCCGAGCCCTCGGGATTTCAGTCATGCGCCACAACACCCAGCTCATCGCTGTTTTCTTGGTATGAATTAATCACAGATGTTTAAATGAATTCTGTACCTTTCCATCCTACTTCTAGCCAGCTTCCCTGGTTGCTTTGCTATATTTCTTCACACATCAACAACACCATGGGCAATTTTGCTTTGTGATGAGATGATTTTACATGAATTTCTAAGAGTAGGAAGAATAACAGTGTTAGAGTTTATGCTAAAGAGAGACACCCATGAGCAGAATTCCACACTCTACGACATTCCCTGTGTCACAGCCTTTAAATATCCTTACAGGAGCAGCACCAATAGAGCAGGGTTACAATTCTTTGGGTTTTCAGAGAACATGTGCGGTCACATGGGACCTGATTGTGGGAACTGATTTCAATGAGTCTTGGTACTTTTCTTTCTTTTCACAATCATTGAATACTAACTACCTCAGATATATTGCCAAACTGGAACTATATTCCAAAACAATACTAGTTAATGAGATTAGAAATTAGGTTTTCTAAGATTTTATTCAATAAATTACATGGTGAGGCAAAACTTTATTAATTAAAAATACTTAATTTAACATTTAAATATTTCTTGATTCCAAGTATGCCTAGAATGCAATATTTTAATTTAGTTCAACACAGTGCTTTTTTTTCCACATGATTTGCCACCTTTACAGTAGCATCAGAAGTAAATATAGATTGTGTATTCAACAGTAATAAGTGATGCAAATTTTTTTAATCAACAAAATTAGTAGTGGATTGAATGAGATCTGTATTTCTTCCTTTATTATTATGAAGTTCTGAAAAACACCCTTGAAAAATATATATTCTTTCTTTAAACAAAAGCATAAAACCTTCAACCTGAGAAGACACAAGTCTGTATATTTAGTTCACTTGCCTATTGTTTAATCCTTTGTCCCTGTAAAGGAGTTTCAGGATCAGACAGAGCATAAAATAATGGCAGTTATTCTAATGGATCATAATGCTAGCAGTAGAAACTAGAAGGAGAAAAATGAAATTTGTTTTATCAAGTTGGGGTGGGGGAGGTCAGGAGAATGGGTAGGAGATTACTTTCAGGTTTTAAAAACAACATGGACCTTCAGGACATTGTTGAGCAAAGAAAATCTCATGAAAAGTTACTTCAGCTGTGCTATTTCTCAACTAAATCCATAATGGCATCACAATGAGGCCGGGTACCGGGCCTCAGTTGGAAGGGAACATTAGATAGGATCCGTTTTTCTCACCCTGGTTCTGAACCAAGAACAGGGTACAAGTAGTTAAGGGCAATGGAAAGGAAGAAAAGGCATAGTGGGTAAGTTTAAGAGGACAAATGTCTTCAACTACAAAGCACTTATAAGATTGATTTCATGTTTAAGTCTTTTGTGTGAAATGCTACAGTAAAAATAAAATTCTTCATTTTGAGCTATTGTAAATATTTCTATTTGGTTGGAGAAATTTATATGCCCAAAGGCTGAACTATGAGACTTTATGAGTTAAGGTTACTTTAAATAAAGTTCCTCCATCTGCAAATAAGCAGAACCAAACGGTTTACCAGTGCTAGCCATCTCACTTGGAAAATCTTTTTACCTAAGTCCACTGTGTCATACGTGTGTAATCTTCTATGGAAAAGAGAGATATGTAATGTGCAGAAGTAAAAACTTCAAGGTATAGTTGAACATTTATTATGTCATGTATTAAATTAGATATAAGACTACAAAATGATAGACTTTAGAAACAACTGTATAAAGAGCATTATAGAATAACTAATTAAAAGTAAATTAAAAACTTGAATTTTACATCTACAAGGAAAAAATATAAGACTGCATATTACTAAAATGTAATTCTAATGGTACTGGTTTACCCCCTCCTTTTTTCTACCAGTTAGATATGACCAGAAGTTATACTATAATTTTTAAATTTATTATTGATACATTCTAAAAATTTTTCCCATCTTATTCTTCTTTATTCCACATTAATTAATATTGGTCCTAAAGTTGCTATTTCTTTATCATTATTATTTTATCATTCACAAATTCCATTTCATTTTATTAAAATATTTTTTGTTTTCATGATCCCTCACTTGCATTTCATTTTCTTTTGGATTTTTTTCCTATTTCCTTTAGAATGTCTTATCTGATTGACTTCTACTTTTGTTTTAGTTTCTTTAAGGAATCAATATTCCTTATTGTTATTGTTTCATACACTATTTATTCTCAATCTATTTCTAAATTCATTCAGAATTGTTGTCCAATAACATATACCTCATTAAGTCCTTCTTCCTGCCTATGGTTGCTTTGTTGACTTTTTTATTTCGTCTAAGAGCATATCCACATTCATTTTGAAAATTTTGTCTATCTTTTGGATGTCTTTTCTTACCAGGAAAGTTTTGCTGTCTAATCTCTAGAAAATAGCAAGGCTTCCCCTATTTACCCCAAAACATATTTAAATGCTGATTATAATGTAAAGAAAAAATTGTCAAGTCAAAACCACAGATGCTGTGGGTTATTACCAATATCTCCAGTATATGTTTTCATAAATCAGGAACATTTTAAGTAGCAGTTATAAATTTTGAAGTTAGAAAGTCGAAGTTCTCTTTTAAATAAAGACATTTATTTCTGAACTTTTGGCAGAGCAAATAGAGATTTCAGGTATAATTATAAAATTTATGAAATAATATTTCTGAAAAAATTAATAATGATATTTGACAGTTTTTACATATTTCATAAATAACATCATGAGATAGGTCATAATTTTTAAAATGGGTTTATTCTTTTTTTTGTTCTAATTAGCCATACATGATAACAATGCATTTAGGTTCATCATACATAAATGGAGCACAACTTTTCATTTCTCTGGTTGTACGCGTTGTAGAGTCACAACATTTGTGCAGTCGTACATGTACCTAGGGTAATGATGTCCATCTCATTCCCTCATTCCACCATCTTTCCTACCCCCATTCCTCTTCCCTTCCCCTCCCTCGCCTTTGCCCAATCCAAAGTTCCTCCATTCTTCCCATGCTTCCCCACACCCCACATTGTGGATCAGCATCCCCTTATCAGAGAAAACATTCAGGCTTTGGTTTGGGGGGATTAGCTTAATTCTTTTAGCATGATATTCTCTGACTCCATCCATTTACCTGCAAATGCCATAATTTTATTCTCTTTTAATGCTGAGTAATATTCCATTGTGTATATATACTATAGTTTCTTTATCCATCTCTTGAAAAGCCTCTAGGTTGGTTCCACAGTTTAGCTATTGTGAATTGAACTGCTATAAGCATTGATGTGGCTACGTTACTATAGTATGCTGATTTTAAGTCCTTTGGATATAGACCGAGGAGTGGGATAGCTGGGTCAAATGGTGGTTCCATTCCAAGTTTTCTAAGGAATCTCCATACTGCTTTCCAGAGTGGTTGCACCAATTTTCAGTGCCACCAGCAATGTATGAGTGTATCTTTTGCTAAAATAGGTTTGTTTTTATAATTAATATCATATATGGTTTATTTTTAGGAGTATTTAGATATGAGGTCTACTTACAGTTGAAGAAACACTGTCTCTAAGCTCAGGATTATCTAACTATAATATAGGTTAAAATTCTCACAAATGAGTATATTTCCTATACCTAAACCAATTTATAACTATATGTGATACATTTGAATTGATAATATTCATTAGTGGTACTTGCCCTTCTTGTTACCCTCTTGGCTGTTTACTTCTTTAATTGGCACTGTCAGTTAATGATCAAGGAGATTTTCTTGGAGGACTTTTCTCAAATGGACTATTTCTGTAGAATAGGAAGGCTTTAGGGAACTATTTCTGTTCTATTCATACAGCTTCATGGACAATGAAGTCTGGTGTGGCATTCTCTATGAAAGGCAATAATTGTCCATAATAATTATATGTGTGTTTGTGCATGTGTGTCTGTGCAAGTTTGTGTGTTTGTGTGTATGTGTGTGTATGGAGTGAGAGAGAGAGAGAGAGAGAGAGAGAACACCAATTACCTGTATACAAAATCTAAATATATGTGTATTAAAGAAAATGCTAAAGCTGTATAACAGAAAAGATGAAACCAAGTAGACAAAAGACATACAAGATAACTGCAAAGAAAAAGAAAGTAACAGTCACTGTGTACTTCAGAGGGAGAGAAATCAAAGTCAGCCAAACAAAGGCTATTTAAGGAAATACGGTTGGGTTGCGCATACTAACATTTTGTTCAACAACAGACTGTATATGCAACAGTGGCCTCATAAGTCTTAGCTATCCTAAAGTCATGACACGGTGTATTACTCTTGTTGTGTATGGTGATGAGAGTGTAAACAAAGTTACTATGCTGCTAGTAATACAAAAGTATAGCAGCAATACAGTTATGAATAGTACACAATACTTAGTAATGATAATGACTATATTCCATAATACCTATATTACTGGTTTATGTATCTACCATACTTTTGTCATTATTATAGCATGTGCTCTTATTTATAAAAAAGAGTATGCCATCATATGCTGGCAGCAGCCTCAAACATATGTGTTTATTGTATTTCTTTATGCAATAATGTTGAGTGTCCTGTACCGTCTAGGTCTCTAAGTACACTCTATTATATTGGCACAAAGAGGAAATCATCTAACAACACATTTCAAAAAGCATGTCCCTGGCATTACATGACATATGACTGTAAAGGATTCAATCCACTGCAAAGACATGATAATAAACATTGTCTATACACAAAATAACATAGCATTGGAACTTCTAGAACAAAAAAGAAGAAGCTACAAGAATAAATAGAAATCATTAAAAATAGACTTGAATTTATAGCTCCCAACTCATAACAATTAAATAGAACAGAAATATGTGTAGATATGGAAATAATATGTGATAAGAAATAAGGTAAACTCATTGAGATGTGCTAAATACTGTTGCTTTAAAATAAAGAATAAGCTTTGGTGTTTTTATAAAAGTTGTTTTAAAAAAGAACCTCTGTCAGGACAAAGAGAAAATCACAATAAATTCCAAGAGACAGAAATGGCACAAATAAAATCATCAGATCATAACGCAATGAAACTAAACATAAATTAGGGGGAAAATTTGGACATGTTAAATATATTCTCTTAAACAGCTCTTAGATTAGAGAAGATTTTGAAGTCAAATTATTTTAAGAATTTTCTGGATATGTTTTATTCTTCATTTGTTCATATGTAGGATCAAATATGTTTGTATAATCCACCCTGGCTCCACCTCTAGTCTGTCCCTAGTGACCCTCCCTTTGTAAATATTAATACACGATATCAAGGAGCTGTTGTCTTTCCCACTGGACAAAGCCTATGTTCTTCATTTAGTGTGTATTCCTTGCTTTACCCCAAAGGCATCTCTCTCCTCTCCCACTCTCTCAATTGCCCTCATTCTCCCTTAAATATGTACCTACTTTTCTAAATAAACCACTGTTTATACATGTTGAAATTCTTTTCTAGGGCTGGGATTGTAGCTCAGCAGTAGAGCGCTTGCCTCGCATGCGTGAGGCCCTGGGTTCGATCCTCAGCACCACGTACAAAGCAATAAAATAAAGACACTGTGTCCATCTACAACTAAAAAAATAAAAAAATAAAAAATAAATTAAAAAAATTTAAAAAAAAAAGAAATTCTTTTCTATCGTCTATGCCAGCAAACCTGCTGGTCTTGAGTCAAGTTCCTGCTTCTCTCTGGGAACTCCTTAGACACTCCTTCAGAGACATCTCTTCCCCTTGTGACAGATATACTGTAATTTATCTATCCTTCCACCTACTGAAGGATATCTTCATTGTCTCCAAACTTTGGAAATCACAAATGAAGAGACTAAAAACTTCTTCATGCAGAATTTTTTGCAGACATAAGGTTTTAACTCCTTTATGTTAAATATCAAAGTGTGCAAGAGTATGTTAGTTTTGTAACAAAATGTCGTACTGTTTTCCAAGTAGACATACCATTTTGCCAATCACCAATGAGAGAAAATTTCTATTGCTCCAAATCCTTGCCAGCATTTAATATTATCTGTGTTTTGGACTTTATTCTTTCTAATTGGCATGTAGGGGCATTCATTATTATTTTAGTTTTCATTTCACCAGTGACATAAAATGCAGAACAATTATGTGTTTATTTATCATCTGCATATCTCATTTGGAGAGGTGTCTGTTCCTGTCTTTTGTCCCCTTTTATTCTATATATTCATTTCCTTAATATTGAATTTTAAAAAAAATTCTTTGTATATTTCAGGAAAGATTCCTTTATCAGATATAACTTTTGCAAATATTTTCTCCCAATACTTGTCTTTCTCCCATGGCTTGTCTTCTCATTTTCTTGACTTTGTCTTTCACAGAGCAGATGTTTATAATTTTAATAAAGTTCAGTTTATGAATTCCTTCTTTCACAGATCATGCCTTTGGTGTTGTATCTAAAAAGTCATTACCAAATGCAAAGATAATCGAGCTTTGCTTCTATGTTAGAGATTTTACATTTAGGATTATCATCGTTTTTGAGATAATTTTTTTAAAGGGTATACGGTCTGTCTAGATTTATTTAATTTATTTTATTTTCAGCATATAGATATCTAGTTATTCTGACAATATTTATTTAAAAGATTGTCTTTTCTGGGCTGGGGTCATGCATGGCTCAGTGGTAGATTCCTGCCTTGCACTCGTGAGGCACTGGGTTCGACCCTCAGCACCACATACAAAAAAAAAAAAAAAAAAAAAACCATAAATAAATAAAATAAAGGTTTAAAAAATAAATAAATAAAAGATTGTCTTTTCTCTGTTGTGTTATCTTGCTTCTTTGTCAAAGATCAGTTAAATGTATTCATGTTGGTCTATTTTTGAAATGTCTTTGCTGTTCCATTGATCAATTTGTGTATTTCGTTTGTTTTTTGCTTTTTCACCAGTCCTACACTGTCCTGATTACATTAGCTTTATAGCAAGTTCTGCAGCTGGCTTAGTGTCAGTCTTCTGACTTCCCGTTCTTTTTCAACATCCTGTGGGGTGTTCTGGGATTTTGCCTTTCCCTCCTAGAAACTTTAGAATCAGTTTGTCAATATCCACAAAATAACTTGCTGGGAATTGAATTGAAATCACACTGAATTTATAGATTAAGTTGGGAAGGACTGATATCTTGACAACTGAGTTTTCCAACCCACGGACATGGAATAGGCTTCATTTATTTAATTCTTTTATTTTTTTTTCATAGACTTGTATTTTCCTCACATAGATCTTATACAAATTGTGTTAGATTTATACCAAAGTATTTCATTTGGGGGGATGCTAATAATGCAAATAGTATCATTTTTTAAAATTTCAAAGTCTGTTTGCTCATTGCTGGTACAGAGGAAAGGAATTAACCTTTATATATTAACCTTGTTTTCTGCAACCTTTCTATAGTCACTCTTGTCAGTCTTTTCAACTTTTTCAGGTTTTCTATATAGACAACTATGTTATCTGTAAAAAGAATAAAAATACATTTTTATTTCTTCATTCCCAGTCTGTTTGCCTTTTATTCCCTTTTATTTTTTATTTTAATTTTTGCCTTACATTGTGAGGAATTTCAGTAAAATTGAAAAGAATGGTGAGCGGGGCTGTGCTTGGCTTGCTCTGATCCAGTGGGATGTCTTCTAGCACTCCTTGTTGCATTTTAAATGACTATTATTCACATAAGGAAACTTTGTTTAATTTTTATGTTAATTTTAAACCTAGATCCTTTAATCATTTTATTTCTTGTAGGAATTTTATAGGTGTTGCTATTGAACTCTCTAGACATAAAACAATATATAAACACATGTGATTTTACATTCATTATTATTATTGTATAATGTAATTATTTTATGTATTTAATTGGATTGGTTTGTACTTTGTACCTACAGAAACTTGTTAAGTAGCAGGGTTGATTTATTTTATTAATTTTAATAGAAATGCATCCAGATTACTTTGTCAAATTTTTTGCTTACTTTTGGGGTCATATAAATATATAGAGAATTATATTCTGACATTCTATGAAAATTACTTTGTGTTCCAGGAAAAGGGTAGTTTATTCTGTAATTTATGCTAGAATAACTGAGTAACTTAAGGGGAAAAGAAATGGATCTCTACCTCACTCCAGGTAAAAATCAAATTCTGAATATAAACATCAAAACTATTAAATTTATAAAATTAAACTACCAAAATGGTAAAATTGCAAGAACAAAACATGATTGATGTGTGTATGTCTATTTATATATAATCTTTTATCTTTCCTCCCACCTTCACCTGCTCACTCCCTTGGATGCTTTTCTAAGCATAGCAAAAAATCCAGAAGCCAGAGAAGAGTTAGCTAAGATATAAAATTTTTAACATTTTAAGTCCAATTTGTTAATCTATAGCACAAAACAGCGCCAAGTCACAAAACATGATTCATTCTTCTAAAAAAATCTACATATCACAAAGTCACATGGTTAATATTATACCTACAAAGATACCATACTTATAAAAAAACAACAAAAGAAAGTAGGAGTGCTTTAAATAGGTAGTCACGGAAAAGGAGAAAAAAAAGTAGCTCTTAAATATATGAAAAATATGCTCTGCTTTTCTTATATAAGACACGTGTAAGTGAAAACTGTAATGTACAGGATCCCATATGAGTCCATATCATGCTGGAAGTATTGAAACTCTAATGCATGTTGTGTATGTTACATAGCAGTCAGGAGAATCATCCCAGAGAGAAGCATTTTACAATAATAATCAACATTACATTTTATTTACATAGCCAAGTCCACCTTGAGAATTTAATCCTATAAATATCTCTGCATATATGGTAAATTATGTGCATAAAATATTTTAACTGCAGCTTTGTTTATAATAACAAAAGATTGGAAACAACCTGAGTACCTGTGACTGGGGAGTTGGTTCAGTAAATTATGGCATAATAATATGGCTTATTATTATGTAGCTTATAATAAGAATGAGTGAAATCTATAAAAACTGAGATGGAATGAATTCTATTGTTTACTATTAAGTGAAAAATATGAGGTGCAGACAGCTTGTATAGTAAGTTATTTGTATATGTGTTTTACTAGAATACATATGAATATACATATACTCATGTCCCCCAAATACATATTACATACCTGGAGAAATATATGAGAGACAGAAAAAGGAACAAGGTGGAAGGAGACTTTACACTTTTTTCTTTCAAATGTTCCAAATCTATATCATTTATATATATATAACTTCTATCAAAATCTAGTTGAAAAATAATAATAATATATATATCCTTATATATATGTCAGAATACTTCCTTTATAAGAAAATTAATCATATTTGTTATCCCTAAACTTTGTTTTCCAAATAAATAAATACCAGTATTATCCTGATACCTTATGCGTGAGCTAGCATTTTTAGACAAATCATTCCTTTTCCTTTGTTCTATAGGCAGCCTGTTCTGCCAGGCCCAAGCTAATTGTAGATTATAACAGCTTCCAAAAAGTTTACCTAAGAGATCGAAGGTGCAACTTTAGACTTAGGTCCTTCCTTCTTCCTGAGCATTCACTGGAAAATATGATTAGAAATCTCACAGCAATTTCAGTGAAATTTGAGGTCCCTGGAGGATTCCTCACAAAATAATTATACCCCAAATTTTATTATTGCTTATTGCTTTATTATTATTTACTGTATATAGTAAAGCTGTAATTAACTGTATGATTTCTTGCTGAGCTCAATGAGTTAATGCGGTATCCAAATAAAATTCGATCCTGAACTTTGGGAAGTTTTGGCACAGTAATATCTATGAAATTTGAGTTCATATTAAATATGCCTTAAAACAATACATCTGGGATTTGTCCTCTGGCATCAAATCAGGTCTGACTCTGCTAGATGGAGCTGCGAGTTTTGCCTCAGGTCCTTTTAATACGTTTAGCACTATTTGGACTATAGAATCAGCAAGAATATCGTTATTGCTTTAGTGAAGAAAAACACTTCAGTTCCTATTGAGTTTATGGCACTGTCTTCTCTTGAATGTTTTTTCTTACAATAAGAAATTCCTGCTGTATCCTGTACCTACAACTATCTTCTCCCGTCCCAGCCCCAATCTAGTGATTTCCCAGCCTACTTTTTCTCTCATTCTTAATCAGTCACATAAATGGCATTTGTCCAACCTTAGACTGTCTTTTCCTAAATGTGTTCAGGTTGGCCGACCCTACCATGGTTAGTGAAGTGAGCAGGTCACAGTTCCAGCCATCTAAAATCTCAGAGCAGATGCAGGGCCACTTAGGACCCCAGTAACTATTTGATTGGTCATTAAGGCTGACTGCAGCAACCTGTTCTAACCTGCATGGCCAAGGGTGAGTTGTCAGTCCTAAAGGGTTAGATGGTATGTCCTTTCCACTTCATCCTAGTCGACATGACTGCACTATCTTTCGTCGCTATAGATGCACTGTCTGTCCTCTGAGTGAGTTTCAGAGTGAACAGCCCATTAGTGAAGTGGTGGCAATTAACCAAATATATCTTGGTTAGAATATATTTGAACTACTTCTTGAAGTGGCCCAGTTCCTCTATCAGTAAAGCACAAGAGTTCAGAATGCCTAACAGAATGCTATATAGAAAACACATTTGTTAAGAATTTTTATTAGAAAATTACTTTTCAATTTGAGGAGAAAACAGTTAAATCCTCAAGGTCATATTTCATGACAAGTATTGTACAACTCAATCTTCTTCTTAATATGTCTCTGTTTTTTCCTTAGGAATTTCATATGCAGAGTAAATGGTAATTAAAATGTGCAGGATGACAAGATGGAGCAAACAGTGCTTGTACCACCAGGACCTGACAGCTTCAACTTCTTCACCAGAGAATCTCTTGCGGCTATTGAAAGACGCATTGCAGAAGAAAAGGCTAAGAATCCCAAACCAGACAAAAAAGATGATGACGAAAATGGCCCAAAGCCAAACAGTGACTTGGAAGCTGGGAAGAACCTTCCATTTATTTATGGAGACATTCCTCCAGAGATGGTGTCAGAACCTCTGGAGGACCTGGACCCCTACTATATCAATAAGAAAGTGAGTGTTTTTTGTTAGGCATATTTTGCTGCTAATTGCCTACTGCATGTATTGGACCACTGTAGCAATCCCATGCTAAATTAGCACAGGCTTAAGTATCCTTCTATTTAGAAATGAGACACATTTGTGTGTGTTTTATGCATATGCATGAGAAGTAAATCAATTATTACATATGAAGCTGTCCCAAATGCACTATGACAGATACCTAAAAATAAATGTTAGTTGTAGGCAGCTAATCTAATGAGTTATTTTCCCCAGAGATAACATTTACTATGCAATTTATGTACTTTATGCACTTGGAAATCTGGAAATCATCATGAGTTACAAAAACTTAAGAAGATATTAGTATTAATTTCTCATGGAACAAAATTCAACACTATCAACTTTCCAATTTCTGTATCAATATAAACAAAATATCAATCAATTTCCTGAAGAATCTTTTCCACGTGGAAAATAACTACATCAACTGCAATTTTTAAATTAGTTGATATTTTGGTAGAAATGTTTTGACATTGGTAAAAATTAGCAAAAATATAATATTCTGAAGAATCACTTATAAATGATATTTGAATGCATGAGTTTTCTGTATCCATGCTTGAAATGAATACCTCGTATTAAGCACCTAATCTTTTATTATCACCATAGTTTCACCAAACCAAAAACAAAGCACAGAAAGAAAATCAAAAAAGATTACTATATTGATTTTTAGTTAAAATTTATGACTTTGGTTAATTTGCTACATTTTATTATCTTTTTACCAAACAATATATTTAGGAACTCTGGGTGAAAGGTTACAAAACAATGTGATTAAACAAATAAAAGATTTAGTTGGACATGGGCCTTCAAATACCCCCAGAACTTTTAGAGATTTTTTTATTGCTACCACAGTTTTGTTCATAGTCAGTCTTTGTTGAGTGCACACGCAAGTTTGGCAATTCTGCTATGTGAATTCAAGATGGTTTGTTAATCACTTCTAATTTACTTCTAAAGTTTCAGAAGCAAAAGCATGACAAAAGATGACTCCATGTTTACATTTTTTAAAACTTTTCAGGATATAGCCACATTAAGTGTAACATACTTTTCTTTTTAAAACACTGACGAACCCAATTTATGGTAGAGACAAAGAATCATTTTCCATGGATTTCATTTTCTTTAACTTTGCTTTTTTTTTTTTTTTTTGGTACTGGAGATTGAACTCAGGGGCACTGGACCACTGAGCCACATCCCCAGCCCAACTTTTATGTTTTATGTAGAGACAGGGTCTTACTGAATTGCTTAGTGCCTCGCCGTTGCAGAAGCTGGCTTTGAACTCGTGATTCTCCTGTCTCAGCCTCCCAAAGTGCTGGGATTACAGGCTTGCAACACTGTGCCCAGCTTCTTTAACTTTGCTTTTTAACACTGTATTATCAAATCTTAGTTTGTAGGAGAGATTATCCATCTCACAATTGCCATTGAAATTATGAGAGAATTCGCAATTTGTCATCAAATCAGTTCTTTAAAAATTACCTTAATTTGATATCTGAAAAACCAAAGCTCAAATTAAGCAAACTGTGAGAGTTTTATTTGTATAAGGATTGTGAAACTGCAGATAATCCAGTTATTTAGCATTCCATTTAAAATTCTTTCATTATTTAAGTAGACTTTGATGTTTCCCACTCAGAAATTCATTCAAACCATGTAGATATTATTTTTTTTACAGTCACTGGATATATCCAGTCTCCTCAGAGGCTGCCCTTGTGGTGGGTTAGAGGACTCCAACCATAGCAAGCCTGTAGCTACGCTGAGACATCCAGTTCCCATTCTCTGGTGGCAATCACCATCTAAAAATTATTAAGGCCAAAGATGTCCACCCCTTCATCACATAGGGTAAAATTTAGCACCTTAACTGCTATGCTGTGTCTTTATTTGTATAAATATAAAGGAATGTTGTGAGAGAAACTAAACTTATACATGTTGACAAGGCAGTAATTCTTTATGTGGAAACCAGAGCATTCAATCAATCTTTTCTTTTAAATTAAAGAGCTTTCAGTCTGATAAAAAGGTATTGTCTTGAGGGGAATTCCGCCTGCCCTTGAAAAAAATAAGTCCATAATAAATTATATATAACAAAGGACATAAAGGAAAACAAAATAATGCAAACCCATTGCCCCTGGTGCAGGTATGAAGACACAAATAATGTGACTCTATCTGATTTGAAACCAGAGAATTGGAAAAACTGAGCTCTGTATTTGTACTATGACTTGAAATGCATTTAAATAAAATAATTAAATTTAAAAAAAATAAAATAAAAAAATAAAAATAAATAAAAATACCTAAAGGTCTTAAAACTGGGGGTAAAAGACCATCTCTGATGAAATGACCTGTCAACCAAACTTTGTTAGGCTCCCTTCTAAACGTATCTTTAATATTGTCCACCCTTATCTTCAAACACATATTGTTTGAGGAAGAAAAAACATTCTGACATTTTGGAACAAATCACAGTGTGTAAGCAGAACAACCTGATAAGAGAAATATTGTTATCAGGAAGGAGTTTTCCCCAAGGTAAGGTACATCTCTTGCTTTCACATTAAGCTGACATCAAGCAAATCTTCAAATGTAAGTCATTTAACACTAAAGCAAGCAAAAGTTTTTGCAGGGCTGAAATCCTTAAAAACCAACATGACGTGCTTTATGCTCATGATTGACCTATGCATCTGACGTTTCTTTCTTTTACATTTTTATGTTTTAAAACTTCCTGTAAATTGCCTACGTACTCTTTGCTAGTCTTAATTTTACTTTTATAATTCAATTATTTCAGTATTGAGGAATAATCTTCCTCAATTCTGAATAAATTTTGTCTTTTTAAACTTGGAGTTGCTTAACAAAATTTCAAACTTTTAAAAGTAATATTTCTTTTAATATTTGATAACTAATTTTATTTTAGAGATTTTATTTGAGATTAGTATTGTTCTTCATTAAAACAATGCAGTGCCCACACAGTACTCTTGGTGCAGCTGAAGGGTCAAATGGTGAAAAAAGCAGTAAATAAAATGTTTCCTGGGGTGAGCTTTCCCATGATTGATGATATTAGGGGTGTAGATCTGTTTTCCAAACTGGGTGCAATATGCAAACAGCAGTTAGACCAGTGACTTCCTTAAAACTGAACTCTAATACTAATGTGTCATTTGTCAATATATAAAGCATCTGGTTTCTTTCTTAGTATCATATAGAATAAATAAAGCAAGATGACCGTTTTAGTCCCTTTGTGCTGCTATAACATAATACCTGAGGTTGGGCAATTTAAAATGAACAGAAATTTAGTAGCTCACAGTTCTAATGACTGAGAAGCCCAAGACTGAGAGACTGGCACTGAGGGAGAGACTTCTTGCTATATACTTACAGTGTGAAAGGCACTAAGTGTAAGACAAGAGACAGCAAGTGGGACCTAAATTCACCCTTTACAATGGCATCAATCCTACCCATGCAGGTACAGCCCTTATGATCTAATCACCTCTGAAAGGTCCCACCTCTTTTTTTAAATTTTTGTCTTATATATTCTAACTAGGTATACATAACAGCAGAATGCATTTTGAATCATTGTACACAAATGCAGCACAACTTTTCATTTCTCTGGTTGTATACCATATAGAGTTACACTATAAGTGCAGTTATACATGTATCTAGGGTAATGATGTCCATTTCATTCCACCGCCTTTCCTGCCCCCATGCCTTCTCTCCCATTATAGATCAGCATTCACTTATCACAGAGAACATTTGGTCTTTGGTTTTTGGGGATTGGCTTACATCACTTAGCATGATATTCTTTCAGCTCCATCCATTTACCTGCAAATGTCACAATTTTTTCTCTTTTAATGCTGAGTGATATTCCATTGTATATATATACCACAGTTTTCTTTATCCATTCATCTACTGAAGGGCATCTAGGTTGGTTCACAGTTTAGTTTAGCTATGGTGAATTTGAGCTGCTATAAACATTGATGTGGCTACGTCACTATAATATGCTGATTTTAAGTTTTTTGGGTATAGACTGAGAAGTGGGATAGTTGGGTCAAGTAATGGTTCCATTTCAAGTTTTCTAAAGAATCTCCATACTGCTTTCCAGATTGATTGCACCAATTTGCAGTCCCACAAGCAATGTATGAGTGTGCCTTCCCCCCACATCCTCACCAACACTAACTGTTGCTTATATTCTTGATAACTGCCATTCTGACTGGAGTGAGATGAAATCTTAGAGTAGTTTTGATTTGCAATTCTCTAATTGCTGTAGATGTTGAACATTTCTTCATGTATTTGTTGATTGATTGTATATCTTCTTCTGAGAAGTATCTGTTCAGCTCCTTACCCCATTTATTGATTGGGTTGTTTTTTTGATGTTAAGTTTTTTGAGTTATTTATATATCCTGGAGATTAGTGCTGTATCTGATCTATGTATGGCAAAAATTTGCTTTCAGAATGTAGACTCTCCATTCACCTCCTTGATTATTTGTTTTGCTGAGAAGAACTATCTCAATACTGCAACAATGGTAATTACATTTCAACATGAGTTTTAAGGTGCAAACATTCTAACAATAGCATTGACTATAAAAATGGTTTCAGAATCCAATCTTTATATTTTGGGTCTAACTGCAATGGCACACATGCAAGGACTTTATGTGAACACAAATGACATAACACACTAAAATTCGCTATCATCTTTTACAAAGACAATGTCTATGAGCTTATGGAAATGTCACTGCTGCTGAAGTATTTTCCATTGACATATGCCCATATATTTTTATCCTCTATGCCCCAGTTTCAAATGTGCAAATTATATAATATTCAAATATTCTACTAAAATTGTTCAAGTAGTTGAAACCATGATCAATGATACTATAGTAATAACTGAAGAAATAGTAGTAACCATCTCATGAACATTCCTAATTCAGGAAGCATTAGGAACTTTATAGACCCCCAGATGTTTTGAGCCTTCAGAAGTCCCAGGTAAGAACTAAGAAAAAAATGCTATTATAATAAAGTCACAGAAATTTTCTGTAATTCATTTACTTTGAACAAATGACCTTCAGAACATGATTCCAGATTGGGTTTTTGTTTATTTGTTTGCTTACTTTAGCTGTGTGACAGGTACATTTTGTTTGCAAACACATTCCCCCCCCCCGCCCCCCCGGGATGTTTTTCAGTTTCCTTTCATAGCTTGTGTTGATGTACCATTTGCCTATACATTCAAATTCTTCACCTACTCTTTATTACAGAAAATTCCTCTGTTCCCATGTCCTTAAAATTACAGATGACTCATTAGTACCATGGGAGGAAATATCCTTTTGACAATGTGGCAGTTTACTGGAAATAGAATGAGATATTTTAGATCTGCAGGAAAAAAAAGTTTGTTAATTATGCAATGTAGAAATGTATTCACTTAGAACCTATACTCTGTCCTTGATTGTCTCCTGATTGTCTTGTGGAGAATTTAAATACAACTTATTCCCTGATCAGGTTCCTAAAACCGTATGCACTCTCTCTATACTGAGCCTGCATTAGAAGACCTGCATGAGAGGCTACAAATTCATGCCTAGTCTGTCATTGTTATTGGAATTATAATTGTTATTTTAGGGTGGGGGGTTATTTGTCTGTGTTATTTTAAATTGGCATTAGGAAGTTTTTTCTTGCAAAAGTAATTCAATAGAAAAATCAGAAAAATAATTGATAGTTAAAAGCTTAGGGTTCCATGAATTGTCATATAGACAGTGTCACATTTACAATTGTTCTTTTTATATCAGCTCCTCTAAAACAGCCAGTCACCCACCCTCTCCCTTTTATCCAAAGCACTGCAGCTGACTTCTAAATCTTCCTTTTTCCTGTATATCATTTCTTCTTTATGCCCCTTTCTTTTCTGTCACCTTCCAGTCTCTGTGCCAGAAAGTCCCAAGATGAGAATGTTGGTAAATAAGATGATAGTTAACATTTATTGGATACCTTTCATATTAGTCAGAGATCCTTCTTCAGATGAAAGTGACCAAAACCAACAGAAACTACTTTCAGGGGGAAAAAAAGGAAAAATAAAATGTCTGGGCTCAGTTGAGATTTACTATGAAAAGACTCTACCTAAAACAACATTATCAGGACAGTCCTTTTCCATTTTGAGCTCTGCTTTTACCCACACTGGCTTCATTTATAGACTGGTTATCCCACAAGATGGCAGAAGTTGCCACCAGTAGTGCTAAGATAACATCCTACAGCCTAGTAACCCCAAGAAAAAGGCTCGTGTTTTCTTCAAAACCTCTAACAAATGTCCTAGAATTCCTTCTAATTAGCCTACCTGGTACTCTGAATCAATTACTGTGGCCACAAGTACATGAGAGTGTTTTTGGCCCAGGTTGCTGAGGAGTGGGTCATTTCCATTTGACCTACATAAGTAGACAATGGGACATAGATTATTTTTCTAAAATGAAAAGAATAGGAACTATTAGAAAAGTCATGTTAGACAAGCCAAAGCAACACCAATGTATTCTATATACTATGCATCAAGATATTTAAAGTTCTTATTTAATCCATGTGTCCTTCCAGCACAGCACTTGTCTTTATTAAAACTAATGAAACTGAAGTTAAGTAATTTTCCTCTGACCCAAAGCTAATAAGTAGGAGACTAGGTTTAAAACCAGATCTATGAGGTCCTATGGCCCCTTTGGGTTTGTAGTTTTAGCACTAATGAGATCAGTGGAAAAGAAAAGTCAGTGCTAAAATCTAAATAAGCCTGCAGCCACTCTCCTGCCCCTCTACTCATGCCACTTTGCAAACCATAAGTCATATCTCCCGGGCTGGCAGTATCTTCAAACCCTGACTGGACACTTCACTGCCTGAGCATCTCCTTCCTTTGTAAGAACTAAAATCTTGGAGGCTCAGTGGTCTGGCCACTGAGCCATCTTGTGGGATAAGATATTATACCTGAAAATTCCAATGTGAGTCTCTAATTTCTAGCTTCTAAGAGATTAGAGAATTACATTTCCCACCGGATTCTAATAGGGTGCTAAGCATCTTTTTTCAAGGAGAATCAGTTCAGGAAACTTAAATTGTGTGACTTCTAAAAAAAATAGCATTTGAATTTGGATCTGAAGACCCAAAAGAAGGACAGAGATGAGTCTTCCAGGACAAGGGAATTACATATAAGAAGTCATGTAATAGAACTGAGCCATGAAACATAAGCAGAAAGTAAGATGAAGTTAGGGAGGGGGCCTGGAAGATAAAGGCACCTTTTCGTAGATCTTAAAGAGTTTGAAATGTATTTTGAAAGGGAAATGAATTCTCTAGAAGGTTGTAAGTATAGAAGTGATAGGGTCCATATTATGTTGTTAAAAATCACTGTAGCTTCTCTATGGAGAACAGATTGAACAATTTAAGAAAAGAAAAACAAGTTGGGAATCTTTATGGAGGTTTGATCTAGCAGTGTGACAATGGAAATTGAGAATACTAGATAGACACACAATGTGGTTTTGAGGTATAATGTTTTTGTTTGTTTTGAGGGGGTACTGGAGATTAAACTCAGGGGCACTCGACCACTGAGCCACATCCCTATCCCTATTTTGTGTTTTATGTAGAGACAGGGTCTCGCTGAGTTGCTTAGAGCCTCGCCGTTGCTGAGGCTGGCTTTGAATTCGTGATTCTCCTGTCTCAGCCTGCCTAAGTGCTGGGATTACAGGCTTGTGCCACTGCACTCTGCTTGAGGTATACTGTTTAGGTGTCAGACTGGAGAAAGGTGATGGCACCATTTTCTGACATATGAAGTTTGGAAGGAAAGATATTATACCTGAAAATTCCAATGTAAGCGGGGCGCGGTAGCACATGCCTGTAATTCCAGCTCTTTGGGAGGCTGAGACTGGAGAACCGTGAGTTCAAAGCTAGCCTCAGCAATGGCGAGGCGCTAAGCAACTCAGTGAGACTCTGTCTCTTAATAAAACACAAAATAGGGCTGGGGATGTGGCTCAGTGGTCGACTATTCCTGAGTTCAGTCCCCGGTACCAAAAAAAAATTCCAATATGAAAATTAGCATTGCTTTGAGAAATAGAAACGTGCCTCTCTGTGTACATCAGACATATAGAGACACACTACTAATATTTTAACTTTTGTATTTATATGATAATTTAAAATTTGCTCAAGATATGGAAGTGTTTTATTTCATTTCATCCTCAGAACAACCCTAAGGTTGGTATTATTACAGTCCTCCCCATTGACATGGAGAAATCCAGGGGGAATAATTTGTTTATTATTAAAAATTTGAAATAATTTACTCACACAGCACGTTTACAATCAAATTGGGACTCAAGTTTGTTCAGAATTTCCAGTAAAAGACTGAGCATTTAATAGTGTATGAGACTCACCATATGTTCTGATGATTCAGAGCTGAAAAAATATTGCACTTTCAGATTTTATCATTTTATGTACGGTTGGTTTCTCCTCTCCACTGAGGCAGAGGTCAAGGCATCCTGGCTGATGAGCTCTAGCCAGGCACCTGCACCATTGTCTCTCCAACAGCCCAACCCACTCTCCCACCCAGCTGAAGCACAGAGATGAGCCATGTTATGGACTCTCTTCTCTGGGTACAAATTCTATTCCTCTATATGAGTTTATAGCAGAAATTTTTAAAAACCGACTATGAGACATTGATTCCACAGATCTATTTTGTTAGATTCATACAATATTGTTAAAATGTTAAAATTATTTTCCAACATTTATAAATCAGGAGATCTCCCTTGATATCTCTCTCTCTCTCTCTCTCAATCTCTCTCTCTCCCCCTCCCTCCCTCCCTCCCCCCCACACATACACACACACACACACACACACCACCCACAAAATAATTCACACTTAGGATTTGTTTTGAAATATCAGATCCGGCATCAATGACTCACTTGCCAAAAATTATCAAGTACCTACAGTACCAACTGCCACCCACCCTCTGTGGACATTTTAGTTTACAGTCCATGTCTTAGAGGCTACATGTGTAGTTAGATGAATCCTATATTTTACAGTTGGGAAGGCTGCAGACAAATAAGTGTCTTAAGTTGCTCTCTAGGCTGGTTATCCCTAATTTAAAAGAAAAAATTGAAAATAGGAGAGAAAAAAATTAAATGACACAAACGCTCACTTCAGAGTCAGATAAAAAACTTGCAAGAAAACTTTCCATTCTCCAGTAAGGCAGAGAATGAGAGAAATCTTTACCTCAGTTCAAATGTTATAGTAAGTTGGGCAGCAAAGCAGGTAAACCATTTAAAAATTCTCAGGAAAGAAATGGAACTTGATGCCATGGTATTGGTCCAGAATGAGGAATGTCCTCAGAGATGTGCACTAACAGGCATCTCTTGATCTTCTATACTGTTCTTCATACTCAGAACTTTAAAGCATCTTTTTTCTTGCCACATTGCTCTCATTTTTCCCTATTTGCTAGATACCAAGGTAGAAGTATAGAGATGGGAAAGGTGGATTCTACCTATTTGCAGGAGCTAGAGCCACATTTTCCCAGCCTGACTCATAGGACTGTCAAGAGAGATGTGTACCATATATCCCAACTTAGAACTCTGTTACCATTTTCAGGTGCTACTTTCTTATACATAATGATAAAATTAATTCAGAATTATACTATACTATATTAGTACTATTACTATACTATATTAGTTCAGAATTATATAATTCATAATGATAACCCTTAATTCAGAATTATACTTCATTAAGTAATACAGAGGGCTGGATTGTAGCTCAGTGGTAGAGAATTTGCCTAGCATTTGCAAGGCCTTGTTTTAAATCCACAGCATCTCAGAAGAGGAAAAAGAAAGCATTACATAGACTTTGGGATCTGGAGAAAAATTATATATTTCCCCCTTGTTGGAAAATATGTTCAAAGTTCAAAGTAAATGACTTCAAAATTTTTGGAATACAGCTGGAAAAAAAAAACCATTAAAAATATAAACTTTGAGGCCAAGTGATAAATGTAATTCACCATATTTGCTACTTTTTAATACTGTTCATCATAATAGTTCATTTTTCTGTGTTACTTCTTTCCTTTGCCTGTAGATTTATTTTCAGTTAAAGCAATAAATTTGGAGTCATTCCTGCTATTTGGCAATTTTCTTTTTTTTAATTTTTTTTAGTTGTAGATGGACACAAATATCTTTATTCATTTATTTATTTATTTTTATGTGGTGCTGAGGATCGAACCCAGTGCTTCCTGCATGGAAGGCAAGTGCTCTATCACTGAGCTACAATCCCAGCCCAATTTTCTGATAAAGTTTAGATGAAGCACAAAGTTAGAGTTTATGTTTTAATTATGTATTTTTAAAACCATGGGGTCTACTCCATGAATGTATGATATGTCAAAATACATTTTACTGTCATGTATAACTAAAAAGAGCAAATTTTTACAAATAAGGGGGAAAAAGAAAGTTGCCAGTCAGTGGAAAAGCGCTTGCCTTACACGTGTGAGGCACTGGGTTTGATCCTCAGCACATCATAAAAATAAATAAATAAAGATATTGTGTCCATCTACAACTAAAAATAATATTTTTTAAAAAATATACAGGGGGCTGGGGTTGTGACTCAGTGGTAGAGCGCTTGCCTAGTATGTGTCAGGCACTGGGTTCAATTCTCAGCACCGCATATAAATAAAAAAAATAAAGTCCATTGCCAACTAAAAAGGAGTTTTTAAAATCTACCAAAAAAGATACAGGATATTATGCATCAAAATTTGACCAAATGAATTGGAATCACAACATCTCTGCCAAATAAGTTCATTTATTTATTACTGTTTCTCAAATGAGATAACTGAGACCCAGAAAAGTAAAGTCCAAAATCTCGCTCTGGAAGATAGCAGAGCCAACTTTTGGACCAGATATCTAATTCCAAGGTCTGATACTTAATGAGAAAAATTCTACTTACGTTTTCCAGATCATTATATTGTTGATTACCAGGGGTACTTATCAGTTTTTCCAAATAACCACTTTCTTGTGTTTTCTTTAAAACCAGAAATGTTTTTAACTTGGCAAAATTGCTGAAGGGAATCTGACCTAGCTGAAGGGTGGATGGCTGAGGTCTGGGTGTATGCTGCTAGATAGAGGTGACATTAGCCATGTGTGGCTATTGAATACTTGAAGACAGCCAGGGCAGATTTGGAAGATCTAAGATTTGGTACCAAAAAAATGATGTAAAATAACTCATAATTTTTGACATTGATTTCATTCTGAAGTGATAATATTTTGGATATGTTGTGTTAAAGAAAGCATTGTTCCAATTTATTTTCATGTGGCACTTACAAAATTTAAATTAGTATCTGTAGTTCAGATTTGTATTTCACATTATATTTCTTTTAGACAGTACTGATTTAGGTAAACCTCCACTAACTCTTCCAATTTACTTCTATTAGTATAGGTAGTTGAACATTCCCTAGCTTATAAATTTCTTAGTCATGATGTGCATATCTTTGTTTTCTTTTTAGTCTGTAGCACAGGGCTGTGCAAACATTGTACTAAACAGTTCATGTGTGTCTTTTGTATTAAAGTCAGCAATTGAACTGAAAATCAGGTTCATGCTACTTTACAGGTGCCTCCCTTGCTCACATTTATTAGCAATTTATCATATAGGTGCTCGATAAATGTTATTTGATTTTGGCAACTAAGAGAAAATTGTGACAAGCTATAATAACCCCTAATGTGTGAAAGTTGATACCTGCAAAAACATCTGTCAAGTGATTTTTCACATACAAAATCTAGTTTTGAATTCAATCACAAAGCTATGTTTCAAACATGTTTCAATCATACAATTATTCATATGTTAAATGATGTCATGAATTTCTTATATTTCTGTTCTTTTGTGGAATGCGATTAAAAATATTTATTTTGGCCCCATAATAGATGAACTGAGGGACATATTTTAAGATAGTCATGGATGTGACTGAATTTTACTAAAAGGCTCACTGTTGGTGCTGGTAAATGGACCAGTCATGTCAATATTCAGATTAGCCTTGGAGTAGAAGGAGAACCCCATTTCAAACCAGATGCTACTATATCCACCTTTTCTCCACCATCATTTTTGAACTGTTTCTTTTGTATTGAAGTGAGTAAATGAAATGCAAATTATCCTTAGGAGTTGTATAAATGCACAAAGTAGATTTAAGGGATGCCAAGATACTACCATGTCACCCAATATGTTCTTTTCCAAAGTAAAAAATCGATCCTCAACTGAATAGTTTATTTGCTTAAAGCACAAAATATTTGTTTATAGCTTAAAGTATGGTGATATCTTGGCTAGTCTTTGGAATTTTTCCTCTTAGAGCTTTTTTCTATGTGTAAAATACAGAAAGCAAGTGTTCATACGTCTCAAAATCCTGGAGTTACTTATTTGTTGTAAGTAAACAGTGTCTCCTTCTGACTCTCCTCATCCTTCAAAACCATCAATACCACTACTTGAAGAAACATATGTCTGAGTTTCCTTGGGTACAAGGATCCTTTTGTTAATTTTTAACACTCTAAACTGAATGGTTGACTTCTTGGCTGTGTAAGAAAATGTAAAGAGGATGAATACAGATAGATGAGGAAATAAGCATCAGATAAGTTACAAATAGTAAATTTGAAGTTCCACATAGAACTTACTGACATAAAAATGATAACATTGAAATTCTGCATATTGGGTTATTGGAAAGTAAGTGTAGAAAGTTTTGCTTTATTGTGAGTCTACTGAAAATAAACCCATGAACACTAAAAAGTGGCAAACATGAAGTTTGTACATAAACATACATTTCAACACTTGAAAAGCAGAGCTCTCACAGAAAAATATCCTACGAATATCATCTTTTTTTTTTTTTTTTTGGTATTAGGGATTGAATTCAGGGGTACTTGACCACTGAGCCACATCCCCAGCCCTACTTTGTGTTTTATTTAGAGACAGGGTTTCACTGAGTTGCTTAGTGCCTCCCTGTTGCTGAGGCTGGCTTTGAACTTGCAATTCTCCTGTCTCAGCCTCTCAGATTGCCAGGATTACAGGTGTGTGCCACCGTACCAGGCGAACATCATCTTTTAACATTGGCATTATCATCACCTTCCCGGGTAGTTCTATCATCAATCATTGTATCATTGTACCACTGTATCAATCATTATCATCATTATCATCACCTTCCCGGGTAGCAAGAATGTCTTGCTTATCTGTATATCTTGTGAAAAAGCAAAGCAGAACAAACTTTGTGTAGTAGAACCTCAGTAGTCCATTTATAAAATCAAATGGTAACCATTTACACAATGCACATATAAGTTTTGTAAATATCAGTTTATAAAATAATCTCATATACATTTTTAAGTTTAATAGATAGATAGATAGATAGATAGATAGAAGATAGATAGATAAATAATCCTAAAATCAGTAAAAAGTTTCCATCTAAGGCTTGAACAACTAATAATTATGTCCATTGGCCTTTAGCTTTTATGCCTAAATTAATTCATCTGTCAAAGAACTTTGGGATGAAAATTACTTGTCAGCATTAGGGATACAGGGCTTTCATTAAATTCAGAATTTTGAATTCCACCCCTTCACACTTCCTTTTCAGGCCTTTCTCTGGTAAGTTTCTTTGTTCTGCCTCTTTGACATTTTTTAGTGCTCAGGGAAAACTTTTCTTTCTCTTCCACCCCTTCTTTGGCTTCTCTAGCTTTGCCTTTTGCTTCACTGCCTACTTTCTCATTTCTGTTTTCCTCCTATATTTTCTCTGCTCATGATTTAGGCTGAGGGTGACCAAGGAGTAGGAGGCCTTCTGAGCTGTTATTAGAACCACCTTGAGCACCCTTACCCTACAGCCCATGATTTGGGCTACCTGTGGGGTTGTAATTTCTTCTTCACTGTCTCTTTGTACCACTGAATCAATCAAAATTAGCTTCTAATATTATTTGAAATGAGGAAATTCTTTGGTTCAGAGTATGTGTTCTGTGTTATACTTTTACTGGTTCTCCTACTCTAGACCCCATTATTTCTATCAGATTTTGCCTGGGGCATTTCGGAGGAAAGGAGATATGCAGTTGGTGTGAAAGGTGGACCCTAGCAGTCAGAGTTAGCTCAGTTTTGCTCTTCTGTGCCCTTGCATGCTAAAGGCATTTATATCCCACAGGTCTTCTCATGGTTTATGATGATTTCACAATGCACTGAATGAATCAGACAAAAAAGGGGACTAAGAGCAGCACACAGGTGAAACATCCCCACCCGCCAGCTGCAAACACACTTTTTGTAGTGAGATTTTCTTTTGTTTTCTAGACTTCTTCACAAAGAATAGAGGAGGGGTACTCAGCAGTTGGGCTTCAAGTGAAGATTCTCTAACTGTTGTGAAAGGGCAGTCTCTATTCTACAAAATGCAGTAAAATTAATTATAAAAAATCAAAATGAAACTGATGTACAAACTACAACCTCCTCCTTTTTAATTATTAGATTCAACAAACACACAATTTTATCAAATTTTCTTATAAATTTCTAAACAAGCTGCACTCTCAAATATTTGTATTTAGCTTATCTCAGCTGGATTTAATGATCAGCACTAGCTGAGGGACCATACTTACATAGAAGATTTAAGATATTTCTACCCCATCCAGTTAGGATATCCTATTTTCAAAGAGGAATTTGGTAAATATTTTGGGGTGATTATTCATTTGAAAATCTTACTCTATTTGAAAATGGTAGAGGGAAAAGAAATGAGAAATCTATGGTTGAACTGAAGACTAATTTTGAAGAAAAAACCATTATCAAAGGTTCTTAGTAGAAAATAAACCTGAAGTTACAGTGCTATGTCATTATAGGCTCTATGCAGATATGCATCCTAAGGCTACAAAGAAAGTTTCAGTGGATAAATTTACATTTTAAAAAAAGCTGGGCTGGGATGTAGCTCAATGGGCATAGTACTAGAATGAAGCCCCAGATTACATAAAAAAGAAAAAAGACTACTTAAAATTCTCTTCCTATAATTTGTTCTTCACAGAGAAAACAGCTTTCTCTTACCTTTGGCTTTGACTAAATATAAGTAAATGCCTTTAAAAGCCCTGAATCATAGTCCTTTATACACTACTGTATGTTGTTTCTTAATTTTTTTTCTCTACACGCTGCCAATTATGATCAAATAAGTCTTATTTTTGAAATGAAATTCCATTCACATTCATGGATCCTGGGTTCTTTGGGGACTTTGAGCTTTTCTTCTGTGCAAAGAAATCACTACATGCAATAAAGTCAGTTGGGATTAGAATTCAATGTGTCAGCTAACTCAGAAATCCCAATACAGAATTTAGCACTCCTAGTCAACAGATACTCTCCAGGGAACTTGGCCTCCAGAAATCAATTATTGGATCACATCCATCTAATCCAAGTGGGTTTGAGGGTGACTGCTTTTATTTTCATTTACCAGTAGAGTGATAATGTTTATTTTACAAGCAAGATGGTTAAAAAAAATATTTATTTCAAAAATAATATCAGTTCTATTGAATGATTTTGCATTCCACAGGATTAATTTTTCAAGAATTTTAATTGTGAAAGCTGAAATCATTATAAAAGGAATGTAGTGTCTTAAGGACTTTTAGAATGAAAGTGAAATGTGCACTCATTTAAAGAATTCTATTTAAATCAGACTTTTAAAATATTAAGAAAATAAATAAATTCTCTTGGCTGAATATCCTATGCATGATAAAATTTCAGGTAAGTATTGGGCAAAAGGTAAGTGATGTCATCAAATTTCCTCTCTAGTGAAGAGATCCGGTAATGATTTATCTTCATGGTATGTATCAAAAGTTACGATCATCCTGATTTCTTCTGCAACATTGGAATTACTCATTATAGAAAATAACCGAAAACAGGTAATAAAGTTGAAATTGTTTACACTTTTATACTTTTGTGTTCTGTTCCTATCTTACAGACTTTTATAGTATTGAATAAAGGGAAGGCCATCTTCCGGTTCAGTGCCACCTCTGCCCTGTACATTTTAACTCCCTTCAATCCTCTTAGGAAAATAGCTATTAAGATTTTGGTACATTCATATCCTTTTCCAAGTGATTAATATTAACTATTTGTACATAATCTGTAAGTGCTTTATAGCTAAATATAAAATTAAGTTGTTCATATTCTACAGCTTTTATCACTTATTTTGCATCTTTTGTCATATAAGTTTTATTCTTAAAGTTGATTAAGCACATAGATGTCAAGGAAACTTACAAAGTCTCTAACATTACATGTATGTATACATATGTATGCATAGTTGTTATCTTTCTAAAATACTTGTATGTATCAAGCCCTACAAATCTAGCGCAAAAGAACTACCTTTATCTTTACCATCTTTGTATAAAGATGTGTAAACTTTTCAGCAAATAATGATATAACAACAAAGAAATCTACTTCCAGAGTCAGGATTAGCCATAGCTATATTCTAAAACACTTTAATGTTCCATAGAATAAATGTGTAGGTATATTTCCATAGGAGAATATCAGAAGATCTTGATCAATACTTAATTAGTTCTTGAACTTCACTGATAACTTTTATAAAGGAAGTACTGGAATATTGGCTGAATTCCAAATTTAAGCCACTGAATTATGACTCGTTTATGTAAAACTGATTGCTTAATAACAACTTTGGAAGTTAATGAAAGAAACTGAGATTATTTTTCCAAATGCTTAGGATGTTTGACTTTGTGATTCATACTGGCTTAAAAAGTCCACTGCATCTAAATTCATCTGTTGATATTTATCAGTGAAAATTTCATTTCTTGTGTTTCATTTGGTGGTTTTGGTAATAACAAATACAGAAATATTATTATAATTATCATAAGCCCATTCTGATTTTTTTAACTTGTTTCTGTTTTTAAATTGTTTGTTTGTTTGTTGGTACCAGGGATTGAACTCAGCAGTACTTGACCCCTGAGCCACATCCCCAGCCCTATTTTTTGTGTTTTATTTAGAGACAGGGTCTCACTGAGTTGCCTAGCACCTCGCTCTTGCTGAGGCTGGCTTTGGACTTGTGATTCTTCTGTCTCAGCCTCCCAAAGTGCTGGGATTACAGGTGTGCGCTACCGCATCCGGCTTAAATTTTTTTTTTTTTTTAAACACAAATGGAGCACAACTTTTCATTTCTCTGGTTGTAAATGATGCAAACTCACACCATTTGTGCAATCTATCTGATTTTATGAAAAGATTCTAAAATCTAAAAGGCTGGGTTGAAGGTCGTGCAGCTCAGAGGCTGAGCGCTTGCCTAGCAATCACAGGCAAGGCCCTGGGTTTGAACTCCAGCATCTCAAACAAGACAAAGCACAACAGTAAAACAAAACAACAACTAAAAAACACAACTGAAATACCATTCTATTTGAAGCTGATTGCAAGAAGTATAAATATGCTACTATTAAAATTAAAATATTTGAAACTAAAAGTTGCATGTTCAGGCTTTTTACACTTCCATGTTTCCTATCTTAGTTTGTATTCCTAGTGCCATCATGTGGTCATTTGATGAAAACTCTTTTTCAGTTGATGGAAATTTTTCATTTGGGCAGTAAGCTACTGTAGTGGAAAGAATATTGTATCTGAAGACAGAAAACCTGTGTTCTGTAGTCCTGGGCCAAGTTATCTAATTTATGTAGAGCATAGGCCTTATTTCTCTGATTTCTAAATGTAGTGATAAGACTCCTTGTTTTCTAAAGTCCCTGTCAGAACTGCAACTCCATTATGCCTTCCTCGTTTGTTTTAGCTAGCACTTAGAGCATCTTTCCTTATATACAAGCAGTACTCCAAGCATTTCACATGCATTAACTCACTTAACTTGCACACCAGAATATGAAATCTCTTCATTATCAGCTCCACTTTATCAGAGTAAGTGGAGACACACAGAGGTTCAATTGCACGGAGAGGATAAGTAACTCACTGGAGGTCACTTTGCCGTGTTGAATTTTAATTACATTCACATCATGTTAAATCTTGACCTTCAGGAATATTCACCTTTCATCTTATCCAATGTTGCTGCACTTGCATAAACTCGGTCAAAACTGAACACCCAATATTTAGTATCATGCTGTCTTTGATCAAAAAATGTTTTCACATGTTTAATATATTGGATAACATGTATTAAAGAAATTTCAATATTGCAGATATGTATCCTTCCTCAACAATTTACTATTTGAATTAGTTCAAGTTAATACTCTCTGTTCAAATACTATGCATCTCCACAAGGTACAGAAAGCCTTCCCGCCAAAGTTCTCTGAGAGATGAATACATTGGTTTAATAATATTTGCAAAGCCAACACCTTATACCAATACAATAATACCTTCTCATGCATTACTTCATTTAATGTAAACAACTGTTCTGTGAGGGTGATACTATTACCCACATTGTACAGATAAAGAAACTGAAATTTAAAGAGATTAGGTGACTTGCTCTTGATGTATTTATCACTGAGTCCTGTTTGAACTATAGTTCAGGTTTTTTGATGTTAGTTTTACATAATAGTTGGATTTGTATTTTGTTTTGTGTGTTCCTTAACAATAACCTACATTATTCAGCATGCTAATTATGTGCACTATTTTGACAAACTGTGTGTTTATGACAATGAGTAACCCTCCAGAATGGACAAAGAATGTAGAGTAAGTTCAACTTCTATATTTATATATGTACATATGTAACACACACATATACACACATATACAGAACTTTGGATTTTGAAACTATGTCTTAGTGTACCTTTGAGATGAAATTGAAGAGCACTTTTATTAAAGCCATTTTAAACACAGTTATGCAACAAGAAGACAATAGGTATCAGCCCTCAGACTTGCTGGTGTTAGATTTCATCTCTCTCTTTCACCTATACCTGATGGTTACCAGAAGTCCATCATTCTTAGACATTCATCATTTTTCCTGTAGAATTAACATGTCCAGAGAAATGTGTTGAAAGAAATTGCAGGAAAGGTCCAATATGATGGATCTTGAGTCCAATTCAATTCCAGATTACCCATTTTGTCCCATTGTCCCATAAAAACTTAAATTGAGCAACAAATCTACCACTTATGGTAACTTTAAAATAGTGTTTGAATATGATTAAGTTATTGAAAACTTGAGATGTAAAGGATTAATTCAGTGGGTTAAGAATCAAGGGCAAGTTATAAATGCCATAAGAAGATAATGTTGAACCTCAGGAGTTTACAATTCCATCAGCCATATTTATCTCATTTCAGGCCTATATCAGTTTCAAGTGTGGTCACCAAAAAACTAGCTTAAAAAAAAAACCTACAGAATTTCAGGATTGTAAAACTAAAAATTGAAAGCTAAACTAATGGAGGTAAAAGTTTGGGTAGTATTTTTTAAAAGCTAGCATCATTACTAATAATACTGGCCATTTCTGCCTGGGATATCCCGTAAGGGCAGAAAGCCCAGCTGTATGCCAAGTGCAATCCGTGCTGCTCCAGTCCAGGCTGCTGCCCCTGCCCATGCTGTCTGTGTTGAAATCCCTGCTATTCCAGGGCCACTTCTCTTACCAATACAGAGGTCTTTCCAAGTGCATCTTCCATTTCTGGATGTGTGCAAGATGGAGCCAATAATAAAATGAAGAGATTCTGGAGAAAATAGTAAGTTTCTATACAAAGAATTCCTAAAGCATTGAAGTTAACACATGAGAATCCACTGGTCTTCAATTACTCTCTCGTTTTTGTGATTTTATGCTACCCTCAAACTCCAGTGTTTTAATAGAAATTTTAAACATTGGAAACATTCAAGTTTTTGAATTATCACCAAATTTTGTTCCAGAGTAAATTTTCACCTTGTATAACCCTAGAATTATCTTCTTTGATTTTAATGAAGTTCTTTTCCATGAAAGTTAGCCTATCTTGAAGAAAGAGAAAATGTAAGACTTGATAATTTATCAATGTCTTCTCATTCTTAAAACATCATGGAAGTTGAGGGATTTTTTATTGTTTTGTTTTCTATGAGAAAATATTTCTATGCTGCAATATTATTGATTGGCTACTCCATCATGTGAAGCCACTGGCTGCTTCTTGGGAGGCTCTATTCATTTTTGTCAATACCAGGATATGTCAGGCAATAGCTAGATTGATTTTACATGGCATGTATTTCTCATACTGCTCTTAGGACACTTTAAAAACACCTCTTCATATGTTAGGGAGTTGAATTTCAATTTACCACTATGTCCTATTTCTTTCAAAAAAAATCAAGCTGCATAATTTCCTCTTTTTAGTATTCATCTGTTCCACTGAGAAAGGTGTAAGAAGTTGATATGCTCTGAAAGAAAACTATTACTCTATCAGTTCTTCCTTGGATGCTTGTTTCTAGGTACACCTTCACAGGAATATATACTTTTGAATCACTTATAAAAATTATTGCAAGGGGCTTCTGTTTAGAAGATTTTACTTTCCTTCGAGATCCATGGAACTGGCTTGATTTCACTGTTATTACATTTGCGTAAGTGCCTTTTTTAAAACTTTAAAGAGAATATAGTTTGGTTTTCTATTAGTACTTATGGTTTAAAAGAATAGGCTTGATTTAGTATTTAGAACATTTGGCATGATTTATTTATACATTTAAGCTCTGGATTTTAATTTAGCACCACAGAAGTGTAAATGGCATTTTATTATAGCTTGAAGGCTTTTCAATAATTGGCAATAAAATTTTCACGTGAAATAAACATGTTATCAAATTTCATATCTACCTTTCTTCCAAAATACAAACACATGCACACCCATATCCCCCAAAATATAAGAGCACAAGTGTATTTATAATATATCTTTAACAAATAAATTTAAAGAATTGTAGGTACAGATAATTCTCCTGGTTCCATAAACTTACCTTACCCATTTTATACACTCTCCATACCTTCATTTATTAGTTTGGTAAAATAATAAAAAGTAAATATCTATTAGAATCAAAATACTCTGAAAATCAGACTAACCAGATAAAAGGCATGTGATATAATATGTATTTAATAAATTATTATTTCATCAGTAAATGGGTATTGAAGGCTTTATGAACAGACATACTCTCTCTGCATTTATTTCTCTTTTGACCTCTTTTCTGTCTTTTCTCTTTATTGCTTTCTTCATCTTTCTTTACCTGCAACATAAGCCTTCTTATCCTTATATCCTATCCATATACACTCAGTAACATGCACAATTCCTGCATTCCTAGTGGTTAACTTTCTAGTGGTAAACTCTCTTAGAAAGAGACCCAAACAAGTAGTAGAAAGCCATTCACAATAGGTGAAGTGGTATGTGGAGCACGGTGGACAAACACACCCCTTGCCCTCATCCTGCCTTTGGGAGTTGACTTTCTTGACCTCTTGCAGGTGTAATGTGGTGAGAGGAGGAAAAGAAGTGGCAGCAATATACTCAGAGCTCCCAAGGCTGCCTGTCTGGTCTTCCTTTCATCTCTGAGCAAGATGATCTAATTCTTCACCACAACCTCCAGCCACAGCTCAAAAGAAGGCATATTAGTACTTCTGTTTCTTGAGAATGAAATAGCAATAATGGCCAGAGCAGTACTGGGCCCCCTAAAATATCATTACTAATTTGCCTAACTTTTGTTTAAACATTGCACTAGAAAAACCTTATCTTGTAGATAAATTCAACAAAGCAATCTGCCTTTTTATACCTAACTTAACTGATTTTACTTTTTTTCGAAATGAAATCCTGAAATCACAACCAAGACTTATTTTTTTTATCTAATTCTAAATTACACAGATGCTGACCACATTGCTTTCAAAATGACAACAGGTGTGAATACCTTATAATGTTTACATTTAGTTAATGATCTTAAATGATGAAAATAAAGCCACAATGACAGATTTCAATTTCTAATTTACCACTTACAATATTTATCATTTAAAATCACCATGAAGGTCTTTGTAAAAGACCCAAACAAGCAATATGAATCTTGCTTAAGTCTTGAGTAACTCTGATTTTATTCTACAGGTTTGTAACAGAATTTGTAAACCTAGGTAATTTTTCAGCTCTTTGCACTTTCAAAATCTTGAGAACTTTGAAAATTATTTTTGTAATTCCAAGTAAGGAGTGATTAAGTAATTAAGTGTAGACTCCTTGTATCTATAACTCTTTCTTTGTCTCTTGTTACTGTTACTGTGAACTCTCTACTGCAGATATGTGACAGAGTTTGTGGACCTGGGCAATGTCTCAGCATTGAGAACATTCAGAGTCCTCCGAGCACTGAAAACAATCTCAGTCATTCCAGGTGAGAGTGGGGTTCAACACTCAGGGTGACTCATTGCATTTGTCAGCATCTGCCTCTTGGCTTCACATTCAGCATTATAGAAAATCAAAAATTATGAGTAGGGTGTCTCACAGAAAAATATTATCCTTATCTGAATATAAGTTTTTTCCAGCCTTGGAGCTAAATGATTTCTTGCCTGACACTGTAATATGCACTCTGTATGATTTGCCCTTACACATGTTATATTTTTGTCATATCAGTTTTATCGAGGGAATTATTCCCTGTTGAATATGTCAATCCTCAGTTTCTTATCCAGTATAACCACTGATGCTTACATGTAAGCAATATAAATCTTCTAAGTCTTTTGCTAACAAAAGACAAGGGATAAGATAAAAATAATAGCATGAGTCTAAACGGAGGATTTATGTTAAAGTGAGATTATACTCTAACCACCAGTTTGATAACAAAACCTTTTCTGTTTGAAATTTAAACATTTTTATTCAAGTCATTTGTTATAAAATGGACAAGTGAACCTAAAGAAATGTGGGCAAGTTTCAAGAGCAAGGAGTAGGAAAACAAAACCCTTTCCTTAATATAGACTTCTTGAAGACCATGAAGCTTCTCTCATTTTCTCTCATTTTGATGCAATGTGGATTTAAATTTCATTGTTTGGATCATTACTTTTCGGTAGTTCACCTCCATAAGCTATCTGCCTTCCATGAAATATCGCCCTCTTCTAACACTGCAGGCTTTTACAGACTACACTTTCAAGAGAATTGTGTGAAGCTTATATTATTCTAGATGTGTTAAGCCTTCATGGTAATGGACTTCCTTCTTTCAGGCCTGAAGACCATCGTGGGGGCCCTGATCCAGTCAGTGAAGAAGCTTTCGGATGTCATGATCCTGACTGTGTTCTGCCTCAGCGTGTTTGCGCTGATAGGCCTTCAGCTCTTCATGGGCAACCTGAGGAATAAATGTGTACAGTGGCCTCCCACCAATGCTTCCCTGGAGGAGCATACTATAGAGAAGAATATAACTGTGAATATTAATGGCACACTTGTAAATGAAACTTTATTTGAGTTTGACTGGAAATCATATATTCAAGATGAAAGTAAGAATTGCTGATATGTGTATTTATTCTTTTCATTATTGACCTGCCTTTTATCTAGGCATGGATAATTAAAAATGATCATGTAAGTGGTAGTAAACTCTGAAAGTTACATAATCACATTATTTAAAAATATTTAGAATTACACTTTAATTTGACATCTTTTTCTCTGGATTTTGTTTGCTTTCTTTCTTTCTTTCTTTTTTTTTTTGCCCTCTGGGTATTGAACCCATAGCCTTATTCATATAAGGCAAGCACTATGCCATAGAGCTTTATCTTTAGTCTTTTACCTGAATTTTAAATGATTTCTGGAATAAGTTTTAAAAAAGAATTTTGTTCATCATTTTACTAGTGGTTCATACATTAATTTTTTATATATTATTTTAGTTGTGGATGGACCTTTATTTTATTTATTTATATGTGGTGCTAAGAATCGAACCCAGTGCCCCCATGCTAGGCAAGCTCTCTACCACTGAGCTACAACCCCAGCCTCCATACATTAATTTTTAAATTGATAACTGTTCTGATTTGACTCCCAAATGCCACCTTCTATTGTGTTGTCATGTGGAGGCTAAAAAGCATTTTCGCAAGATCTTCTTTTTAACTGTGCATACTTCCTGTAGTAGTTGAGATAATTGAAGGACATAAGTGTGTGAAAACCCTTTGTAAATGCTAAAGTACTGTATAATATAACCTATTAAACATTAACTACTGATTACCAGGAACTTTGCCAGAATATTGGGGAAAATAGTGGTGATAATATATGGCTTGATAGTGCTTACAGTTGATTTTATTATTTTATGGAAATCAAGTGAGACCTAAAGGTAAGTATTCTTCTATTTGAAATAGTATGTCATCAAAAATAAAAAAAAATATTGTCGGTTAAGCTTCAGGAGAGAGTAATAGAAAATTTCAGATGAATCAGTGAGGTTATGGGAATTGCTTTATCTTTATTTCAAGCACTTAGACAAAATAGTCAAACACTGAAACAGCCTATTCTAGAAAGATGAAAAAATAATTGGCCTAATACACTTTCTCTTTAAAAAGCCACAATAAAAGAAAGAAAAATTTATCTCTCTTTTCTTTAATTTTAGTATCTGCTAGGAGCAGTGTTTCAAAAGCAAGGAGTCAGAACATGATTCATCGAAAAAGGAAATGTCCTTTTAAGGAAAAATACTAAATATACAAAATTTAGACTGTAGATATTCTAGCATATAGCTATATCTTTATTATTTTAAGATGATGAGTAATACTTTGGAAAAAATGAAAGGAAGAAAAACCTTTAGTGAATGGCTGTGTGAAACAAGTTGGATTAGTCATAGAACATTACTGATGGTTTGATAATTCTTAAAGTAGTGGTAGCATAATAAAAAGATGAAGACACTTAATGAGTATCTCCTTATAAATCTGTGAAATGCATTGGTTTGGTATAAATTAACTCCTCCATGATATTCAGTGATATGTTGACAAACAATTTGAAAACAGTTGGAAATCCCCAGGGTAAGAAAAATGCACTGGGAAGAGTGTCAGAGACGCTCAAATGTGCCTCATTCAATTCATGCCATGTCAGTCAGTCCACTGCTGTTACCAACCCCCTGAAATCTGTTGTTGTTTGCTTTTTATCTAAGTGGAAGATTCTGTCTGAAGATATCATTTAGGATTTATTGTTCATAGTGAAAACTTATTGAACTATTTTTGTTACATTTAAAGAAATCAAGCATATCTGAGGCTATTTCAACTCTAAAAAATCTAGGAATCTTATTTTACTTTGAAGATACTCCATGTTGTGAAAAGTTATTTCAAACCACATGCAAATATAAATAAGATAATGCATCTTTAAAGGTTATAGACAATTACATTCAATGAAATTAAAAATAAGCATCATGACTGAAAAGTTGTTTTCTCCAAGTTAAGCTTTTTAGGTCATCGAATTTAAAGGACTTTATTCATAAACACAAGATATAAAAAATTAATCCTGAAGTTATCACAGCCCTTTCACAGGGTTTGATTTTAATTGAAAACTTAGAAATCGTATGCTTTGTCAATTTTTCTATGTTTAAAGAAGTCAGAGTCAGGCACAATGGCACATGCCTATAATTCCAGTTACTTGAGAGGGGGGGCAGGAGCATGGCAAGTTCAAGGTCAGCCTGAGCAACATATCAAGACCTGTCTCAAAATAAGAAATTAAAAAGTGGTGGGGATATAGTTCAGTATAGGAGTACTTGCCTTGTGTGTGAGAGACCCTGAGTTCTATTTATAGTATTGGAGAGAAAAAAAAAAAAAGGACAGTGGTGAAAAAATACTGATTTTTTTAATGTTATGTTAGTACCTGAGGCTATCACTAGTTTTATATTAATAGTAAATACATTTGCACCATCAAGTATCTAATGTCCTTAATATAATATCTAGTATTTGGAGGGAGAAGAGGAAAAGACTATGTCTTCAAGTGAATGATATGTCATACTTAAATGAACCTGAAAGTAGAACCTGATTTCCTGTCTCATTTTAGTATTTTTAACCAAAAAAGTGTTTGTAACTGACTTTCTTTTTTTTTCAAACAGGATATCATTATTTCCTGGAGGGTTTTTTAGATGCACTGCTATGTGGAAATAGCTCTGATGCAGGGTAAGCATTAATCTGTGTATATTTGTATATGTGGGTGTATACACACACATATGTGTACCTCTTTTCTCTCTTTGTAGAAACTAGCTGATAAAAGTCAACTAATTTATTACTACTGATCTGATACAATTCAGGTTATTTATAAAGCATGAGGTTATTTAAATCACTAGTTAAGCTTTTCTTGTAAAATAAGAATACTTTTAGCCACAACACTGTTTCATCTAGGTAAGTATATCCAGCTAGGAATCCATTCTGGAGACCCAAGAGGCAGGGAAAAGGAAATTGACTTGTGAAAATGCTAATCCTGAAGAGAAAATATTTTTGTTAATGTTGTTGGAAATACTGTACTATATAATTTAATTGAAGCAGGCCAGAGACCCCCCACTCAAAAGACCCTTGCCATAATTAAGCTTTTCTTCTTGTCAAATCAGCAGAATAGCTTGTTCAAAAGTTTACACACCAAAGGTGTGAAAGAGTTAGTCTGCAAGCTTGTTGTACAAAAAGATATTATCTCTGTTTTCTTGGTAAAAACTTGTGAAACCTGCGTCTGGTTTGAGGATGGAACAGAAAGCATTTGTCATGTGAACCTGCAAGCCCCCACCCCCATCCCCCACACACTGAGTATAAAGGTCAAAGAATTTCCAAAATCTTTGTTCAGAGAATTTTAGACAATAGCCCTCTCTGAACACTGTAGTCCATAAACCTGCTTCCTGAAAATTCCTCAGGTGTCCAGCTGCTTCTGTCCTACTTCATAATGATGTCAAGAAGTGACTAATAAAGTTATATTGTAAAAAAAAGAGAGAATCTTATTAATTAGTTATCAATCATACTATTTTTCTTTGAAATAGCAAGTCTTCCTGGCCAGATAATGTTCTAAGTGCAAAATTCTACCAGAATGAAAAGGCAATAGAATGTCTGATAATACTTGCTTTTCCCCCTTTACAGCCAGTGTCCAGAAGGATACATGTGTGTAAAAGCTGGTAGAAACCCAAACTATGGTTACACAAGCTTTGATACCTTCAGTTGGGCATTTCTGTCTCTGTTTCGGCTGATGACTCAGGACTTCTGGGAAAATCTTTATCAACTGGTGAGAATCTGAAGCAATATACACTGCATTTAAGTTGAGTGTACAGGAACATAGACTGAGTTATGAAAATCAAACCACAGCATAATGTGGTAGAGACAGCAGAACTTGGAAGCCAGAGATTTGAGCTCCTCTATCTTATTGATTATAATACATATTAAACAGAATAATGCCAAAGATAGTAATTCACTCCCATTCTCCCTGACTCAAATCCTATTTCTTACCCTTCTCAGAGACAGGTTCTCTTAACCAGAAGGCACAATCTCCCCTTGGCCCTGTATCCCCCCTCAATTATTATCCCACAGATGGGAGGAAGTAAATGTACAAATACCTCTTGTCTCTTCTTTGACTTTCATCAAAGTCTCAACTTTTTTAATGGTAATCTCCATCTTATTTTATTGGTTCTGTTTTATTCTGGGTGAATCCAAGAATTCCCTCTTAGAGATCAAAGTATGAATACTTAAGTTAAAGAAGGAAGAGGCAGAGGTTAATGAAATAGACTGTGAAAGAAGTGGGAGGGCCTGTTACCAGTGTAATTGTTATTTGTATCAGAGTTCTGCAAGACACAAGTTGAAAGGTGAACCCACCACTTAATGAAATAGTATTGAAAAAACAATTTTGTTCTTGTTTGCAGACGCTGCGTGCTGCTGGGAAAACATACATGATATTTTTTGTGCTGGTCATTTTCCTGGGCTCATTCTACCTAATAAATTTGATCCTGGCTGTGGTGGCCATGGCCTATGAGGAACAGAATCAGGCCACATTGGAAGAGGCAGAACAGAAGGAGGCGGAATTTCAGCAGATGCTGGAACAGCTTAAAAAGCAGCAAGAGGCAGCTCAGGTAAATTATCAAGTCAAATATGCCATGTCCCACAGCACCAACCTCTTTCTTTTTTGGTACCAACTTTTTTTATTGTTAAAAAATATTGAAGAGAAAGTAAAAGACAGTACCTGAGGAAACTGGTAGGATGAGAAATTAATAAGGATTTCTGAATATCTACTTAATTTCATTTAGTTTAATTATTCATTTAATTATTTTAAGATGCTTGTAATATTAAACACAATAGAACTTTCCAATGTTATTTTAGTTATTCTAAGATGCTCAGAATAAAAGGAAAAATATAATTTTGGAGGGTATTCTTGGGGAAGAAACTTTTACTGAGTGAATATACTGGTGTTAGGAGAAAATTCTAAGGAGAAAATCTTTTCTTAGAAAAAATTATTAGTTATTATCTAAAAAGATGTTCATCTATTTCATAAAATACTTTTACCTTTCTTTAACCAAACATGTCACCTTTTAATGTGGTTGCTTAATTGCCTTTACAAGGACATGATTAAAAATGCAATGTTCTCTGATTCAGTGGTAGCCAGTCGGCATCTGAGTCACCAACCTCACAGAGACCAGGGGATCTTAGAGGGATACTTGTTTTATAGTGTGATGTCAGTGCTCATAGTTCAAAAAATGCCTGTCCTGTCCTCCCATCTGTGTCACATACGAACTCAGTCTTTACTCAAGAAGTTCATTCAGGTATACTAATTGATACACAAGAGGCCTGTATTGAGGGTATTCTGGGAACAATGATAATAATCAAAAAATGCCATCTTAGTATCAGTACAACTTGTGATCAAAAATCATTGTTCTTATCCAATGCCCACAAGTCCAGTAACAACCAGTGCTAAGTTGAAGATGTTGGGAGCAGTTTTTGGAAAACTGAACATCTTGTATTGCTTAGTAGAAAACTGCTGACCCTCCCCCTTCCATTCTTCAAAACAGAGTATCATGGAGGGGTGAAGAACAGATTTTATAATCATCCATCAGTTTGATTGATAATATTTTGAGGGCATTGAATAACACAGTTTCAATGGGAATTATCTCATTCCCATTTTTGGTTATGACCTCATGTAACTCACAAGCTTTTCTTCAATACTCAGTCTATTTTTCAGAGGAAAGAAGACAATGCTAATTAAATCCAATTTATTAGGGCAAATTCAATCCTCTGAAGTAGTATGAATTATGGTTTTGTTGATGCACAATGGATGCTTTTGAATCTATGTTCTGTGAAGCATAACACAAACCTGATAAATGGTATGATGGAGAAAACCAGATTATTTCTGAAAGTCCTCATTAGGTAGAAAAAAAATTGCCCCTTACACTTGCAGAGCATCTATGCGAGATTAGCTCAGTCAGCTAAATGCATTTTGTAAATGCCATAAAAATTCTTAAGACAATTAAAGAATGATTAAGGAATTTTTGTGCCATGCTAAATCTATTTTTCCTCTACACAGCAAGCAGCAGCTGCAACCACCTCAGAACATTCCAGAGAGCCTAGTGCAGCAGGCAGGCTTTCAGACAGTTCATCTGAAGCCTCCAAGTTGAGTTCCAAGAGTGCCAAGGAAAGGAGGAATCGGAGAAAGAAAAGAAAACAAAAAGAGCAGTCTGGTGGGGAAGAGAAAGATGAGGATGAGTTCCACAAATCTGAATCTGAAGACAGTATCAGGAGGAAGGGGTTTCGTTTCTCCATAGAAGGGAACCGTTTGACATATGAAAAGAGGTACTCTTCTCCACACCAGGTATGGCACTGCTGAGTTTGCTGAACCGGGGATGAGAAGTACTGTACTGAAGAGAGGGAAAGAATTAAAATGGACCTAGGAATTTTAATCAACTGAATCAACTATTAGTTGTATTATAGTTAAATTTATCCTTTCTCCACATAGTTAAATGAAAAGCTTACTCCACATGTATGTGAGTCTACATCTTGGTGTGGTTGAAGTAATGTTGGTTTGAAAGACAGGAGACCTGGATTTTCATTTTGAGACTGGCTGCTGGTCCTTGTTTGTGACTAATGACATTTAATTTTTCTGGCCCTCAGCTCTTTTAACAACAACAACAAAAAAGTGCATCTGGGACTGGGTGATCAATAATGTCCTTTTGGTGGTTTTATGATTTTATGTTGTTTTCCCCCGAACTTCTTTATAAGCCATGGTGTATGTTTCTGAGAATACCAGTCATGGTACACTTCCTTGAAAAGCACATCACTCTGAACTTCAGAAGTTAAGTATCGAAAACACTATGCCTTTTAAAACAGGAATAAGTGTTAAAGTAACTTTAGAAAAGTGGACCAATGATCTGTGAAAATGTGTGAATTCCTTAAAAGGAAAGAGCAACGATAACAACGGTGGCCTTGCTGAGGTCTTGTGGCTAATGCCAATGTTCCCAATATCCCCAGCAATAGACTTTACAGTGTTGCCATTTGAAATTGAGAAATGGTGGTTCAGGGATTTTTTTCATTATCTATAAGTTGCACTCTAGCTCCTCATTCTTTATTAGCAGTAGATAGAGACCACTGATTGAATTTAACCTGAATGCCCACAAATGTAAGATGTTAAAGGAATGTCAGGAGTGCTGCAATTTCCTTCAACTTAATCTTGCAAAATGATTGCACATTACAAAGGCTATATTAATATGATTTTACTTTTTGTTTGTTTGTTTCAAACTTTTAGTCTTTGTTGAGCATCCGTGGCTCCTTATTTTCTCCAAGGAGAAATAGCAGGACAAGCCTTTTCAGTTTTAGAGGGAGAGCAAAGGATGTGGGATCTGAGAATGACTTTGCTGATGATGAGCACAGCACCTTTGAGGATAATGAGAGCCGGAGAGATTCCTTGTTTGTGCCCAGACGACATGGAGAGCGACGCAACAGTAACCTAAGTCAGACCAGTAGGTCGTCCCGGATGCTGGCTGTGTTTCCAGCAAATGGGAAGATGCACAGCACCGTGGATTGCAATGGTGTGGTTTCCTTGGTTGGTGGACCTTCAGTTCCTACATCGCCTGTTGGACAGCTTCTGCCAGAGGTGATAATAGATAAGCCAGCTACTGATGACAATGTAAGGAAGTTTTAAATAGTTCAGGCATGGCTGGCCCATTATTGCTGCACCAGCCAGTGTTTCCACAGAATGGATCTCTTGAGAATGATTCCTGGTTGGTCAAGCTGTGAATGCACCTGCATCTTGTAATACCTTTAATGGACTAACCGACTAAACCTTAAAACCTGACTCTCCCCTGCACAAACCTGAATGCATTTACTTAGTCAACATGCTAAGGATTAATTAGACACAATAATTACTGCCTCCAACTGGAGGATTTGCTATATGCCCACACTGAATTTATATATCAGGGCATCCTCTAAGGCCCTGGTGTAAAAGTAAATAAATGAGTCTTCTGTTCAAGTGTAAAGGGTGTATAATAAATCTTTCCAACTGATTCTTCAACATATTTGTGCTTTAGTTCAGATTTTCAAAAACACTGTGCCTAAACAGACAGCTTCACTATTACCTTAAAATTTCTAGTATTCATATTTGTCTTACTAAAAAAATGCTGATATACGTCTTTTCAAAACTAATAAAAATGAAGAGACAAATAAATTTTTGATACAGACAAATGAAAGAGTTGCCTATGAATAAAGGTGTGTTATGTGTTTGTAATATAGAAACAGATGAGGAACTTCCAAACAGATGCTGCCTCATTGTAAACTGTCCACTCACTTGGAAATATATCAGCATGATGAGGCATGACTAAGTCAGAATTAGATGACTTATTGCTCTGATACCCTGGATGAAACTGTTGTCCATGCAGCATGTGTGTGTGTTCTTAATATAGTTTGTGTTGTCAATGACTACCCATGTCTTATTTCTAGAAAAAGAGATGGCAGCTAAGTGTGTTGTAGTGGTTGGTATTTTCTTAAAATTAAACGGCTACCTTCTCAAAAATCAAATGCCTGGATCACTTATATGGCTTTTTAAATTATTAGGTTCTTACTATTGAGTCAGAAATAAGGATAACTGTTAAATCTATCTGACTAAATATTTACCAACTATAACATAAGTATATCATATTTCATAAAATGAAATCAGAGGGCTAAAAATTAATTTTTTCTGTATGACTGAATGGTTAACAGTTTTAACATTCCAGGTTAATGATACAATAAGTCAGCAATATCTGCCATCACCAATTAAATATGAAAGTGCATGATGCATGTATTTCATAAAATTCACCAAATCACCATTTTATTGTTTGTTTATCATGTTGTTCAAGTTAATTGCTTAATGCATTAGCACTTTCTTTATAGGGCACAACTACTGAAACTGAAATGAGAAAGAGAAGGTCAAGTTCTTTCCATGTTTCCATGGACTTTCTAGAAGATCCTTCCCAAAGGCAAAGGGCAATGAGCATAGCCAGCATCTTAACAAATACAGTAGAAGGTTTGTAACAAATTCCATTTCCATTTCAATTATTTCAGTTAACTTATATTGTCTCATTGGAAACAAATCTTTCTATGTGTGTTGGAAACTTCATTCTAATGAGAAAGCAAGAGTGATTATTCATTATATGTGCTGTTATATTCTAGGAGCTTTAAAAGTTTACCTTTATTCAGTAATATTGAACCCTAAAGACTATTTTCCGAACTATATGTGGCAACTCTGAAAATATACAATAAAGCATTCTGTTGGGGATTTCCAATCCCCTTAGTCATAGGGACCCTCTGTTCCACTTGACTGAGGAGGAGGAGATCATTTTCCCAAAATAAAAAAACAAAAGATGATTCTTGGATCACATCACTGCCCTAACTCTGACAACTCGATATTGACAATATAGCCAGTCATTAATGTCAGATTTTACACAGTATGTTTCCCTAAGCATGTTCCTAGTGATTTCATTTAAAAGATCAGTCAAGCCAAGTGTTGAGCCACACTATCAATGCATAAGAGAAAAAACTCTTTCTTTACTACCTCTACTTTGTGTGTATGTCTGTTGTCTCTAGGAGACTAGAGTAAACCTTATAATCTTTTTTTATTTTACCAAGTACAAAAGAGTTTGACTTTGTAGCAAATGAAAATATACTAATTACTGAAAATAAATCTAGAAGATCTGAAATAAATATTTGTGGGTATAGAATAAATATTTTAGTTGCTGTTCTTACTCTTTTAAATCCAGAACTTGAAGAATCCAGGCAGAAATGCCCACCCTGTTGGTATAAATTTTCCAACATATTCTTAATCTGGGACTGCTCTCCATATTGGTTAAAGGTGAAGCATATTGTCAACCTGGTCGTGATGGACCCGTTTGTTGACCTGGCCATAACTATCTGTATTGTCTTAAATACTCTTTTCATGGCCATGGAGCACTATCCAATGACAGAACATTTCAATAATGTGCTTGCAGTAGGAAACTTGGTAAGCATTTTAGAAGGTAATTGTGTTCAGTCTTTAGATTCTCTGTTTAAGAAACTGTTACATTTAATAATTGATAGCACTTTTTCAACCACCCTTCCTACCTCCTACTCCACCCTCAGAGGCATTATAACTAGCTGAATTACATCTAGTACACTCTTATTTTTACCAAAAGCAATGGTCCTTTATATCCATCCATGCAAAAACTGAGAACCACAACAGTAGGCATAGAACCACAGTACTGCTTTCAAAAGTTCATAGTGCTATTTACAACTTTTTAATGATGCAGAAGTAGTTTATTGTTTAAGAGCACTTTTTTTTCTTTTCTTTTTTCTTTTTCTTTTCTTTTTTTTTTTGGTACCAGGGATTGAACTCAGGGGTATTTGACCACTGAGCAACAACTCCAACCTATTTTGTGTTTTATTTAGAGACAGGGTCTCACTGAGTTGCTTAGAGGTTCCCCATTGCTGAGGTTGGCTTTGAACTCATAATTCTCCCCTCTGAGCTTTCCAAAGTGAAGAACACTTTTTTAAAAGATGATAGTATCTCATTTTCCCTAAGCATAGAAAGCCAAAATAAAATTGTGGATCTTTTTCTCCTCCTTAATCATTGCAAGAATAAATATAACTATACAATGTCTCTAGCTTTACTGCTTCCAGGATCTAAGTAGTCTATGTAATATTTCATATATGCATTCTATATTACACCATGAAATATTGCAAACCCCAGGACATTTTATATATTTTATGATTAACAAGGCCAATTGTGGTAAAGGTTGCTACTTAACTCTTTCATTTGTATACTTCAAAATGTAAATTATCACATTTGCCAGTTGACTCCAGTTGGCTCAAGAATATTAGGAATATTAGGAATATTAGGTTTTATTTGCTGAAAGAAAAAGCACTGAAATGTATGAAAAAGTATACCTTTTTCATAATATTTGGTTTTAGATTGACAATTTTTATTTATTTTTGTTGACAGAGATTAAACTCACTTAGTGTTTAACCCCTGAGCCACATTCCCATCTCTTTTTAGTTTTCATTTTGAGACAGTCTAAGTTGCTGAAACTAGCTTTGATCTTGTGGTCCTCCTGCCTCAGCCTCCCAAGCCACTGGGATTACAAGCATGTACCACCACATCTTGCTCAAGGTTTAGGATTTTTTTTATGGTGAAAATAAAATAAAAAAGTAACATCCTTCAATGTATTATTTATATTTATAAAACTCTACTTTTTATACTATGAAAGTAAATTTTTTAATGTATAACAAATAATAATGATAGTATTGCACACACAGTAAAAATAGATGAACATGTATAACAACTACCTGACTTGAGGAAAATGGGTATAAGCTTATAGATAAAATGAAACTATGTATGAGCAAAATCTCACCAGTATCTGTGTTGTCCGAAACCTGGAGGAAATGCAATTTGATTTAATGAGAAGAACACTGCCAAAAATAGAATATTTGCACTCATATCCTAGTTTTGTCATCTTATAGTTGTAAACTATTGGGAAAGTCATTCCATCCATCTTGTGATCTTAGTTTCCTCTATAAAGAAATAATTATATGTCATCTGGTTATTGGGGATTCTGTGAGGATAAAGTGAAAAATGTATGCAAAAGTCTTTAATAAGCTACTATACACATTTAAGTTAGTAATGGAATCATTATTGGAAAAGTAGCATAAGCCTTTTGTTCTAAGAGCAGATATTGTGTTACAGTCTCTCCTTATCTGATGGAACTAGAATAATTTTGTTTTGATCTTAGGTTTTCACTGGGATCTTTACAGCAGAAATGTTTCTGAAAATTATTGCCATGGATCCTTATTATTATTTCCAAGAAGGCTGGAATATTTTTGATGGTTTCATTGTGACACTTAGCCTGGTAGAACTTGGGCTTGCCAACGTGGAAGGATTATCAGTTCTCCGTTCATTCCGATTGGTAAAGAAAAACAAAAGAGCAACCATAGCAAAAACTTTTCTAAAAACAGTGTTCTTGAATAATTCTGTCATGGATTTTATCACATAAACATTAGCCTTTCAAGTTCATATCTTTGTATTATCAAAAAATGTTCTTAAGTAAGAAAAATGTATATAGTCCCATTTACTATTAAAAATCTTTATTCTGAAAAATGTAGTCAGGTAAAATTGAATATGCTACCCAGTTGCCATTCTGACTAATTATTGTTTTTAATGACTACTACAGTTAATATTTCCATATCTAAGAAACATTTTTAATGAAAATTCTCCATATTTTAATAATAAGCTGAAAATACAAATAGCCCTGTGTAGCAGTGGATGACAATCAGTGATACGATTTACATGCCAAACGTTTTACCAGCTCTGCCTCTGGAAAATATATACCTTCCAAAAGTTAAAAAAGAGAAAATTTGTAGGACAACAAAACATGCGTGTTAATTAATATATATGTCCTTGAAAATTAAGGAAATATAGAGTCATAGAAAATATTCCAGTTTCTCAGTGCAGGTGCATCTAGCTATATCAATGATCTGAAGTAGCATTAATGAATAATACACATTTTTCCTCTACATCCATCAGAGCTGAATATGATTTTACTTAGCATACTATTGACAAATGAATGTCTCTCAGTAGAGATCATTCAGATTCAGTGGTTAATATTACTGTTTAAGACATGGTATATCTCAGAGCTTCCTTTATAAAATAAATTAAGAAAAGTTTTTTCTAAGTAATCATTAATAATTCACTCTTAGAGAAAATGATGTACTTAATTAAAATATGGGATAAATAGATTATTCCCAGAGGGTCCAAAAATTAGTCATGAGCCCCAGAGAATAAGGCAGGACCACTGTTTTAAGAGATTCAAACTTTCTGGGGGAGGCTGGGTATTGAACCCAGGGCCTTACACATGCTTTGCAAGTAGTCTCCCACTAAGCTAGACCCCAAACCCTAAAAGATTCCATTTCAATCATCATTTCTTGGTAAACCTCAACATATTAAATGCTTACAAAGTTCATAATAATATGTATCAATTTTTTTCATTTTCTAGCTCCGAGTTTTCAAGTTGGCAAAATCTTGGCCAACATTAAACATGCTAATAAAGATCATCGGCAATTCAGTTGGGGCACTGGGAAATCTAACCCTGGTGTTGGCCATCATAGTCTTCATTTTTGCTGTAGTCGGCATGCAGCTCTTTGGCAAAAGCTACAAAGATTGTGTCTGCAAAATCGCCAGTGACTGTAAACTCCCACGCTGGCACATGAATGACTTCTTCCACTCCTTCCTGATCGTGTTCCGTGTGCTGTGTGGAGAGTGGATAGAGACCATGTGGGACTGTATGGAGGTTGCTGGTCAAGCCATGTGCCTTACTGTCTTCATGATGGTCATGGTGATTGGAAATCTAGTGGTATGTATCTGCCTAAGAATATGCATTTCAGAAACATACTAAAAATATGACAGAATGACCATTTTTCCCATAAGAATTCATGATTATTTGTTCTAAATGTCTCTTTCCTTGGTTATATTTATACCTTCAGTTTGAAGGCATCACAATATAGAAGTAACCTACAAATTTATACTCAACTCCATTATGTCAATCATTTCATCACATTTATTATATGAATTGCAGTAGAAGGTCACATTGAATACAAGCCTAAAAGAGTATACTACAAACATTTTACAAATTCAGAGCCAAGGGAGGGAGAAGTCTAAAATATAACTAGAGATAAATCTACAATATATTATGCATATATCATATATACATATGGCAGTGGGTGACAACCAGTTATACAATGTGCATGCAAACACTTTTCTTAATGTTAACTAGAAAATATATATATCTCAAATCACAAAATAAGAAGTTCATAGGATTATTAAATATTTCCACTAATTCACATATATGCCCTTGCAAATCAAGGAAAGAAAGAATCCTAGAAAATATAATCATTTACTTCAAATCATGCATAGAAAAGAAAGAAAAAAAGAAGAAAGAGAGGGAAATAAGTGAGTTAGTTCAGCACTACCTGCCACTATTGGACTAACAAGTGGTACCTTTCAGGGTTCATAGTAATTATGCCATTTGTTTTCTTTCCCACTGCAACACACAGCACTCAATCACCTGACATCATATGGTAGATGCATTAGCCAACAAATTATCTAGAGGCTCCAAGTCAAAATAAGGGATGGCTAATGAAGGCATTCTTTATTTTGAGATTACCCTAATGGAGTAATTCTCTCTTAAATTTGGAATATTAATGTTTATAGTATGGGAAAATATAAATACATTCCAATAAACATAAAAGGGAGACCAATAGAGTAGAGAAAGGAACCAGGTTAGGGAGGAGACACAAAGGGGAGTTTCCAGGGAATTAATTGATCAAATTATGTTATATGCATGTATGAATATGTCACAATGAATTCCACTATTATAATTATAATGCATGAATAAAAATTAATTAAAATATGTTTGTATATGTTTATATATGTAAACATATGTATACATATGTGTGTATATTCCAAGGGGTACACACATTAATGTGCTAGTCTTATCAAAATAATATAAATTAAATGCAGTATGGTTAAAAAACAAAGTTTTGGTACCTATTTTAAGCCCAGAAGCCCTTAAATTTGAGCCATTTGAGTGGTGACTTTTCTGTTAACATCCAATTCAATATCCCTATCAGAAAAAAACCTACAAAATATATTTTAATGCATAATTACAAATGTTAATGATTTTTAAATTTAGAATTGGATAATGCATACATAAATTTGTTTTTCTCATATGGTTTTAAATTAATGATACTCTAAGTTAGCTCATTCACTTCATTTACAAGTGAGAAAACTTGAAAGCTATGAAACATGTCTTTACTTAAGGATGCATAATTAAATAGCTAGTTATTAAGCTAGAAATTTATTAAGCACAAATTCAGAGCATCCAAGTTGGGATTGAACCCAGGGCTTTACGCCTTGAAAGCACACACTCTACCCTGAGCTACAGTCCTAGACCACCCAATTTCAAATAAATAGGCTGTGATGTTTCTGTCTCATCTAGTTTAGAACTTGGAGATTCCTACAATTATAAGTTGTCAAAATATGTTCTTCATTATACTGAGGTAAAATTATAATCATGTCTGTTGTTTTTTAAGGTCCTGAACCTTTTTCTGGCCTTACTTCTGAGCTCCTTCAGTGCAGACAACCTTGCAGCCACTGACGATGACAATGAAATGAACAATCTTCAAATTGCTGTGGATAGGATGCACAAGGGAGTAGCATACGTAAAAAGAAAAATATATGAATTTATTCAACAGTCTTTCGTTAGAAAGCAAAAGATTTTAGATGAAATTAAACCACTTGATGATCTAAACAACAAAAAAGACAGTTGTATGTCCAACCACACAACAGAGATTGGGAAAGATCTTGATTATCTTAAAGATGTTAATGGAACCACAAGTGGCATAGGAACTGGGAGCAGTGTTGAAAAGTACATCATTGATGAAAGTGATTACATGTCATTCATAAATAATCCCAGTCTTACTGTGACAGTACCAATTGCTGTAGGAGAGTCCGACTTCGAAAATTTAAATACAGAGGACTTTAGTAGTGAATCAGATCTGGAAGAAAGCAAAGAGGTAAGATGCTATTGACATGGATAAATATAAATTTTTTTGTGTGTATGTTTGTGTGTGTATTATGATGCCTATATTTATGATTATATATTTTCCTTGTAGAATTCTTCACAATGACTCAAATTTTATTTCATAGAGGAAATAAAGATGATTGAGATGATTGATAACGTGAAGAATAGCATAGTAATGTGTGAGTTTTCTCATCTTAAGGTGATCTGCCAGATGGATTAGTGGATGATCCAATGAATGAAAAAATAGAATCATCATAGGACTATTTAATCCTTACAATAATCTAGAAGGGAATATGTTATTATAAATTTTTAAATAAGAAAGCTAGTATAGGAAGTTTAAAGGATACATAACTGGTGAGGGATGGAGCTGAGACTTGGACTCAGAGACTGTTAAGTTTTCTATGTCTTCCATTGCATCACATTAGCTCACATGCGTGAAAGATACTGTAGCATCAGGAAATGGTCTTTATATCTCCTCTCACTAAAACTACATTGTCCTATCTGTTAGTCTACAGGGTCTGCCATAATACTATGCCATACACTGAGTGGTTTAACCAACTGATATTTATTTTTCTCACAGTCCTAGAAACTGGAAAATCCAAGATCAAAGTGCCAGTATAGTCAGTGTCTGGTGAGATCTCTCTCCTGGGATTGCAGATGCCACCTCCCCTCTGCCTTCACATGGCCTGTCCTCGGTGCATGGGTGTGGAGAAACATTTCTGGTGTCTCTTCTGCATACAGAGCACCAGCCCTGTTGAATTAGAGCCCCAACCTCATAATTTCTTTAAGCCTTTATCACCCTCTCACAGGTCCTGTCTTCAAATACAGTCACAAATGAAGGAGTTTAGCTTCAGCATTTGAATTTGAGGAGATACAATTCAGTCTTTAGAAACTTACTTAGAAATATTAAGCTAAAACTCTAATGTACATGCAGACTGTCCCTGGTGTACATGGTTTGACTGTTTTCCAATTTTCCATTGTTGTGAAAGTGGTATGCATTCAGTAGAAATCATACTTGGAATTTTGAATGCTTATGTTCCACTGAGTTAGCAATATGCAGCATCTGATGGTGCTGGGCAGAAGGCTGGGAGCCCTGATGACCTTCTCAAAAGATTAAACAACTGATGCTTCGCAGTATGCTATATAGTTATCATGTTCAGTAGGTTAGGTGTATTAAATTAATTTTTGATTTATAATAGTTTCAACTTAATTATAGGCTTATTGTAATTCAATTCCACTGAAAATTGAGGAACATCTGTATAAGATCATTCAAAAGAGGTCTAAAATAAATACCTTCACTTCAATTAATGTTTGGAAATCTCAAAAACAGTAAAATTCTTACATTTTAGGCTACATGTCTAAGTATTTCAAAGGATCTGAAACATCAAAAACATTTTACTAGGAACATAATTCCATTAGAATGCTCTGTCCAAAGGAAACTACATCAGATTTTGATAGTTATCCAGGCATATGACTTTCTTTTGATTTATTAAGTATGTCCCTTTAAAGATGATCTAAGCTTTTATTGTGAGTCTCTGAATAATCTAGCTCTCATTTTCCCCTTTTAGGAGCAGGGGGCTAATATTAGAACTAGAAGCTGCTTCTGGAACTCTAGCCCTAAGGCTTCTTAGTATTTCAGTTTTGTGCAATGAAGAGTTCAGGGACATATCAAACAATCAATCTTGGTCACACTTCTCATGTCCACGGAAATGGATTCAGGGGAGAAAATGATAGATTATTTTTGTAAAACACTGTGGGGTTTTTCAGGATTTTTAATTTGAACATTATCTCACTTCAAACTTAAAAGGAGCTGGGTTTTGCTAAGGAACCAAATGGAGACTGATTTTTGAAAAATTGTTATCTTCATATTTATAAAATTTGTTCTGAACTTCTTATAAGTATGTTGTGCTAACTGATTTGCCACTGAGCTCCAAGTTCTGAACTTCTGACAAAACAAATTTGGAAACGTTTTTCCTAATCTGGATTTCTTTGCCTTGGATCTTTATCCAAGGCAAAATCAGTGTGTGATTAAACTAATAGCTACTACCTGTTATCTGTTGAATTGAAAAAGAAACTATTTCATTGCAGAAACCATCCTTTTGCAAATACTCTTCCTGCAAAAATTTAACATGATACACAGTTTACCTGTTTTTTTTTTTGTTGTTTGTTTGTTTGTTTTTTGTACTGACTGGGGCTGAAAGGAACACTGACCTCTATAAAGTGACTATCCACTGAACCACTGTTCTATTTCTTTATACTTGATGACATTTTATAGCTTTGAACACTGCATAAACTGCAGTTTTAAATGTTATGGTAGTAGAAATTTTAGAGATGCAATATTTCTCAAATTATGAATCATCACCCAGTTGAAATTGAAAACCCAATTTTATTAGCCAGTAATTTTTTAAAATTTTCAATGAAATAAAATGGAGTATTTGAATGCACGTTGCTTGTTGAAGGGAGGAGTATTAGAAAATGAAATCTTTTGTTTCATTTTAATGCATTGTCTAATCAATCACTTGGTACATGGGTATAGAGCCTGAAGTGCAGTTCTTATATTTGAGAAACATTGTTTCAGTTCCATGAAGATAGGGATCATGAAGCTTTCCTAACCACAGAGAGAAGAGGTCACTTCCTTTTATGGTACCCAGAAATATAAGGCACAGATCATGGGTGATAGATAATGTGTATAGAGGATCATGAATTTTCCAAAGTACCATAATACTTTATGATAGCTACCTATAAGCATGCATGTCTCTTCTTTTATGTCATGACCTATTTTTACCTGTTTAGTATAGAATAGGTATTAAGATCAAACTTTTCAGCTTTCAACTTTTTAAAAAATTTATTGACACATAACAATTGTATGTACTAATAAGGTGCAATGTGATGTTTTAATACATGCATACATTATATAGTGATCAAATCAGGGAAATTAGCATATCCATCACAATCTTTTATTATTGCTTTGTTGTGAGAATATTCAAAAGTCCTCTATTTGGAGCACACAATGCATGATTGTTAGCTATAGTTAGCCTACTATACAAGGAATATCAGAATTTGTTCTTCCTAACTGACTAACATTGTGTTCCTTGACCAGTGTCTCCACAACTTCTCCTCCCCATCTCTCCCCAGCCTCTGGCTACCACTATTTTGCTTTCAATGTCTATAATATTAATTTTTTAAAATTCCACATATGAGTGAGATCAAGCAGTATTTTTCTTTCTGTGTCTGGTTTATTTTTCTTAACATAATTTCCTCCAGGCTCATCCATATTGTCAAAAATAACAGGATTTCATCCTATCTACTGACTGAGTAGTATTCCATTGTGTATTTATCACATTTTCTTTATCCATTCATCTGTTCATGGACACCAAAGTTAATATTTCATATACTTCGAATAGTGGTGTAATAAACATAGAAGTAAGGATGTTTCCTCAACACACTGATTTCATTTCCTTTGGATATATGCCCTGGAGTAGTACTTTTGAATCACATGATAGTTCTACTTTTATTTTTGTGAAGAATCTCTAGACTGTTTTCCATAATGGCTGTACTAATTTGAATTCCCACCAACAGTTTATAAAAGTTCCTCTTGTAGTAAATCCTTGGCAGCATTTGTTACTTTATATCTATTTGATAACAGCCACTGTAACTAGGGTGGGCATCACACTACCTTGACTTTAAAATATACTACAAAGCTATATAACCCAAGCAGCATGTACTGGCATAAAATTGTAGGCCAATGGAACAGAATAAAGTGCCAGAAATAAATCCATGCATTTACAGCTAATTGATTTTCCACAAAAATGCCAAGAATGCACAAAGAAAAAAAAATCATTCTCTTTGACAAATGGTGCTGAGATCAGTAGATATCCACATGTAAAAAAATAAAATTTGACATTTGACTCTTATGTCTCACCATATACAAAACTCACCTCAAAATGGATTAAAGACTTAAATGTAGGACTCAAAGCATGAAACTACTAGAATAAAACATAGGGAAAATGCTACATGACATTATTGGCTTGGGCTATGATTTTATTTTATTTTTGACAGAACTTCAAAAGCAAAAGCAACAAAAGCAAAATAAATGTAATTACATCAAACTAAAAATTTTCATTTTCTGCACCACAAAAGAAATAATTAACAGAGTAAAAGGGACAACCTATAGGAGAAAATATTTGTAAATTTTATGTTTGGCAAGGAGGTAATATCCAGATTCTATAAGGAACTAAAAAACAAACAAAAAATACTTATAGTCAATAATAATAAAAATCCAATTAAAATTGGGAAAAAGACCCAAATAGACATTTCCCAAAAGAAGATGTACAAATGACAAACATTTGTGTGATAAACATTGACTATTACTAGCATCAGGGAAATGCAAGTCAAAATCACAATGAGATATCATCTCTTCTGAGTGAGAATGGGTGTAGTCACCTCTTAATAGAGGTGACTTTCAACCATGTTGAAAGATACTTTTCATCACACTTGCTCTGATGGGAACATATGTAAAATTATAGTTTTATTTCCCATGATTCTGGATCCCATGTTTCTCTTGATTCAATCTCATATTGAGTTAGATTTTGTTGCTTTCACTTTTGTTAGCCTGTTAGTCACTTTATATTTGAAATCTAAGAAAGTAATAGTCACTCATCATTTTTACATGAATTTCAGTTGAAATGCAGTCATATCTGAGTCAACTGAAATTTTTAGATTAAAAAATGAAACATCTATTGACCCCTATAAATTTCAATCATTACAGCATTGTTATACCTGATTTTCTACAAATATCTTTTTATAGATTACCATAGTAGCCCTAACTTCCTGACTCTAACTTCACCATTTCTTCCTTCTTGATCAGAAATAAACCCACACAAAATTATTTCTCCTCATTGATTCCTCAGTCTTTTTGTAAATTTATTTTTTTAATTTATTTACTCTACTTAGGTATACATGATAGCAGAATGCAATTTGATTCATTGTACACAGATGGAGCACAACTTTTCATTTCTCTGGTTGTATGTGATATAGAATCATATCATATATGCAGTCATATATGAAGCTAGGGCTATGATGACCATCTCATTCCACCATCTTTACTGTCTCATGCTGCCTCCCCTCTCTGTCCCCTTTGACCAAAGTTCCTCCATTCTTCCCATGTCCTCTCCCCCATTATAGATCAGCATCCACTTATCAGAGAAAACATTCAGCCTTTGTTTTTTGGGGGGACTGGCTTACTTTGCTTAGCATATTTTCCAACTCCATCCATTTACCTGCAAATGCCATAATTTTATTCTCTTTTACTGTTGAGTAATATTCCATTGTGTATATATACCACAGTTTCTTTATCCATTCATCTATTGAAGGGCATCTAGGTTGCTTCCACAGTTTAGCTATTGTGAATTGAGCTGCTATAAACACTGAAGTGGCTGCATCACAGTAGTATGCTGTTTTTAAGCCCTTTGGGTATAGACCGAAGAATGGGATAGCTGGGTCAAATGGTGGTTCCATTCCATGTTTTCTGAGGAATCTCCATACTGCTTTCCAGATTGGTTGCACCAATTTGCAGTCCCACCAGCAATGTATGAGCGGGCCTTTTCCCATACATCCTCGCCAACACTTACTGTTGTTTGTATTCTTGATAACTGCCATTCTGACTGGCATGAGATGAAATCTTAGAGTAGTTTTGATTTGCATTTCTCTAATTGCTAGAGATGTTGAACATTTTTCATATGTCTGTTGATCAATTGTATATCTTCTTCTGAGAAGTGTCTGTTCAGCTCCTTAGCCCATTTATTGATTGGGTTGTTTGGTTTTTTGTTTTTTTGTTGTTGTTGTTAAGATTTCTGAGTTCTTTATATATCTTGGATATTAGTGCTCTATCCGATGTGAGTGTGGCAAAAATTTGTACCCAGAACGTAGCCTCTCTGTTCATGTCATTGATTGTTTCTTTTGCTGAGAAGAAGCTTTTTAGTTTGAACCTATCCCATTTATTAATTCTTGATTTTACTTCTTTCACTGTAGGAGTCTTGTTAAGGAGGTAATGTCCTAATCTGACATGATGAAGATTTGGGTCTACTTTTTCTTCTATTAGGCGTAGGGTCTCCGGTCTAATTCCTAGGTCTTTGATCCACTTTGAGTTGAATTTTGGGCATGGTGAGAGATAGGAGTCTAGTTTCATTTTGCTGCATATGGATTTCCATTTTTCCCAGCACTGTTTGTTGAAGAGGGTAACTTTTCTCCATATACATGTTTGGCACCTTTGTCTAGTATAAGATAACTATATTTAAGTGGGTTTGTCACTGGGTCTTCTATTCTGTACCATTGGTCTACATGTCTGTTTTGGTGCCAGTACCATGCCATTTGTTACTAGAGCTTTGTAGTATAGTTTAAGGTCTGGTATTGTGATGCCTCCTGCTTCACTCTTCTTGCTAAGGATTGCTTTGGCTATTCTGGGTCTTTTATTCTTTGAAATGAATTTCATGATTGCCTTTTCTATTTCTATAAGGAATGATGTTGGGATTTTAATTGGAATCACATTGAATCTGTATAGCACTTTGAGTAGTATGGCCATGTTGACAATATGGAGTCTGCTTAACCAAGAGCATGGGAGATTTTTCCATCTTCTAAAGTCTTGTTCAATTTCTTTCTTTAGTGTCCTGTAGTTTTCATTATAGAGGACTTTCACCTCTTTTGTTAAATTGATTCCCAAGTATTTTATTTATTTATTTATTTATTTATTTATTTATTTATTTATTTATTTATTTATTTATTTTGAGGCCATTGTGAATGGAGTAGTTTTCCTAATTTATCTTCCAGAGGATTCATCACTGATATATAGAAATGCAATTGATTTATGGGTGTTGATTTTATATCTCGCTACTTTGTTGAATTCATTTATTAATTCTAGAAGTTTTCTGGTGGAATTTTTTGGATCCTCTAAGTATAGAATCATGTAGTCAGCAAATAATGATAGTTTGAGTTCTTCTTTTTCTATTTGTATCCCTTTAATTTCTTTTGTCTGTCTAATTGCTCTGGCTAGTGTTTCAAGGACTATGTTGAATAGCAGTGCTGAAAGAGGACATCCCTATCTTGTTCCTGTTTTTAGAGGGAATGCTTCTAATTTGTCTCCATTTAGAATAATGTTGGCCTTGGGTTTAGCATAGATTCCTTTTACAAAGTTGAGGTATATTCCTAGTATCCCTAGTTTTTCTAGTGTTTTGAACATAAAAGGATGCTGTATTTTGTCAAATGCTTTCTCTGCATCAATTGATACAATCATGATTCTTATCTTTAAGTTTATTGATGTGATGGAATATATTAATTGATTTCCATATGTTGAACCAACTTTGCATCCCTGGGATGAACCCCACTTGATCATAGTGCACTAGTTTTTAAATATGTTTTTGTATGCGATTTGCCAAAAATTTCATGGAGAATTTTTTGTAACTATGTTCATCAGGGATATAGGTCCAAATGTCTCTGTCTGGTTTTGGTATAAGAGTGATACTCACCTCATAGAATGAGTTTGGAAGGGTTCCCTCCTTTTCTATTTCATGAAATAGTTTGAGGAGTATTGGTATTAATTCTTCTTTGTAGGTGTTGTAGAACTCAGCTGAGAATCCATCTGGTCCTGGGCTTTTCTTTGTTGGCAGGCTTTTGATGGCATCCTCTATTTTCTTGCTTGAAATCGATGTCTTTAAGTTGTGTATGACCTCCTGGTTCATTTTGGGTAGGTCATATGCCTCTAGAAATTTGTCAGTGTCTTCAGGGTTTTCTATTTTACTGGAGTATAAATTTTCAAAATAGTTTCCAATTATCCTCTGTATTTTGGTAGTCTGTCGTGATATTTCCTTTTTCATCAAGAAATTAATAATTTGGGTTTTCTCTCTCCTTTTCATTAGAGTGGCTAAATATTTGTCAATTTTATTTATTTTTTCAAATAACCAGCTTTTTGTTTTGTCAATTTTTTGAATTGTTTCTTTTGTTTCAATTTTGTTGATTTCAGCCCTGATTTTAATGATTTCCTGTCTTCTACTTCTTTTGGTGTTGGTTTGTTCTTCTTTTTCTAGGGCTTTTAGATGTAATGTCAAGTCATTTATTTATTGACTTTTCTTTTAATGAATGAGCTTCATGCAATAAACTTTCCTCTTAGCATTGTCTTCGTGGTGTCTCACAGATTTGGATATGTTGAGTCAGAGTTTTCAATTAACTCTAAGAATTTTTTATCTCTTCCCTGATGTCTTCTGATATCCATGCATCATTCAATAGCATATTATTTGGTTTACAGGTATTGGAGTGGTTTCTATTTTTTATTTTTATGTATTTATCTATCATTATTTCTAATTTTATTCCATTAAGAGCAGATAGAATGCAGCGTAGTACCTCTATTTTTTGGATTTGCTAAGACTTGCTATGTGACATAACATATGATCTCTTTTGGAGAAGGATCCATGTGCTACTGAGAAAAAAGTGCATTTGGTTGTTGATGGATGGAATACTCTATATATATATCTGTTAAGTCTAAATTGTTGATTATTTTGTTGAGTTCTGTGGTTTCTTTGTTTAGTTTTTGCTTGGAAGACCTATACAGTGGTGAGAGAGCTGTGTTAAAATCACCAAGTATTATTGTGTTATGATCTATTTGATTCTTGTAATTGAGAAAGGTTTGTTTGATATACGTAGATGCCCCATTGTTTGGGGCATAGTTATTTATGATTGTTATGTCTTGTTGATGTATTATTCCCTTAAGAAGTATGAAATAAGCCAGGTGCAGTGGCGCAAGCCTTTACCCAACACTTAGGGAGGCTGAGACAGGAGAATCGCGAGTTCAAAGCCAGCCTCAGTCAACGGCGAGGCGCTAAGCAACTCAGTGAGACCCTGTCTCTACATAAAACACAAAATAGGGCTGGAGATGTGGCTCAGTGGTTGAGTGCCCCTGAGTTCAATCTCTAGTAACAAAAAAGAAAAGAAAAGAAGTATGAAATATCCTTCATTATACCTTTTCACTAACTTTGGTTTGAAGTCCACTTTATCTGATATGAGGATGGAAACTCCTGCTTGTTTACGTAATTCATGTGAGTGATACATTTTTTTCCCATCCTTTCACTTTCAGTCCGTGGATGTCTTTTCCTGTGAGATGAGTCTCTTGAAGACAGCATATTGTTAGGTCTTTCTTTTTTAATCCAGTCTGTCAGTCTATGTCTTTTATGAGTTTAGGCCATTCACATTCAGGGTTATTTTGAAATATGATTTGTAATCCCGGTCATTTTGGTTTATTTTTGGTTTTTACCTTGACTTTGTTTGCCTTTCCTTTAGTGTAGTTCCTCTCTTTGTATATGTTCTTTTCTTTCTTTATTTTTTCTTTTTTTTTTGGTACTGGAGATTGAACTCAGGGCCACTCGACCACTGAGCCACATCCCCAGCACTATTTTGTGTTTCATGTAGAGACAGGGTCTCACTGAGTTGCTTAGCGCCTCACTAAGGCTGGCTTTGAACTCGCGATTCTCCTGTCTCAGCCTCCCTAAGTGCTGGGATTACAGGCTTGTGCCACCACACCCGACTGTATCTTTTCGGTTTTTTTTTTTTTTTTGGTACCAGGGATTGAACTCAGGGGTACTCGACCACTGAGCCACATCCCCAGCCCTATTTTGTGTTTTATGTAGAGACGGGGTCTCACTGAGTTGCTTAGCCCCTCGCCATTGCTGAGGCTGGCTTTGAACTCGTAATTCTCCTGTCTCAGCCTCCCAAAGTGCTGGGATTACAAGCATGAGCCACAGCGCCCGGCTCCAACTGTATCTTTTCATTATTGGTTATCATTTCCTACTCATGGAATATTTTGCTGAGAATGCTGTGTAGTGCAGGCTTTCTTCCTGTAAATTCTTTTAAGTTTTGTTTATTATGGAAGGTTTTGATTTCATCATCAAATCTGAAGCTCAGTTTTGCTGGATATATGATTCTTGGTTAGCATCTATTTTCTTTCAGAGTTTGGTATATGTTATTCCATGAGCTCCCCACTTTTAGGGTCTGCGTTGAAAAATCTGCTGAGATCCAAACTGGTCTCCCTCTATGTGCAATCTGATTGCTCTCTCTTGAGGCCTTTAAAATTCCATCCTTATTCTTTTTTTTTTTTTTTTTTTTTTGGTTACTAGAGATTGAACTCAGGGGTACTCGACCACTGAGCCACATCCCCAGCCCTATTTTGTGTTTTATGTAGAGACAGGGTCTCACTGAGTTGCTTAACACCTTGGCGTTGCTGAGGCTGGCTTTGAACTTGCGATTCTCCTGTCTCAGCCTCCCTAAATGCTGGGATTACAGGCTTGCGCCACCTCGCCTGACTCCTATCCTTATTCTGTATGCTGGGCATTTTCATTATAATGTGCCTTGGTGTAGATCTGTTGTAATTTTGTACATCTGGTGTCCTGTAAGCCTCTTGTATTTGATTTTTCAATTCACTTTTCATGTTTCGGAAATTTTCTGATATTATTTCATTGTAGAGATTGTGCATCCCTTTGGTTTGAAATCCTGTGCCTTCTTCTATCCCAATAAATCTTAGATTTGGTCTTTTGATGCTGTCCTATATTTCTTGTATTTTCTGTTCATGGTTTCTTACCATCTTCACTGTGTGGTCAACTTTATTTTCAAGATTGTATATTTTGTCTTCAATATCTGAGGTTCTGTCTTCTAAGTGATCTAGTCTGCTGGTGATGCTTTCTATTGAGTTTTTTATTTGGTTTATTGTTTTGTACATTTCAAGAATTTCTGATTTTTTTTTTCACAATCTCTAGCTCTTTCTTAAAGTAATCTTCTGCTATCTGTATTTGCTCTCTTATCTCTTTGTTGGAGTGATCAATGGTTGCCTTTATTTGCTCTCTTATTTCTTCTTGGAACGATCAATTTTTGCCTGTATTTGCTCACAGGTCATTCTTTAATTTGAAGATCATTTTAATTACATACATTCTGAATTCTTCCTCTGACATTTCATCAACTGTGCTGTCAATGGATTCTATTATTGTAGTATCTAGGTTTATTTTGGGGCACTTTCTTCCCTTGTTTTTTCATGTTGAGTATTTATCTTCCTTTCTTGCAATGCCAACTGAGGTATTGCAGCTTCTATCCTATAATCTTGCAGTGACACTACAGATTACCTGTATCTCACCTTGGAGTTCACTTCCACTCCTCAGCAGGTGTCCTCAGTTGGACACTACTGCCACTAAAGATGGTGGTGATGGTAGTGGAGGTAACTCAAGATGGCAGTGAGAGTGGCCCAAGATGGATGCAAATGCTTTCAGAGATGGGGCCAAAAGGGTGGGATTTACAATGGCTTTGGGCTAATTAATCAGAGATGCAGTGCTTTGGTGAGCCGCTGCCTCTAGGCCCTGTCTGTTGACCCAAGGTAGAGACTACTACATGGGAAGAACTAAGGGGATGGCTGCAGTGTACAAAATGGATACAGGAAGGGAGCAACAGCATGGATCTCCACTATGTTCAGGGCCAGTCCTGGGTCTGGGCTCTCACACAGACCTGTGAGGGCAGTCCTAGACCTGATCTTGGCCTGAACTCCCTCAGGGATTTCAGGTGGTGGGTCTAGCCCTGGGCCTGGCCTCCTGTGGATTGGCAGGGGCTCTGGCGCTGAATTGGGGGCAGTCCAGGGCCTCAGCAGCAGGGGTCCCAGAGGCAGTCCTTTGCCTGGGTCTGGGTTCCCCTGTGGATTGGTGGGTAGCAATCTTGAGCCTGACCCTGGCTGGGCTCCCACAGCATCCCTGAAGGTGGTCCTGGGCCTTGGCCTGTGCTCCTGCAGGTTGCCAGGGACTCTGGTGCGGAATTAGGGACAGTCTGGGGTCTCACCTAGGCCCAGTCTCCCACCAGGGTCCCTAGGGGCAGTCCTTCCCCTGCATCTGGGTTCGCCTGTGATTGGTGGCTAGCAGTCTCAGGTCTGCCCTTGGCTGGGCTCCCACAGTGGTCCCTGAAGGTGGTCCTGGGCCTTCGCCTGTGCTCCCGCTGGTGGGCAGGGACTCTAGTGCTGATTCCTCAGTCTTATATTGCACTCTGTTCATCAAAGCAAGACACATTTGTAAGATGTTCTGCTTTTAGATGAATTAAACTGATAGAAGATGCCTCCACAAATAAGGATTCTTTTTCTTTACATTTTCTTTCTTAATTGGTTATTTTTAGTTTTACATGACAATAGGATTTATTTTGACATAATTATAAAAGCATGAAATAGAATTTGTTCTAATTCAGCCCCAGTACTTCCATTTTACCTGCCCTCTTCCCTTCCCTGTTCCCTTCACATTCTCTACTGATTTCTGCTATTTACTTACAGATTTTCTTTTAAAAAATTAGTATCTTGTGGATGTACACGATGGTGAGATTCACTGTGCTATATTCATATATGTCCATAGGAATGTTAGGTCAGATTCATCCCAATGCCTTTCTCTATCTCATCCCTCCTCCGTTTCCTTCATTCCCCTTTGCCTCCTTCACTGATCTTTCTTCTCTTTTTTTTAATCCCCCTCAACCTTATTTTGAATTATCTTCTGTGTATTAGAGAAAATATTCTATCTTTGACTTTTTTAAGACTGGCTTATTTCACTTAGCATAATAGTCTCTAGTTCCATCCATTTATCAGCAAATGCCATAAAGTCATTCCTCTTTATGGCTGAGTAATAAATACTTCATTGTGTATATATATTTTATTTCATATTAAGAATACAGCTTATAACATACTAAAGAAATCACATCATTTTGGTTCTTTCTGTTTTACCTTTTATTCTTTTTGCCTATTTTAATTATTCAGCAATTTAGGGAGTATAATAAATAATAAGGGATGCTAGTAAGCCATGATTCTGAATTTTATATGTATACATAAATACATATAATTATATATAATATATATGTATGATACATATGATATACTTTTTCATAAAATGATACTCAATCATTGAATATGAATTTCCATGTTAGAACAATATTGACTGAAATGTGTTACTTCTTGTCACCTCTATTAGACCTCTTCCATTTGAATATGTTAACATTTTCATTCTTGAATTCAGTAATGACTCTTATCTACTATGAGTCACTATAAAGCCCCAGAAATTATATTCCTTTCTTGGGTTAAATTTATAAGTGACTATTATTTATTATCATAAGCTTGCATTTATTTGAGGCAAGTGAGGCCATAATTATAATGTTTTTGCTAAAAAAATTATACTTGAGCCAGATACCAAGTAATATAATTTCCTTAGTCTCCTACTGTATAACCCTCAATGGCTATCTAATCTGCAATTTCTCATCTCAAAGGTAGTTGAAATATTACTTATTACATATATCTTTGGATTATTAAATGTGGTAATAAATATGGTGTGCTTGGAACAGTGTCTGACATGTAAGTATTCACTAAATTATCATTATTATTATTCATGGTAGTAGTAGTATTTTGGGTCCAGTGATTGAACTTAGGGGCACTTGACCACTGAGCCACATCCTCAGCTCTATTTTGTATTTTATTTAGAGACAGGGTCTCACTGAGTTGCTTAGTGCCTTGCTTTCTCTGAGGCTGCCTTTGAACTCCTCCTTTGCCATCCTCCTGCCTCAGCCTCCCAAGCCGCTGGGATTACAGACATGAGCCACTGTGCCCAGCTACTAAAATTATTTTTACCAGTAGCATTCCCAACACTATTGTAGTTAAGTTTTCTTATAATAATTATTATTAACATATTTGACTATCCTTTTTTGTTTGCCTTTTTCCCTCTGTAGTAAATTGTTTTACAGGTTTATCTGGAGATAGTGAAACGTTTTGTCTTTTCTGTTTGATTTTAAACTGTTTTGATTAAACTCTTGATATGTTAAATGACTTAGATATTTTAAGAAAATTATTTTCCTGAAGCACAATTAGAAGGAATAAATATACATGTACCTAGAGACATGAGGCAACAGCACATGTATGGACACAATTAGTCATGGAATTGCTAAGGTATGAAGTCTCAGGAAATGAGGCTAGAGATGGAAATAAGGATCAGAAGATCTCAGCTCCCAGAAAACCAGGAACAGACTAACGAGAAGAAACAAGCAAGATAAAAGCTCACATCAGTTTTGCCTCCTCTGCCAGAGATGCACTCACACATTACTGTCTCCCATTCCAGGAAAATCTTAGGGATTTTTGTTTGATTTATGGATACTAGACTAAAAGTTCGGTAGCCTTAACTTCAGGCAAATCACTAATCCTACATTATTCTATTTCCTAATTTAATAAATAAGATATCTGTTTTATCATGCTTATTAGAATGTTGTAAGAGTCTAAAAGATGTTTGGAAGTTAAAAGTACACAAAAGCAGCCAAGCATGGTGTTACATACTTGTAATTTTAGGTACTCAGGAGGCTGTGGCAGGAGGATCACAGGTTCAAGGCCATTCTGGGCATCTAGGTTGGGACCCTGTATCAAATAAAATTAAAAATGTTTGCAGCTGTAGCTCAGTGGAAGAGTGGGTGCTGAGTATATGTGAGCCCCTTGGTCCCAATCCCCAAACGCCCACCCCCCACACCCAAAAATTCAAAAAAAGAGAAGGTGATGTCAACAGATTTATTACTATTACAATTCTATTTAAATACTTTTTAAATAATTATTTCAATGATAGATTTTTGGAATAAAAATGGCACATTACTAAAGTAATTAGGAAAAAAAGCACAGTTGGTTTTGCAATGAGCAAGCCCCAGAATACAAAGTAAAAATGTCAATTTGGACCCTGTGATTCAGGCCATAATAAATATTATTTGTGGAAGGTTAATCTTGATCAAAGCATTGTTTGTAGGGCTTTTCATGTACTGTCTCCTTCAATCTTCTTACCATTAGATAAATATTACTATCTCAATTTTATAGATGAGAAAAATGAACTCATTTTAACAAATCAACTAAATACATAAGCTTTAACAAAGTATGCTGAAGTCATACATATAGGAAGTGGTTGGTCCTGGACTAGAATCCAGGTAGTCTGCTCTTAACCACTATACGAAATCTTTATAATGTTTGAAAAATACTTTCTTTGACATTTAGTTGAAATAAAAGGTATTCCGAATTGAAGGCTAAGGGTGCATGTCAGCTATAGATACAGTATTATCTTCCATCTTGCCTCAGAGTCTCCCTCAGTCCTAGAACATCGTCTCCTCCCATGCTGGCCTGCACTGTAGGCTGATCTGCTCCTGGATCCCACACTGACCTGTGGGAGGTCTAATTCTAATTACAAAGCACTTAGTCTCCCTGAGTATTACTTAAAGAACATATTCTCCTGAGTTCAACGCTGTCTGGAAGAGTGTTCTGAATCACTAGGAAGTACTGCTCTGGACACATCATCAGTTTATGAGAACAGAGAAAACAGTAATCAGGCATTACCTTACACCCACAATACATACAAAATATTAACTGAATGGATAAATAGATGATAAACGATTTCTTCTAAATCTCCATTTTTTGTTTGTTTTAGTTATATGTGACAGTAAAATTCATTTTGATAAAATTGTACATATGATATATCTTATTCTAGTTAGGACCCCATTCTTATGGATGTACATGATGGTGGGATTCACTATGGTGTATTCATTTAAGTACATAGGAAAATTATTTTGGATTCATTCCACTGTCTTTTCTTTGCCTATCTCCCCTTCATTCCCTTTTGTCTAATCTACTGAATATATATTCTTGTTTTTCCAATTTTATCACCTTCATTAACACAACTATTTGCTTGCTGCTTTGCTGATTGTTTAAATTTAATACATTTATCTTTGTGGGTGGGTTAGAGGGCATAGGATGATTTTCAACCTAAGTACGTGTCTTCTATGAGATGGCCATTACTTTTCACAAAGAGTACTACTTTAAAGCCAGTGGAAATCCAAGTTTCCTTTTCCTTACATCTACTTAATTATCAGGAACTGTGAGTCCACCTACTCTGCCTACTTCTCTGTATCTCCATTGAATCCTTCCAAATGTCAAAAGTGCATCATCTCAGTTTTACTACTATAGCTTTGAAACGGGTCTCACATATTAATATTTGCATCCCTCGTCTTAACACAGTAATAGGAGGTCTTTCTAAAATGCAAATTTGGTCATGGCTGTCTTCTCACTAACCTTTCAGGAGCTTCCCATTGCTCACAGTTAAAGCTTATATTACTTGACATTGCCTACAAGTCCCTCCAAAAGCTGACCATCACCAATCTCTTCAGCTTCATGGAATTTTACTTCCCTTCCTCCTCCCTTAACTACACTGATCTTTTGTTTCCTGAAACTCCTCATGCTGGGTCAGGAGAATGCTAACTTTGTTTGGAAACTCTTAGTCCATGCTTTTTCACCTGACTTACCCCCATCCCATCTCATCCCTCTGCTCCCAAATGTCACTATCTTCTACTTTGCCCTTCCTAGATGGAGCCAGATAGTGGTTTCCATATACTGACTGTAGTGTGTTGATGATTTGCTTTTTTACATCTTCTATTGATGGTGAACTCATGAGGGCAGACATGAGGTCTGTTATATCCATTTCTCCATTGGGTCAGGTCTGGTTTTGATGACTGGTACACAGCAATTTCAACTATTATAAGTTACGTAATACAGTGATGAAATTTGTTACCATTTATCAAGAAGAAATATGACAAATATTTCCCACGTGCATTGTCTTGTTCAATCCTTATAACAACTATGTGAAATAGGGACTTTTACAAACTAGAAACCTAAAAATAAAGAAAGTGAAAACATTTGCACAAAGTCCCTAAAATCAATAGTTTTGATTCAAATCTAAGCTTTTCTGACCATCAAAACAGTGTCAACACTTTTATTATATAGCTATTATGGAGTCCCTACCCAGTGGACATTTATTAGAAATAAGTCACCAATTAGTGTTGAAAATTAATGTCAAAAGAACATTAGAGAGATGGGACTGGGATTGTGGCGCAGTGGTAGCGTGCTCGCCTAGCACGCGTGAGGCACTGGGTTCGATCCTCAGCACCACATAAAAATAAAATAAAGATATTCCGTCCACCTACAACTAAAAAAATAAATAAAATTTAAAAAAAAAGAACATTAGAGAGACTGTATGTTCAACTTAGCAGTATGGATCTTGTAATGGAAATTACTCATTTGATTAGCTTGAGAATTATAAATGCAAGCTTGCAGAATTTTTGTTTACTTTTTAATGTTTCTTGCATAACAATAATATTTTGTTGGCCCAGTATGTGATGAGTTGTTTCTTTTGCTCCTTTATATCTAATGATGGACATATTTTATGTTCAAGTTTGACATACTTTAAAGCAGAAATCAGACTATATTAGAGCTGTATTCCTCCACCTTTACCCCTACCCTGGGCACATGTTTGAACAATACTAGATTTAGCAATTTTTAGAACTAATTTAATATTTAATAAAAGTGAATTTTGATACAGTTTGATGAATAAATCCTCTGTAGTATAGGAATAATGTGGGAACTAATAAGTTAATATCTGACTTTTCCATCTGCTCTATGGTATTGCTAAATCTCAATACAGTGTCTTTGTCTTTCATATTATATTGTTACTTTTTTGAGAGTCTTTAATAGAAATCATTTTAATTGTTAGCATGTATAAGGTATATTGGAAATATTTACTACACAATTACATACAAGTACATATAATTATAATTACTATACAATTATACAGAGTGTATGCAATGAAATATTAATACTAATAATTTTTGGTTGTAGAACATCTCATTTATGTTTTTCTCTTTGTGCATGTGTATACATACAAATGTTAAAATGCCCAGTTTCAAAAAATAAGTAATTGAGATAATATTCTTTGCCATATTTAAATATTTATATAAATACATGTGTGGGTATCTGTGTGTGTATATATATATATATATATACTAAATGCACATATATTCTGTATCATCTTGACCTTTAAATTCAAAATGTATTTCTTTTCTCATATATTTTCATCACTCATTATAAACTGAACTCCTCTTAATCCCTATAAATAAGTTTCTTGTAACAAAACCAGTCTAAAGATAAAAACATAACCATTATAAAATCAAGTAAGAGAATAAGCGGGGGGAAGCACTTAATCATTTAAAGAAGCATTGTGGAATGTTTTGTTTGATTTGTTTTGCTTTACCCTGAAGGTCAAAATCATTTGCTCTGGTAAAGTACATTTTTGAAAGCAAGAAACATTGCATAAATCCACTGAGGAGGAAAAATGGTCTCATCATCAGAGCTGTAGTTATTAAGTGGTTATTGAATGCCCTGGTGTAAAAGGCAAAGTGAATATTTAAGATAAAATGCACTCTCTTCCCTCTCTCAGCTCACATATTAAGTAAGTTGGCCAAGAATATCTGGAAAATACAGACTAGTTTATGTGTATATAATTTAATCCATTGTGGGTCAATATGTAAAAACCTACATATTTTCAAATAAGCTAATGCATTTAGAAATTAAAAATTGAAAATAGACTAATGGCTTAATAAATACCAAAATGGATTTTAAAATATTTTATTAATTATCAGAAACTGTAAAACCAATTTTTTTGTTATGTGAATGGTGAATTATAAAATTAAAATTCCTTAAAATTCATAAAGGGAATAAGTAATTGATCTTATTGATTTTCCAATCAATAAAAGTATTTGTCTGAAAATATTTTAGATCTGATACTATCCAGTTTCTCTACTATTTTATCTGAATTCCTATCTCAGGTGCTGATGTAGAGATGAACTCTCCCCATACATGTACAAAGCATTTTCTTCCCTTTTTGATTAATAGTGTTTTTATTTCAATCAAATAAATAACTGATCAATATTTAATGCAATATATTTTAACATACTAATGACATTCTTCACAGAAATAGTAAAAAACAGTCCTAAAATGCATTTGGAATTATAAAAGTCCCAAAATAGCCAACAAAATCTTGATACAGTAGTGTGATGCTGGAGGCATCACAATACCTGTTCTCAAACTATACCACAGAAGAACCATAGTTATAACAACAGCATAGTATTGGCATCAAAACAAACATGAATACCAATGGAACAAAATAGAAGACACAGAGAGAAGCCCATATAACTATAGTAATCTGATACTTGACAATAGAGCCAAGAATATATTTGGAAAAAAGACAGCTTTTTTTTTTTTTTTTTTTGATACTGGAGATTGAACTCAGGGGCACTTGACCACTAAGCCACATCCCCAGCCCTATTTTGTGTTTTATGTAGAGACAGGGTCTCACTGAGTTGCTTAGCACCTCGCCATTGCTGAGGCTGGCTTTGAACTCGCGATTCTCCTGTCTCAGCCTCCCTAAGTGCTGGGATTACAGGCTTGTGCAACTGCGCTCCGCTAAAAGACAGCTTTTTTAACAAATGGTTCTGCAAAAACTGGATATCCATATGTAGAAGAATGAAACTAGATTCCGATCTCTCGCCTTTCACAAAAGCCAAAGTGGATCAAAAACCTAGAAATCAGACTGTAACTGCTCGAACAAAACACAAGGTCAACACTGCAACATATTTGCACAGGCACTAATCTCTTTAACAAGACCACTAAAGCTCAAGAAATAAAACCAAGAATCAATAAGTAAAATATAATAAAATTAGAAATCTTCTTCATAGCAAAGGAAACAAAGACCACAAAGAGAGAACCTACAGAATGAGAGAAAATCTTTTCCAGGGGATTAATATCAAGAATATATAAAGAACTCAGAAAGCTTAACACTGCCAACAACAACAACAACAACAAATAAACTAATCTAGAAATGGGCAAAAGAACTCAACATACCTTTTTTTTCAAAAGAAGAAACACAAATGGTCAACAAATATATGAAAAAAAAATGTTCAACATCTCTAGCAATCAGGGAAACACAAATCAAAACTACATTGAAATTTTATCTCACTCCAGTTAAAATGACAATCATCAAGAATATAAATAATAATAAATGCTGGCAAGGATGTTGAGGGGAAAGGTATACTCTTATTGTTGGTAGGACTGCAAATTACTACAACCACTTCGAAAAGTAGTGTGGAGATTCCTTAAAAATCTAGAAATGGAATCACCGTATGACCCAGCCATCCCACTCCTTAGTGTTTATAGAGAAGAGCTAAAAATCAATGTACTATAGCAATACAGCCCCATCAATGTTTATAGCAACACAATTCACTATAGCCAATTGGAACCAGTCCAGGTCCCTGTCAATAGATGAATTGATTAAGAAAATGTGGTATATATACACAATTAAGTTTTTATTCGACCATAAAGAAGAATTATGTACAAATATAATGCATGAACAAAAGAAAAAATGCAATGTTTTTATCCTACAATAAAATGTAAAGAAATTTTAAGACATTAAGAGTTTGAATAATATGAATAACAAAAGTAAATATAACTACATTATTTTAAATATTATATTTACAGAGTATTCTTATTTTCAAATGCCCACGAGAAGTTTATATAAATTAAGCCTATACTGAATCTCAATAGCTACAGCTATTTTCACGTAAAAGTTTTATTTTTGCAACAGCTATATCTGTATATCTGATCAAAATGCATTAAAGCCAATATTAATAATAAATTGATAGAATTCTAACAACTTGAATATTAAGAAAATTTCTCCTAAATAAATAGTGGGTTATGGTGCAAATGAGATAGATTTACAGCTGTCACAAAAACAAGAATATTTTGTTAAAATTTCTGGAATAAGACCAAACAATTATTACTTGTCTTCATATTACCAAGAATGATCAAAAAGGGATGAAGGAACATAACAGACATCTTAATTTGAGAAATTAGGAAAAAAAACAAGGTAAAGGAATATAAAGAGAGAAATCAATGGATTATTACTGTAGCAGTTAATATTAGTTTATCAGGTAGTTAATAGGAAAAAAATAATACAGACATAAACTAGTGTGGCAGGCAGGATTCTAAGATGACCCTTGATAATCTTTGCTTCCAACAAAGTAGATTTACTATTGAAATTTATTCTTCATCTGAAAGTCTTTCCACACACAAATTTGAACACAGGAAACAGTATGCTTTCCAGTTCTTAATGTGTTGGTCAATATTGTTAGGCTTCTCAAATCCCATTCACTGATTATACATGAAGAATGGGTATCTTGCATAAGACTTCTTTTTCTATCATGAAGAATAGTGGGTACAATGGATGATGGTGGAATATTTCTTGCATGAATTTTTATAAAATATGGAATGAATGTTTTCATGATGCTGACACTGCCAACAAAGGCCATTTCTGAGCTCAGTTTATCTCAGTGGCAGAACTCATATCCAGGATATGTGATGCAATGGGTTCAATACCCAGCAACACATACACACACACACACACACACACACACACACACACACTGCTATTTCCATCACTTGTTGAAGTGGTAATGCTTGAACATCAGCCTAGGCCTATCACTTTATGGCCAAATTATGAATCTCTTCAATGTTGAAGATGAGACAAGAGAATTTCTTCAGAAGACCACATTATGCAATGAATGGTTTGATTGAGATTGTCACTCAAGCCCACCATTTGATGATTCTCTTCATTTGCCAGAGAAATAACCAATGAGTTATTCCTGGGTGTATATTTAATTCAGTACAAATGCTGAAACAAAATGTAAAGACATTCAGAACCAAAAGCATGGAAAAACTAGATAAAAATCTATTTGCTACTATATCCTATGTTGAACAAAGTTCAAGCTCTTGAGTGTGGTACGCAGGCTAACTACATATTTGTTGGAATGTTGAAATTGGGCTTTAGTGATAAATCTTATAATTTCAGAGATCATCTGCAACTCAAATACTAAGAATTATAACAGTGCTATCATATTATTACAGATCCTAATTATAATATTACATATTATTGAGTTGTCTATTTTACCACTGATTTAAAAAGAAGGCAAGAAATCAATTGGATATGGACCCAGACTTACAAACATTTTTCGAGCAAATACAAATAGTTTGGTGAACTTTTTGCCAAAATATCAATTCTCTTCCATGTGAAATTCTCAATAATTCTAATAGTTTAATTTTTTAAAATGTTTTTTAGTTGTCAATGGACCTTTATTTTATTTATTTATATATGATGCTGAGAATCAAAACCAGTGCCTCACACATGCTAGGGAAGTGCTCTACCACTGAACCACAACCCCAGCCCAATAGTTTAATTTTTATTACTTAAATAATGTGATAAATTGAGCGGCATGTGTTTATGAATTAGATGATCTGCATAAATCTAAAGGTGGGGAAACTATGTCCCTCAAACAATCATGGTCATATTTGAGTCATCAATGAATACTCAGCATCTAACACATTGTTGATGTTCAATAAATACTACTAGAATAAATTACTGAATTACTTAATTAACTATCTAAAAGCCAGTTTGCCAATCTCCAGGAAGATCATTTATGATTTGTTCTTGCCTTAGTGGTAAAATTTATATTCCCTATTATTTTTGCCATTTTTGTCTTCTGAGAACCTTATAAAGAGAACTGAGCCTGGCAAAATGGCATGTGCCTATAGTCCCAGCTACTCAGGAGGCTGAGGTAGAAGGAGCACTTCAGCCCAAAAGTTTGAGGCCAGCCTGGGCCACATAGTGTGAACCCATCTAAACAAACAAACAAATCCCCCCAAAACTACATGTTCCATGACTATTGTTCAAAATATAAGTAGTACTGTTTCTTAATTGGACTTCCCCCTTTCAGCTGCACATAGCATATTATTTACTGAGGGGTAAACTGGATTTTTCTACACATTACTTGTCAATCTCTTTTTTGCAATATTTAAGCTCTAAAATATTTTTACCAGAAGTTGAAACTGTTTATTTAATATGTCTAAGATTATTTGTTTATTGATATATTTAATCTATTGTATAACTACTTCTCTCCAAACAGGACATGGAATATATAAAGATTAACATAGTTATATTAATTCTAAATACCCAAACTATGAATATTAGTATCCTGAGTTAAAGCTAAAGGTAGTATTTTCTCACAGTTAAGACACTGTTAAAGAAATATATATAGTCAAACATTAAAATGCAGAATGACACTGTTTCCTTCTAAGGTGGAAATTCTCTTCCCCTCTCTCCTCCCTTTCCCTTTCTCCTCCGTCTATTCCTCTTCATCTCTGATTCATAGGACAAAAGGTTCCTCAGAAGGCCATGGGTTACCCCTTTACACAGCCATTTGGTTTCATCTTTAACATTCTCAATTCTGGCCAAAGAATTAACACAGAAAAAAAAAACCACTTTATTTCCTCTCCTTACTCAATCTTTCTTTTGCTTTAAATTTACAATCTCTTTACAATAAGGACAATATAAAATACACTCGTAGTAATAATCCCTTCTTGGTAGGCTACTTATTAAAGGGATCTGCTTTTTATGCCACCCTCTGTACAGAAACTTAATGAAAGCAGCAGTTCATCAGAAGGCAGCACGGTGGACATTGGTGCACCCGCAGAAGAGCAGCCTGTGATGGAACCTGAAGAGACCCTTGAACCAGAGGCCTGCTTCACTGAAGGTAAAGACAAGTCCTCATGTTCATTGTTCTCTAGTAGAGAAGAAGCTTTTTGCTGTTGGCCACCCCAAATGGATCACTTAAATAGAACAGACCTTGGTAATAGATCTATTTCGATTACCTCTACTGTTGACAAATAAAAAGGATCTAAAATCTACTGTTGTGCTTTAGTTATCTTTGTTATGTGAAAAAGATCATGAACACAGAAAAAACTATTTAACTTAATCAAAACCACTGATTTATAATTATGTAAAGAAAATGGTAACTTTGCGATGAATTGGCATCTTGAGTACTCGTCGAAATTCTCATACACAGAATTTTCCTTAAAAGGAAATTTTTGACTATAAAAACTAAATGAATTATAAACTCTGAACAGTATTTTTTAAATGAATACATCATTTTTCAGTGCATGTTAGAAGAAACAGGGAAATAAGGGCTGCCCTGCATACTTGATACCTGAACAGTGTTGAGCTGGTACCATATAGATATAAAAAATATGAGGCCGAGGGTGGTGGTGCACACCAGTAATCCCAGCATTTGGGGAGGCTGGAGCAGAAGGATAGAAAGTTCAAGGCTGGCCTCAGCAATTTAGTGAGATCCTGCCTGAAAATAAAAAATTAGAAAGGCTTGGGAATGTATCTCAGTGGTTTAAAAAAAAAAAATCCTATAGCTAGTATTTTATTGTCTGCTTTCCTTAAGAATTTGAGTTTGTAAAACATGAGTACGTGTTCATATTTTTATTTGTTGTTCTTTCCCTAATTGGCCTAAAATATCTGCAGTGTCCCTGTATTACCTATGTAAATTATATGTATGACTCAAAATCCTTCTCAAAACTGCCTTTATCTGATCATGGTGGAGGAGTTTCTTATACTCTTGAACAGCTATAATAAACATAAATTTAATTCACCTGATAACTAACAACATATTATGTTACAAAAACTGTTCTTTCTCTTCTAAACTGTTAGATGTGCCTCTACTGCCTTTTTTCTTTTCTTTTCCTTTATTCCTTTGTTCCTTAGTTCCCTACTCTTCTCTTTTCTTTCCTCTTTTCCTCAATTCTTTTCCTTTCCTTTTCCTTTCTCTTTTTGCATCAAACGTACTTGCTTTTTTCTTTTTCTTTTTCTTTTTGATCTTCCATGGTGCTTAGAAAGATTCAGACATATTTGTGGATTTAATTCTGGTGTTTGTGTAAGTGAAGGCAATATGGGGAAGACCATGGCAAATCAAAGCAGGACCTTGCAAATCACATTTTAGTGAAAATCACATAAGTGTTTCTAGAAGTCCCACAAGAAAGCTTGTAACATCAACTGGTCTGGCATTATTAGAAAAGATACATAGTAGTCGTCTATATTCTCTTTAAAAGGGAAGTTTTCTGTTTTTTACCATTAAAATCCATTGTGAATTCTCTTTCTAGATTGAATTCAGCAAACTGCTATAGAATATGTAGAATAAAGCGAGCTACTTCACACTTATTTGTAATTTACAATTTTTTTCTTGTAGGATAACACTGTGAGGCAGAAAAAGCAAGTAGTATTAGCCAGAGAATCATTTAATAAGGCCGAGTAATTTTCACAACTTCGCATGGCTAATGAATGTGCTTTTACTAATCCAGGCTTAGAGAGTTATCACAGCCAGACAGAGATGCCCATAGTGATGGAAACATGAAACAGGGACAAGTGGAGGGATATTATACAGGGCAGTTATTTTACTCCTATTTGAACATTATACTTGCAGGCTGTGTACAGAGATTCAAATGTTGTCAAATCAGTGTGGAAGAAGGAAGAGGAAAACAGTGGTGGAACCTAAGAAGAACATGTTTCCGAATAGTAGAACACAACTGGTTTGAGACCTTCATTGTCTTCATGATTCTTCTTAGTAGTGGTGCTCTGGTGAGTCAATGTTAGGCAAAAGTGCTACAGTACAAATTTTTTAGTATCTTTTAGCACTGAAACCTCATTCATACTTTCTGTTCCATTGTCTTAGTATCCAATGCATTTTCAATAACACCATCTTTTATCTTCAGACTATAGACTTAACAAAAAACTATACATTTCTGGATTTACTTTTTCCTATGTATACATACATTTATAATAATCTACATATAAGATTTTGCTTTGAGTAGCTCCCTAAATTTGACCCTTCTGCTTATTCATTGTAAGTAAAGTATATGAATATTTAATTACTCTTTTTAATAAAATAATAAGCATGATGCCCACAGTATAGTCCATGGAAGTTTGTGATTGGGGATGTATATCCTCTGAGTTCTAATGAATTTTGTTTGTGAGTATTATTAATACTATTTCCACCTTATAGACAATTGATCAGTCCTTAGAGAACACTTCTCTCTTTCCGATTGTGTTCCCCATTCATGTGCTGCTAGGAAACAATAAATGTAGGTAACACTAAATAGTAGGCAGAATACTAAGTGATTCTTTTAAGCCTTAATTTCTCTTTATAAGAAAGTTTTCATTTAATCAGAATCAATTTATAATTATATAAACATCATTAGAAAACTACCACATACCATATTGATAGCATTTTAGAAAAACACTGACATAAAGATGATAGACATACAATAGACAATGGGTGAATAGATAGGTAGGTAGATAGATAGTAAGGATAGGTGAAAAGCTTGGCTGCTTGAAACAATTAAAAGTTTCTTTAACTTAACTTTACAAATCTAATATAAAGCTGCAGATTTCTTTGATGAAATAAATTTGTCCACATGCCGCTTGAGATGAGAAATAATCTTTAGTCATTAAAAGGAATGTCTACTTAAAAGTAAAGTTTCAAGAGAGGTTCATATTAGAAGTATACTCATTAGCATCTAGAAAAGGAATGTCCTCTTACCATTATTGTCACACTAGATCTCTTCTGAGAAATGTAAACTAACAATAAAATGAAGAAACAAAAAATCAGATGAACTTGGTAAATTTGGTAAAATTGTACACTCTGATGATCTATCACAATTTCTGGCTTTATAAAAACATATACCTTAATTTTTTATCTCTTTAATTCTCCTTTTTATGGCAAAAAAGCTAAGAGAAGGAAGCAAAAGAATGTATGAAAATGAATACATAACTTCAAGTTGGGGTGGCACCTAAGAATATGTTAAGTACTATTTCTTGAGGCTGGAGCTATATAGCTCAGTGGCAGAGCACTTGCCTAGAATGTGTGAGGCACTGGATTTGATCCTTAGCACCATATAAAAATAAGCCAATAAAATAAAGGCATTCTGTCCATCTACAAGTACCAAAAAAGTTTTAAATAAACTATTTCTTGAACAAGTCAAAGTAACTCATTGAATTAGATTTTTACTCCTTTCTTTTTTCTTCTGGTTATAATAGCAATGCAGAGTATAATTCTCCCCTGAAAAAAATAATTTAAAAACTTTCTGAGTAACAAAGTAACAAAACATCAAGAACTACTATTCTTTGCTCTCCTGTCCCAATGAAGTGTCATATGCACATAGGATTTTTTAAAAGTTTATGACATTTAATAGTATTTGAAAACTAAAATGTACAATGTTCTCATTATAGGCATTTGAAGATATATATATCGATCAGCGAAAGACAATTAAGACAATGTTGGAATATGCAGATAAGGTTTTCACTTACATCTTCATTCTGGAAATGCTTCTAAAATGGGTGGCATATGGCTATCAAACATATTTCACTAATGCCTGGTGTTGGCTGGACTTCTTAATTGTTGATGTAGGTATTCTCCATTTCTTTATCTTCTGCTTAATGTAGTTTGTCATATTTATCCTGCAATTCTGTAATAGTGAACCTTTAACCACCGTCTTTTTATAATGATGTGATATGCTACTAAGCTCACTCACTGCATGATGGTATATAGTATTTGGAATAAATGGGCTAATTTAGTAATGATTTAAAATAGTGAAGCCAAGCCCTTGTCCCAGAGTAACAGAAGGTAGCCCTCGCAGGGGGGGTGGGGTGCTGGAGCACAAGTGGCCAGCACAAGCCCTGCCACTGACCTAACTGCTTTTTAACTGGCCAACAGGTGCCAGCATTTCCTTTTTGGAGAGAGATTTTTCCTAAAGGAGTATAGAACTCTGGGGGAAAAAATGATAGTTTTATCATTCTGTATAATTCACTCTTCTGAAGTGGGCCCAATGTTGGATGCTAAATGAGGAAACAGAGTTTCTCCCCTTCTGCTGGTGGGTGAGTTCAGCATAAGCTGTAGGTCTCTGCAGCCAAGAAACATTTTGCAGCTCTTAATAGTGGGCTATGCCCTCCAGTGTTCCAGCAGACCCAGTAGCTGCCAATTTCACTGCCAATTTCTTCTTTCTGGGCTCTTGTCTCACAGATTTGAAAAATGAAATCCACAGACAAGGATAAGTGAATGTAAGAGTAGGATTTATTCAAGTGTGAATAGAAACAGAACTTTCACAGAGCAAAAAGGGACCCAAGAAGAGTTATTGCTTGGTTGTGCTAGTCTAGGGATTTATACAGCACTGGGTCAAAACTATCGGTCCAAATTTATGCTAATCGAGATGTATGAAAGTGCTGACAATATTGGTTAGCCCTGCAATCCCATTCAGGTCTCTCTCACTTTTGTTTTCCCCTGCTCAAGTGGAGGTTGAGGTTATGGGTTCATGGATACTCGGGGTTCCAGGCTGCAGTGCTGTGAGGCCGTCTTCTGCAGAGGGTGTCAGTTCTAGGTTCTAGCCAGGCACTATGGAGTGACAAGTCGATGCACCTTGGCTCGCCTTGATGCTGGTCTGAGTGCCTCAGGCCAGTAATAGCATGATGGACTCCATGTGGCCCCAGTCAGTGCTTGCCAACTGGGCTCTAGCCCACCTGGGCTGTTCCACAGCTCTGGGACAAGGGCTTGGCTTCAATAGCATTTGAGTGGATGAAATAGCGAATAAAAAGCATGTTGCTTAAGTGTTCTATGTTGTAAATCAGGCAGACTCATGTTTTTACTCCTGCCCACTTATTAGTTTGGGGCCACTAAGTTACTTGGCTCTTGACTTTGTAAACTGGTGGTATTATCTGAACAAAATTAAAGGTGCTCAATAAACACTGAGGTAGGTGGACACCATTGTAATTAATAAAATTTTCTCTTTCATCTACAAAAGATTTTAAAGGATATATATAAAAAGTAGGTTGCATAGATTATAATTCAATTATAAGAGATAAGGTGTGCAGAGAATAAAGACATGCCTACTTTATTTATCCATATGCTAGAATATAGGCTAGACTTGTGGTAAGCCCCTGATATACCAGACAACTTTTTGTAGGATTTGTATATCCAATAATTAATATTTCACTTACCCTAAATTAGGTGTCTAACTTCAAAATTTATTAAATATGTTTCATGTTATCAATTTGGCATGATTTCCACTTTGAAAAATTATGTCCAAAATATCATGACTCAATAGGCAACAGTTTTTTACCTAAAGGATGATACCCATCAGGACTATGAAAGTTTCTTGTGGAACCTATTTCTAGAGCTGAGTCATGCATACATTAGATCTCTTTGATTCTAAACAAAGGTTAGAATAAAGTGATTTGAAATGCTTAATAATGTCCCCATGAAATGCCTGAATTGAGAGAAACCCCCAAAAGTAATTGCTTCTTCATATCAAAAAGGAAAGAAGTTTCTAATATTGAGGTTTCAAACATTAGAAATTAAATCATATTTTTAGTCATCATAAATTTTATACTAGATTTTAAACCTAAGTTAACCCTTTTGAAACATACTGAATTTAAATTTGTACTACTGTATTCATTACATTTCTGAGCTTTTGGGGTGAAGAAATATGATTTTAACTATTATTACAAATTGGTTTTAATTGCTGTAATATTTTAGAAAAACTATTCTATAAAGAATACTTTTATTTTCAATGTCATTTTAATTATTTCATAAAGACCACTGTACCACTCTGAAAAAGACACAAATAAGTATAGCACAACACAAATAATGTCAAAACTATGCTGAATATTAGGCAATTTACCACATTTTTAAAAAAGCAAATTCTTCAAAAATACTGTTCAGTGTATAGAATTGCTACTCTTAAAATTAAAATCATAACACTGCCTGAATATGGAATTTTGGCAATTTGTATAGAGAATTCAATTTTTCCATTACTGTTGCATATTTCATGTAGATTAAGTACATCTATTGAGAATTTACCAAATAGACATTGGGGTCAGGTATGATAAGCAGAAACTATAAATTAGTTTAGCAAATAATGAGGATATTTTATGATGAAGTTACATTTTAAGTTCAATTATTTACATAAAACTAAATTTTAAAAGTGAAAAACAAGGTATTAGCCACCCCCCCCAAAAAAATCACCTTTAAGCCAATTTATCACATTAATTTCTGACAATACAGATTATAAGTAATTAAATAATATAGTATATTAACTCAGGGTAGAGATTTCTTTTTTGTTTTTCTCGTATAATAGTAGTTTTGTGTTTGATAACTAGCTGTAGGCAAAATGCAGCATCAATAAAATAAAGCATAATCTCTGACATTTTTTCCACCTGGATTTCTTCCTTATAGCATGCTTATGGAGATGATGATGATGATGATGATGGTTACTGTTTTGGGGGGGTTCTGGGAATTGGACCCAGGTTTTCACATATGCTAAGCATGTGCTCTACAACTGAACTATACCCCAAGTCCCTATTTCATTAATACTTAATTTTTTTTCCAACTAATTGCTCAATTCATTTATATTAGTGGAGCAATTAACAAATTACACAGAATTTAGGTTATTTTTTGACCTAGGTTTTAAAAATTTAATTATTAGTATATATGGTTATGTAAATTAATGGGTTTCATTGTGACATTTTCATGCACACATGGAATGTGCTTTGCTCATATCTATCCTCCTTATTGCCCTCCTTTCCTCCACCCACCTTCCCCTGCCCTAAAAATTCCTTTTTCTACTTTCATGTTGACTTTTTTTTTAGACTCCACATATGAGCAAAAATGTGATATTTGTCTTTCTGAGTTTTGTTTATTTTGCTTAACTATAATGATCTCCAGTCTGTCCTGCAAATGCCATGATTTTGATGATTGAACTAGCATTTAATTAATGTGTTTAAAACAACATTTTTTAAATTTACACTGAAAACGCTGCTTTAAATTTTTAAAAGGTTTACTGAAATGTTCAACCATTTATCTTCAAATAATTATAAATTAAAATTGTATTTTACTATTTTTACCTAACTACTATAGATTGAAGGATAAGAGTTCCATTTATTTATTTTTATTATTTGTGTGTGCCTGCAGGTTTCATTGGTCAGTTTAACAGCAAATGCCTTGGGTTACTCAGAACTTGGTGCCATCAAATCCCTCAGGACACTAAGAGCTCTGAGACCACTACGAGCCTTGTCACGATTTGAAGGGATGAGGGTAAGGAAAATGAAAAACCTGAAGAATCGTATATAGCCCAAATTAAGCACAATTAAATTTAGAATAAGAAAAACATATGCATGCGAAAGGAATGGCAAATCCTTGCAAACTTGCTACTGAATCCTTTTATCTGTTGCATATTTACTTCTAGGTGATATGCAAGAGAATTTAGGCCTCTCTTAAAATGATATAAAATCATTTATCTGCTGTGCTCATCAAAAGGACTTTATTTCCTAATTCATTTTGGGAGTTTCCTTGCAATTCTGTATACAAAAAACAAATGCAGTATTAAAGCATTGGTATTATAATTATCTGAAATGAATTCTACATCATGTATTTCTCCTTTCTGAAGACCCAACTGTGCTTAATAAGTTTTACTGAAAACAATATAAATCACACATATACATAAGAATGAGTATAAAGAAAAATATGAAGTGTCATGTGAATTTTGTCTTTATAATGCCAAAGTTTGCATTATTTGAATATATTCAAGGATAGATATTAAATATTACCTGAACTTTGAAATTTTAAAATATTTACATTTAATATAGCCTCAATTTACAACTGCACTTGTCTTCTTAATATAAAGACATTAAATATACCTATATAAATCCACATTTTATGACAATAAAGTAAAACACATAACAAAATAAACAATGCATAATTTTTGATTCCTTATCATAGGTGGCTCATACACTAACCTAAATTAAAACACGTTTATCAGAATTACACAAAATTTTATGCTGCCCCTTTTAAGAAAACATTAAACCATTCATTGTAATATATAACAGTTTAGAAATTTTGCTATTATCGACTTATTTTCCATGACTTTTTAAAAAGCATGAAATATTAATTTATATAAGATGTATCTATAAAAATTTAATTCTGCTTTTTTAAAGGACAAAAAATTTCTTTTATCTAAACAAAGTTGCTGAAATGTGTGAGTCTAACAGAAAACATTGTTCTTTTGTTACCTGAAGTTTGGTTCTGTTTATAAAAATTCAGCTGTATTATCGACTTATATTTGCATTTTCTAGGTCACTTAGAGCCTATTTTCTGTTTTAAATTAAAATTTATTATAAATGTCACTTTTAAGAACTAAGACTTGTCTTTAATTTCCCTAAACATATGTTAAAACTTTTTCTGCATTAGAAACAATTCAACACAGTATCACACAAATAATGCTGCTTTATTTCTCATAGAGACCCCTTTTTCATGAAAATGCGATCAGAAATTGTCTCCAGGGTATGTAAAAATTAAGTTTATTTTCCAGTTAAAACATTACTTTCTTTTGTTTCAGAGTAGCAGTTTCAGTTCTCAAGAAAAATATAATTTTCACACATTCTACTTGAAAACATGTTGCCTAAATTAAAATAATACATTTTAAAGATTTCTGAAATCTGAATGATGCGAAACACTAAACTATTTTCAACATTTAAATCTGACCTTTTCAAAACTTAATAAATTCATGAGTTAGCCACTTATTCAAATTATAGATCTTTATTTCCATAACAATGGAGATATATATACTTTTTACAGAAATAACTTGATCTATAATTATTAATCAATAGTGCTTGATATATTACAGGAGGCTAGTTGTTGAAACTTGGAGTTTTGAAAATATAAACTCCTTTTAGAGTTTATAAATAGGTCATAAAACTAATCAATCAAGATTTTGTATTTATGAATATGGCTCCTTGCCTCACAATGACATCAAGTACACCACACTAAAATGACTGAACTCTTCAACACCTCCTTGGCATTGTAGAGTCAAAGCAAACTTATCATCAATTCTATTTTTTATATTTCTAGTATTTGGATGTTTTTTACTTTGTAAAATTAGAATCATGAATGATGGTGAAGTTGAAGGTAATATGATAGTTGGGAAGTGAAATTTGAATATATTCAGAAACTCTCATTTAGCTCTTTTTCTTAACAACATAATATCACAATAGCTGTGTCAAGTGTAAATCAGGCACTCATTTTATTTTGTTTTTCTGTCACTTTTCCAAAGCATGTGCTTTTATGCAATACTGTTGAATAAAGCATGTTAATAGTGCTTGATAAGAACTTTAAAAGTAATTTAAAAAATTATCATCACGTTGCACTTTGTGTTTTGCATGTTTTATGCACATTTCTGGCTGACAGCTTTTGAACATTTATTGTATTTCAAATTTCCAGTCCAAATTTTCCAACCTGTAAAATTGAACTGAGTGAATTGATGTTGTGAATACCTAGGGTAAAATAAAATTTGTATTTCAATTAGTATTTTTCAATTTCCTAATCTAGGTAATCTTAAATACCTTTTCACAAGAACTCAAGTATTAATTGATAGGGAAACAGACAGAGAGCATCATATACAAAAAGTAACACCAATGTTCTGTCATATCAGATTTCTAACTAATAACAAACTATATATTTCTATTTCATATAGGATAATCTTGCTCCAACTTGGATGGGGTGGAGCGCTGGTTCCTCCCCTCAGCCCCTTATTATGGGTACTGTATTACCCCTTTTGTACCTTTACTCCTTGCACTGTGACTTATGTGTAGTGGGGTGAGGGAGGGACTGGGAAGGGTGCAACTGCACCACAGTAGGGACAATAGAATATTTATTTCCTAATTCACAATTTTCAATTGTCTTAAATTTCTTTGGGGGAAAAATACTTTTCTGTATTTACCTTTTGTGGATTTTAACCACAATGGTTAATATCTTCAGTAAGTGTCACTAAATATGACTTACTCATGTGTATATTGAATTATACATTTATGGGGACATTATTTGATTGGTGAGGGTGGGGAACCCTGGTGCAAGACGATTGTGTGAAACAAATTTAACTTATTGAGCTGAAGATATGGTTTGAGGTATACATGTGCCTTGCCATTTAGTACCTCAGTGTGGGTTCTGAAAATGGCCAGCTATATGCTATCAGTCTGTTGTTATGTGTGAGTAGATGCTAAGGTGTAACATTCCAGGTTTCATAAGACTGTTTTTGATTGTATGACATTTTCATTTTTTTATTGCGTGAGTTCATAGGGTTTATTCTCAAAATGTAACAAGGCAAAAATATATTGAGTTGAATAAACACTCATTTGTGTCTTAAAAGGAAAAAGTTAATATAAAAGAATCAATTTATTTGAATTACACAGAATAGAACACTCACCCAAAACTAAAACAGAAGCATCACAAGTACTAAGATAGATTGGCTGGGGATGGTAGCTCAGTGGCAGAGCACTTGCCTAATCTCCATGAGGCCATGGGTTTGATCCCTTGGATCCTTTGGGTCCCAAAGAAGAGAGAAGAAAAGAAAAATATATAAACTCACTTCTTTAGAATAAGTCACTCCTGACTAACTTTCTAGGATCTTAGAAGATATCATGGTAAAAACAACACTACAAACAAATCTACTTTTTCTTTACCCTTGAAGTTTAGAATACTGTATAAGAAGAAGAGTTTTTATTTTTGAGGTAGAACACCATTGGAATTTTTGTTTGGGTAATTGATAATATCTTTTAAAAATAATTGCCTTATTTAAACCCCACAACACAAACATAAATTTTATTGTTAGATTAAAAATGAAGATTCTATTATTCTTTTCCATACTCAGAAATGTATGATTTTTACTTTACCTACTTTGATTTTTATTCATATAGTTTTCCTACATTTCAAGTAGAGTAGCATTAGAATCCAACTGCTAGTATTTATTCATTAGGACATTTCCTTTATTAGACATCTCTTATTATGCATTTGAAAATCTCATTTTGTTTTTTCCAATTCATTCAGACCAACTCTGCCCATGCATTCCCCACATGGGAACCAATTACTGCAGTCCCCTAGAGAGTTAATACACCTCGCTCTCTGTTGAACCAAGGATTTGGCTGAGGCTCTTGGGAAAAGACAATTCTTTTGATCCTTTGCTGTCTAATGAAATCTTAAATATGAATGGATCTTTGTATAGTATATTTCCCAATACTGTGCCAAATGTTATTCCAAGATAAAGTTCTTTATCTTATTAAAATAAAACTTTCTAGTGCTTCAGATGTATACCAACTTTGCAAATCATACCTTGAATTGCACTGCTACAGAGCACTTGCATCTAAATCCATAATTAGAATTAGTTTTAACTTAAAACAAGTCCCTGTTCCAAAGTAAATCTCTCAAATTTATTATTTTTCTCCCAATTTTTGTCCTTAGTTCTTCAATTTTTCTTCTCCCATATCTGGAATTAGCAGTTTAAAATTATGCTTTGATCAATAAACAGTCAACCTTTGCTTCATTCTTTCATCCATTCAATCATTTTTATGTGCTCATATTGAAACCTCTTAGTAATATTAATATATTCCAGACACTCAAAGTCTTGGAGGAGTTACAAATATATTTTTGCATCTTAACATTTTTTTAAAAGTTTATAATCTGTAAGGATTACATGAATACAATAAACCTCTCATAAAGAGCAACGTGAGTAACTGAAAAGTGACAGCAAATCTTAGGATAAATGACAGGGAAGACTGGAAAGAGCAAGAGATGCTACATTCTGAATTTAACCTGTTTTAACTTCATCTGTCTTATTTGCCAAGTGAGGACACAACACTAAATTATCAAATGATCTCTATAGTCTAGTCCAGTACTAGAATTCTGATTCTTGAATTCAAAGAGAACTCTCATGTCTATTTAGGAAGCTAAGTAAAGGTGAAGATTAAGCTCCTTAAAAGAAGTGCTATTTGAATTAAAGCCTCTGAGAAACTAGAATATTTCAGAAGGGGAGATATTGGATGAGGAATTTCAAAAGAAATGGCATCTCAATTTTCTGGCGATTACATTATCATATGGCAACTCTGTTAGTTGGGGTGGCATCAAGGGTAGGTGGCCAGGGCAGTTAAAATTTGAGATGTGGATTGTGAAGTGATATGCATAACATGATGAGGGAAATATTTTTTGTAATCACTAGGGAGTTATTAAATAATTTTAAAATAGGACTTGGGGAAGATTAATTCATCTTCCATGTATTGAAGGCAAGAGAAAGGAGAGTTTGACAAGAGTGCAGGAAGGAAGTAACTGAGGGCAGGATAAGGATGGTAACCATGAGGATGAAAAAGTGACAAAAGTGAGAAAAGTTTTGAAGAAAGAAATACGAGTCTTACAGACTGATATGAAAAGAGTGTAAGAAATAACTATACAGAAATGCAAGAAAGTGTCTGCTCATACTCTAAACTGAGTGTTGAAGGTAAAATTATATATTTTAATATGCAATTTTTGTATAACAGTAGAATGAGCATTTTAATGTGGATGACAAACAAAATGTTCAGAAAAGGATGGAAATAAATAACTTGATTTCAGCTTCCAAATCTCAAGTCTAAAATATCTGATTGAATCCATGCATTTAAAATGGAATATAAAATATGGTTTTATTCAGTTAATTTTAAGACAAATAAATAAAAATAAAATAACATAAGATGTTTCAGTTTGGTCAACTGTGTAGGTCACATTATCTGGTTCTCCCTGGATAACTCAAGCTGAGTTCACTTTTTCACATTCATCCCCCATGTTTATCATTACTGGTTTCATTATTTCCTTTGGCCCACTTACCACACTGGTTTGTATCCTCAGAAGGCCTCGAGTTCCGTACAGACTTCAAATAGGGCTTGGAAGTATAAGGAATTGGTTCTTGTATTTTTTTTTTCCAGATAGATACAAAATTTTGTTCTAAAAGCACACTGGCATCGAAAGACAAATAGAAGATATTGTGGTGCCTGTTTACTTTGAATCAGATTTACAAGAATAATAGAGATGCATAGGTGGAATTAATCTCAGCTCTTAATGTTCAAGTCTGAGACATGAGCCACTTGCAAGCATTTTAGAGCTTGTCTTTATCTTCCCTCTTAGATATTCATGTGCAGCTCCAGTGGGAACTATGGAGGAGGAAGCAAGGACTACAGTGTTGTCAAATATGAAAACTCACATTTTAAATTTGTGGTCCAGAAATAAAGATAAAAGGGAGTAAAAACCTTTTTCCATAGGAGAAAAGTAGATAACAGTACAGAACTTAATGTAATCACATCAGCTTTGGGAACTATGTATGGTATCCCTCTTTTTCTTATTTTCTTAAGAAAACAATTTGTTTCATTTAAAATAAGTTTATTGGATTAAACTCAATAAATGAAACAACTTATATGACTGGAGCTTGAAATAAACGATGTGATGATCTAATGAAATACATAATGCTAAATTGTCTTGCTTCTTATGCAAAAATTATTATTAGTCATAGCAATGCATGAATAATTAAGGCCAAAATTATATCAGGTATTATATGATATTCTTATTTTTATACATCTGAATTTTTTATTTATTTTAAAAGTATAATAGTCAAATTAACTCATGCCCAAATGTTTTAGTTTTGTTCTTTAATATATTGCCTTTTTGAATGAGTTAATCTTCTGCATAGGATTTCCTACTTCTCTTTTTTCTAGTAAGCAGCACATATTCTGTCTTCATCTGGCAGCAAGTTCCTCTGATTTTGCTTTCTTTTCATCTGTTAGAATGTCTCCCCTTTTCAAGCTTTAAAAAAAAATTTTTGTTATATTGCCTGTGTTTGTTTTCCTAAGCATATTGCTTAAGAAATAGTGGATTTTGTTTCAATATGTTTTTACTTTGATTTTAAAAGCATTTTCTAGGATAAGTAGCTCTTGATAGAAAAAAATAGAAAGACTAAAGATTACTAGGGGAATGTCTTTTCTTTTTTAACCAATAAGAATTCTGACTTTTCTTTTTTTCCATTTGTGTATTAGGTGGTTGTGAATGCCCTTTTAGGAGCAATTCCATCCATCATGAATGTGCTTCTGGTTTGTCTTATATTCTGGCTAATTTTCAGCATCATGGGCGTAAATTTGTTTGCTGGCAAATTCTACCACTGTGTTAACACCACAACTGGTGACATGTTTGAGATCAGCGAAGTGAATAATCATTCTGATTGCCTAAAACTAATAGAAAGAAATGAGACTGCCCGGTGGAAAAATGTGAAAGTAAACTTTGATAATGTAGGATTTGGGTATCTCTCTTTGCTTCAAGTTGTAAGTGAACACTATTTTCTCTGAAATATTTTTATTGTTCAGAATAATAACAAAGTAATGACTACATCTGTGACTGAGTTACTAAGAAAAAAGTTCATAGCATTTTTTTTCTAATTTTGATTTATTAGTACAAGTTTGTGAGCCCAGGTAGATGGAGACTTCATTACATGTGCAAACACGGTGAACATGGTCAATAGTGACCGGGTATTGTAGCTCTTTCCATAGGTCTTTTTCTCTTTTATCCTTTGTTTTTCCTTTTTTCAAGATTCCTTTCACTTCCCACATGAACAAGTTGATTATTAAATCAATAACTGCTATTATTTTTTCTATTGAAATTGAAAACTTTTTTCACTGATGGATCATCCATCTCCCCAACACATACATACTTAACACCTGATTAGATTGCAACTTATTTGTAGGAATTAACTGCTGTTTAGTTATATTATTTTGGATTGGAGATTCCTGGAATGATATTTAACTTCTATGATTAGATTCTCACAATAAAATGGAAATAACACTCAAGAGCCCCTGGACACACAAATGAAACACAAGCAACTGTTGTCGTATCTCAAATGACCTTTAATCTCCATTATTTAATTCGATTTTATTCTAAATATCCTACTATGTATCTAAGACTAGTTCTCTAAAAAAGGTAGTTCATAATTAATAAAAATACAAAAGATGAAAAAATCAGAAATATTATTAAGACACTTAGCTACAGCCTCATTGCAACAAGGCAGTGAATAAAAATGTCCAGATTTTTTGAAAATACAGTTAAGATACTGCTCCGATTTGGCTATTAAAAACTCACCTTTGATACAAAAACAGAGCTGCTATCTAATTTCTTTTGTTGTGCTTCTATAGGGTCTTTAGGGCAGAGATCTTGTTTTGTTTCAGTTGTTCAACCAGGACAATCACTAAGCAAACAAACACACTCATCAAAATCCTCTCACGGTTTTCTTTGGTATCCTTACTATGATTTCAATTCCTCCCAACTTTTTGTTGAAAATTCTTATTTTTATTCTAGACATTTTTAACCTACTCTTAATGTTCATGCAATTAAAATGCGGATTTTAAAAATCTAGCAAACATAATTTCTTTAATATTATAGTAAATACAGAATGTCATTTCTTTGGGCTTTTATCCTATTTGCTAGTATTCACACTTGTAAATGTGTGAAGCATATCATGTCCTCCATAAAATTGAGGAAATAAAAATTAAAAATTTTAAGCAATCCTTCAGAATGATAAGATTCTGAAAATATAAAATCCTGCACAAAGCTATTAAATATATTATGCTACTGGAAAAAACCCTAAAATACAGCTTCATAGTTGACTTTATACAGAATCACATCTGTTGATTAGTAATTCCTTGAAATTATTCCATGAGTCTATTTTTCTATTCCTGTGCCAAGTATGTAATGGGCTTATTCTATCACTGACTGAAGCCATTGACACACTGAACATTTCTTTCTTTGATGTACAAAATATTTCTATTGCTAAGAATCATAACTTTCTTTTTCCATCACAACATATTCACTTGACTTTCTTCTCATGACGCCACCACTCCAGAGTTTTAGAGTTATAAAACACGTGGTGTTACAGATGCTTAAAACTATTAGGCTCCTTCATTGGCTAAAGAACAGTCATATTAAACCCACAGAGCTCAAAAATTCGTGTCCAGGACAAGCATCAAATTACAGTAAATTAGACTTGGAATCCTTCAGACTGAGTACCAAGTGTCTACTGTACTGTGTTCCTCTTCTCTTACCCATATTAATTCCTTCTGGGTAAGAAGTTCAGAGAAGAGAATGGAATATAAGATTATTTCTGAATGTTTGACTTCAAATTCTTAAAAGAATAGCTTCAATATTTATATATATATGGATTATACATTTATATATATATATGTAGTATGATCTTTAGATTGTTATAATAAAACAAATCTTAAATCAGTCACTTTAGATTTCAACAGATGATAATCAGATCTATTATTTTTTATTTTTTGGCTGCTACAAATGTGATCAAATTTGTTTACATTTGTAAGGCTTTCTAAAAGTTTTCTACCAAATTGTAATAACATGTTAAATTTCATGAATTCATTAATTCTAAAGAATGAAGAATTACTTATGAGTTGATTATCAAGCAGGACTAGCTATGAAATGACCCTCTTGTTTATTTTGTTTTGGGTCCAAAATCCCTATAAACTTGTTTTGAAATGTTTTTCAAAAATATTCCTTTAAAGAGTATCTTTAAGAATATTTATTAAAAATCAATTCTGAAGTATTTTTACTCCAAAGTAAACATATGTGTCTTTTTAATAGGCAACATTTAAGGGATGGATGGATATAATGTATGCAGCTGTTGATTCCAGAAATGTAAGTATTCTTTATATCATAAGCCTTTTTATATTGATCAGGTGCTTAAATTAACAAAACAAATGTAATGAGTCTATGTTGGTTAAATATATTCTGAAAAAAATATGACTCAGGGTAATATCTGAGTATAACAATGTTTATCAGTAAGATCTCATTAAGATAAATTAAAAACATGAATTACTTTGAAAGTCAAAGGTAACATAATCTCATATATTTAATATCTAACAAATGTCCTTCCTATTAATATTTGTCTGTTTTGTTTCCTTTTTGCCCACAAATTTTATAATCACTAGTAATTTTGATTTGCAGAAGCAGGTGTGAACAAATATATGATTTCCATCAGTTGCTGAAAGGTATAGTTAACCATCCATATTAAACAACATGAAAAGTTGCAGCTACTGTCCTGGGGCCTCAGATTTCCTTAACAGTCTCTTTCAGATCCATTCTGTTATATGATGTCAACATTCATAAATTTGTTAAATCCTTTGAAATGTTATCACTTCTTTGGCTAGTAGATTCCTCCAAATATCTATCACCCAAGACCTACCTTGTCTAACCCCAGCCTTCCCATGCTTCAATATGTGAACTGACATCCATGTTTATTCTAATTTTAGTCTTCAAAACATTGTGAAACTGAATATTTTTTATAGGCCTTCCTCTTCCCATTCTGAATTCTCATCTGTTTTAATTCGTGATCCATAAAGATAACTTTAGCACCTTCTGTCCCTATAGTTTTTAGACTGAACTGATAGTTTGATTTTTATCTTTCTTGGAGCCACAGTGGCTTTCTGTCTATGCTGAGTACCTTCCTGATAGCCTCCAGAATTGTGTTATTTAACCATCAAATATATTTTGCTTTATGTGTTTGGTCAGTTTTAATTCTACTATCTCTAATAACAGTTGAATATATCTCTAACTCTTTACTAGCTTAAAAGTGATAGCTCCATTCCTATTTGTTGTACATACAATTTAGAGTTTAAATTATGAATTGAGGATTTATAAAATGGACTTTCCAGTTACGTCTACTCAATCTGAAAAACCCAACAAATGCTATAATGTTGGGGTAGGATGCCAAACACACAAATTAATAATTCAGTTATTATTTGTTACATACAGTCTTGTGTTCATGAATGACTGTTTCTAAATGTATTCTATACGTATTTGTAGAAGTAATTTTTCACTAATTTTTAAATTACTACAGTTTATGTACCTTAAAAACCTGCTAAATTTAACATATTACTGTCCAAATAGCAAAACATTAATTGTAGTTACAAAAAGTAGATTCTAGAGTGTCATAATGATAATATTTGTCACGTGAAAATATCACCAAAGGATAATTTCAGAGATTATTTTTTAGAGCTAGTTGACATAGGAAAAAATACTGAAGTATTACTAAGTATATTATTTTCTACACTCATGAAAAAGAACCAGTGATATTTCCCACATTAAAATATATTGTAATATTTTACAAAATATTCTCCTTTGGTAGGTGGAACTGCAGCCGAAGTATGAGGAAAGTCTGTACATGTATCTTTACTTTGTTATTTTCATCATCTTTGGGTCCTTCTTCACCTTGAACCTATTTATTGGTGTCATCATAGATAATTTCAACCAGCAAAAAAAGAAGATAAGTATTTCTAATATTTTCTCTCCTACTGTATTAGAAAAATTAATATTTAGAATACTTTATTCATCAAATGAGTACGTGAATTCAGAGAACAAATCGTTCTATATATGAACTACTTTTTTCTTCTTCCTCCTTTGCCATCAACTACCGCTCTCTTCCAAGCTACAGAAAGCTGAGAATTAATAACTTTTTCACATTCCTGTGCATAGGTTCACCAAACATCTCTGTTCTTTTTTATTTTTTAATTAAGAAACAACATTGCCTGTCTTTTGAAAGAAAATAATTTCTAAAAAACTGCAAAAAACAAGAACAAAAACAAAACCCTTAGGAATATTCCATTTTGCCATGTTTTATCCTTATAAATCCTCAGGCCCTCTTACCCATATCATCAGTTAAAAGATTACTGGAGGTTGGGAAGTGGGAGAAAAGGGAGGCCAGGATTGGATCAGTGTATGTTGTGTCCATATATTGAATTATCACACAGAGCCCCATTGATATGTACAATTAATCCATGTTCATAAAAAATAAAAAATGATCCAGGCATGATGGCACATGCCTATAATCCCAGAACTTTGGAAGGCTGAGACAGGAGAATCCCAAGTTCAAAGACAGTCTCAGCAACAGGGAAGCCCTAAGCAACTCAGTGAGATCTGTCTCTAAATGAAACACAAATTAGGGCTGGGGATGTGGCTTAATGGTCAAGTACCCCTGAGTTCAATCCCTTTTACAAATATATAAATAAATATATAAATAAATAATAAAAAATTAAAAAATGAACTCAGAATCTTTGCAAGAAATAAGGCACCAGGAATAAACTTTTTCTAGTGTTTCTTTTCATACTTTTTTCCTTCATTGTTTCCTTTTATAATTTCCACTTCTTTTTCCCAGATATTTAATTATAAGCTATCACTCTGGTCTTAAATTGTACAGCCCTTTATTTGTAATTATCATTTATGAAGCTCATTTCATTGTTTATATATGTTCATTATAGAAAGTAAACAAATATCACCACTTGGGATAAACACTACTCACATTTTATGTTCTTCTATTCAAAGTGTTTCTATGTATATACTTATTGTTGAAATTCTTTTTTTATTCATCAACAATTTAAAATTGTCTTTGACATAAGTATTTCCCAGTTTTAAGTCTTCATGTATACATTAGCAGAAATTATTTAACCATTCCCTAATGTTGATAATTTAAATTTCTTCTAATCTTTAGTGTTTAAACAGTACCTTGTCAAGTTTTTGTGTCCAAGAAAGAAAAAAAAAAAGAATACTGAGTTTCTAATTATTCCTTAGGATCAATTTCCAGAGTAAAGTGTTTTTCTTCCCCAAAATAATGTAGGCATTCAAATTGCCAGTAAATATATATAAATGTGCACATAGTGCTGTTCCCTTGCTGACACCAAACTTTTGTTTTTGATTATTTAGTATTCGATAAGATGAAAGCTACATTTATTTTAACTTTTATGTCTTTTCTTATTAATTGATTTGAATGTGATTTTAAGTACTTATCAGCCTTTGCATTTCTTACTTTATGTACTGTTACTTTTCACTTGCTTAGTGTGTTTTCTTATTATGTAGTGATTGCTCTTTTTACACTACAAAATATTCCTGCTCCTAATGCTAACATTATTTTCTTTACCAATAGCATTATCTTGTCAGTATCAAGCTTCTCCATTTCATTTATCAGCCTGTGTCCAGTCCTCTGTCCCTACTGTCCCGTCCCTCACCTGCCATACTTAGGATTTCTGATTCATCCCTCAACTTGTCCAGTTCTCTTTGCTTTCCTTTGCTTCAGTTCTTGACAAAGTGACTTTTCATGACTAACTCCAAACCATCTTGCAATGTACATATCTTTAACTCTTTGCTACATTTGAATAAGAAGATCATTGGGGGCTGGGGTTATGGCTCAGTGGTAGCGTGCTCGCCTGGCATGCGTGAGGCACTGGGTTCGATCCTCAGCACCACATAAAAATAAAATATATTCTGTCCATCTAAAACTAAAAAATAAATGTTTAAAAAAAAAAGATCATTGTATTTAATTCAGAAAAGTAATATATAGCCAGGCACAGTGGCACACCCCTTAATTCCAGTGACTGGGAAGGCTGAGGAAGGAGGATCTTAAGTTTGAGTCCAGCCTGGGCATCTAATAAGATGCAATCTCAAAATGAAAACTAGGTAAAGGGGCTGGGGATGAAGCACAGTAGTTGAGTACCCTTGGGTTAAATCCTCAACACACAAAAAATGTAATATGTATATGTAAAGAACTAAATATTTAGTATCTTGGTAAACCAAATTTTATCATTCACTGAGTATATGATCTTGAGTAAACACTTAGAGTTTCTGGATTTTTTTCTCAATATAATAATAATAATAAAAATAACAGTACTGTCAATTTTTAATGAGTATGAGAATTAAATAAAATTATAGTGCCTACAAAGTACTTTGAATTGCTCATACTGGTTCAAAATTACATTACCATTTTTTACCTGTCCATTTTTATTGTAATTGAAAAAGTATGCACAACTGGACACAGTTTTAACCAGTTTTGATTTTTCTTTTCTATACTTTGGAGGTCAAGACATCTTTATGACAGAAGAACAGAAGAAATATTATAATGCAATGAAAAAATTAGGATCGAAAAAGCCACAAAAGCCTATACCACGACCAGGAGTAAGAAATATCAAATGATATGGGGAAAAAAACATACAAAACCAAAAACTTGTATGGGTTTTCTCAGAGAAGAGGAATCAGCTAACGTTTCCAACAACAAAATTTTCTTTTACTTTTAGAGTGTCATTCACTCAAACTTTTATGGTAATGGTAAAAAAAAAATTTTAAAGACTGAACAAGGAGACATATAAAATGTACCTTTGTCTTCAAAAGATTTAGAACTACACAATTAGAATCCAAATTAAATGAACAGAGGATGTGTAGACAATTTGAGTTGCAGAAAGAGAGAGAGTTGATTATCTATTTGCAGAGTAGTTACCATTTAATGCTGGGAAATAGGCGAACCTTTGGATGGGCTAAGGTACAAGTGGTTTCCTACTAGATTAAGAGGTTGATGAATTGTTAAGTGAAATAAGACTTTACTTTCATTTTATGTTTCACTAGAAGTACTGAGTGGTTTTTGGAGGAGGAAAGAATTTCAGCAACTACCATTAACTATATTAACTATAAATTTAGAAATTACTAAATGTCTTTAAAAATTAAGGTCAAAATTACATTTCAACATGATAAATAACAATTCTCATATTTCCATGATGAACTGAACAAGCTGTGAAAATGGAAGAACCTTGCCCACAGTGATGATTTTTATCACAATGATCTTTGAGCTTCAATTCTGCGGCAGCATCAGAAAAAATTCGTAATACTAGGCCAATATTGCCTCCTTGAGAATGATGAGAAATATATACTTTCCTATGTTGATACTTATTACTAGAAGTAGAAATGAGTCAATAATGTATATAGAAAATGTAAGATAATAAACATCCTTAGAATTTTTTATTGGCCAGGGGAATAGGCTGGTGATGTCCTTCAATGTTTGACAGTGACAGAACCGAGGAATAGAGCCACAAATCAATTACAAAACATGAATTTTTTTTTCTTTTAACATCAAAACAAGGAATGTCATTCTGGTCTGATTATTCCTGTGGAGGTTCAGCATTTTATTTCTGACAATGCCAGTGAAGACTGTTTAGTGGGAGAAATATCAATACTGCCATATGTGGAATTTAACTGTATGTATTCTGGTATTCCCAAGCTCCTTTTAATAATTCTTTGAGAATAAAGGAAATTGAATATTAATACTATTTTATTAATAGTATTAATCCAACTGATCTTGGGAGGGTTTGGTAACATCAAATCAAACAGGTTTCTCAGCTCATAATTGTGGTATGTTGATATGCATTTTGTTACCTCTGACTAGAGTCTATAGTATGAGATGTTTCCTATCAGAAACTCTTTGGACAAGGAGTTGCTATTCTGAGGAATATGTACAGATAAACAGCAATTTAGATAACTAAATTTTAAATATCTATGTGCCATAAACCACCCCTTACAAAAACCAGGGTCAATAGCTATAATGTACAATACCAGAAAGTGAACTAATGCAAAAATTGCTGATGCATATACTAATGTACAAACAATAAAACAGTCTGTTGCTAAAAGCATTTCTCTTTCTCTACAGAACAAATTTCAAGGAATGGTCTTTGACTTTGTAACCAGACAAGTTTTTGACATAAGCATCATGATTCTTATCTGCCTTAACATGGTCACAATGATGGTGGAAACAGATGACCAGAGTGAATATGTGACTAACATTCTGTCACGCATCAATCTGGTATTCATCGTGTTATTCACTGGAGAGTGTGTGCTGAAGCTCATCTCCCTCCGACATTACTATTTTACCATTGGTTGGAATATTTTTGATTTTGTGGTTGTCATTCTTTCTATTGTAGGTAAGAAATATTTAAGATTTCTCAAATTCAGTTCAAAAAAAGTGAAAGGTAGAATAATCACCTTTGGAATATATGTCCTCCCAACATTTAATCACTGTAAATATTTTGATACATTTCATTCAGAAGTGTTTTTCTTATAGAAGTAGGTTTCTAATATATACTAGTATTGTATTATATTCTTTCCATTTTATATACTAAACTTATTATTTGTCAATATAGTAAAACCTCATTCAACTCAAACAGAAGTATGCTATTAACTAAGATAAAAGGGTTTTCAAGATGTTGGTATTGAAGATGTTATACAATATCTAAATGGTTCTTTGAGAAGAAGACTAAAAATTTAGTCTGGTAATCAGGAAAGACACTACATTAGAGATAAGCTATGGAGACACCAGCATGTAGATACTGGTGGAAGCTGGTAGAAAGGTAAGGCAAAACAGAGTGAAAAGATAATAAAGACAAGGACTAAATGTTAGGAGATACAAAGATTTCCTACATTACCATAAAAATGAGGTTTTACTAATCATGCACAAGGGAAGTGAAGTAAACTTGAACTTAATTTCCTTAGTTATATACTTCAAAGACTGGAGTGTACAATAGACCTCATGAACAATAGCTTATTTCATAAAAGATACAAGTAAAGCTCTTGTGAAGGGAAGACATGTCTGTGTGTAGGCCTGAAATATTCACTCTCTCCTAAATAAGAGGATATGATTGAGTTAATATTTTACCATTCATTAAGGAAAAACTTTGTCGGGCAGATTTTCATATCATTCTCCACCTTTTATAAATAGGTCTTAAATCCAATTCATATGTTATACGTAGTCTTTGATTCCCAACCTAATCCATGATTATAATCCTTTCAGCTCAAAGGCACTTAGATTTTTGAGCTATTCTTCTGTATAGTCTTTATTTAAGAGGAAAATGGGAAAAGAAGCTTAAAAAAGAGAATTGATACCAATATCAGACACAGGAAATCAAAATGAACATCAACCTTGGATCCTTTGACAAATGCACCAGAACATACACAAGAAAATAAGAATATTATAATAGACATTCAGAGGAATTTCAAGTTCATAGGTGAAAATAGCATCAAAAACTACTTTTGGATGGATAAGATATTAAAAGAGGATTTAGAATCTGGCAATTTCAGAAAAAAGAAATTATATTTATACAAATTTTCACTAACATTATTGGCTGCTATTGTTCAGACAGGCTTGTGCATTAATTTATCTTTTTATATTCTGACCTGGGAATGTATGGTGAAAATAGATAAGCAATATATCTCAAGTTCAAAAAATACTGTAGTCCTTACAGTTTATTGTTGAATGTCGAAATTAAAGTTTATTCATAATATAGATAAGATAGATAACAAACACAAATGGGTCCAAATGTTAACAATTCGTGAATCTAGATGGAGAGAAGATACATATTTTTTGTACTATTTTGCAACTTTTCTATGGTAAATCTAGATTATATGTACATCCAGCCCTCCGTACCTGTGGGTTCTGCATTTGTGTTTTATCTACAAATCACACACAAAAAATCTTCAGAAAATAATTGCATCTCTATTGAACATGTACTCTGTTTCTTGTCATTATTTCCTATATAATAGACTATAAACTACTTACATAGCATTTACTTTGCATTAGGCATTTAAGTATTTTAGGGATCATTTAAAGTATACAGGAGAATGTGCATAGGTTATATGCAAATACTATACCATTTTTTATAGGACTTGAGCATCCATGAATTTGGGTATCCTTAAGATGGAAAGGAGTCCTGGAATTAGTATGTTGCAGATACTAAAAGATGACTGTATTATGTGTATGTGATATCTAAGAAACAGAATTGAATTTCAGTACTCTGAATTTACCTTGCAGCCTTAAAAATATAAGCATTATCTTAATGGATAACTTTTTCACTGGCTGTATCTTCATTGTTTATTCTTTTCTTTTTTTTATTCTCATTATTTATCCATAGGAATGTTTCTTGCTGAGCTGATAGAAAAATATTTTGTGTCCCCTACGCTGTTCCGAGTGATCCGCCTTGCCAGGATTGGCAGAATCCTACGTCTGATCAAAGGGGCAAAGGGGATCCGCACACTGCTCTTTGCTTTGATGATGTCCCTTCCTGCCTTGTTTAACATTGGCCTCCTGCTCTTCCTGGTCATGTTCATCTACGCCATCTTTGGAATGTCCAACTTTGCCTATGTTAAGAGAGAAGTTGGGATTGATGACATGTTCAATTTTGAAACTTTTGGCAACAGCATGATCTGCCTGTTCCAAATCACCACCTCTGCCGGCTGGGATGGATTGCTGGCACCTATTCTCAATAGTAAACCACCTGACTGTGACCCTAATAAAGTTAATCCTGGAAGCTCAGTTAAGGGAGACTGTGGGAACCCCTCTGTTGGGATTTTCTTTTTTGTCAGTTACATCATCATATCCTTTCTGGTCGTGGTGAACATGTACATCGCTGTCATCCTGGAGAACTTCAGTGTTGCTACTGAAGAAAGTGCAGAGCCCCTGAGTGAGGATGACTTTGAGATGTTCTATGAGGTGTGGGAGAAGTTTGATCCTGATGCAACCCAGTTCATGGAATTTGAAAAACTATCTCAGTTTGCAGCTGCTCTTGAACCTCCTCTCAATTTGCCACAACCAAACAAACTCCAGCTCATTGCTATGGATTTGCCCATGGTGAGTGGTGACCGAATCCACTGTCTGGACATCTTATTTGCTTTTACAAAGCGTGTCCTAGGGGAGAGTGGAGAGATGGATGCCCTCCGAATACAGATGGAAGAGCGGTTCATGGCTTCCAATCCTTCCAAGGTCTCCTATCAGCCAATCACTACTACTTTAAAACGAAAACAAGAGGAAGTATCTGCTGTTATTATTCAGCGTGCTTATAGGCGTCATCTTTTAAAGCGAACTGTCAAACAAGCTTCATTTACATATAATAAGAACAAACTCAAAGGTGGGGCTAATCTTCTTGTAAAAGAAGACATGATAATCGATAGAATAAATGAAAACTCTATTACAGAAAAAACTGATCTGACCATGTCCACTGCAGTTTGTCCACCGTCCTATGATCGGGTGACAAAGCCAATTGTGGAAAAACACGAGCAAGAAGGAAAAGATGAAAAAGCCAAAGGGAAATAAACACAAGCAAATAAAAATAATTGGGTGACAAATTGTTTACAGCCTGTGAAGGTGATGTATTTTTGTCAACAGGACTCCTTTAGGAGGTCAATGCCAAACTGACTGTTTTTACACAAATCTACTTAAGGTCAGTGCCTACAATAAGACAGTGACCCCCTTGTCGGCAAACTGTGACTCTGTGTAAAGGGGAGACGACCTTGACAGGAGGTTACTGTCCTCACTACCAGCTGACACTGCTGAAGACAAGAGACAAAGTGGCTACGCAGACTGTAGGGACCAGTTTAAAGGGGTACAAACCTATAATTTGGGGACTGTTTAACATGAAACACTGTAGTGTAGTAATTGTATCCACTGTTTGCATTTCAACTGCCACATTTGTCACGTTTTTACAAACTCTGTTAGTGGATTCATCTTTTTTTTAATCCATATGTTGTTTGTTATATGTGACTATTTTTGTAAACAGGATTTCTGTTGGGAAATAGACTCAAGGACCCCTTTTACAGGTATGCCACCTGGGGGTCATGGCAGCCACATGGCCCTTCCACCTTCACCAAGATGTGGTTTGCATGAAGGCATGCTGCACATAGAGATCACGCATGAGGAAGAGTCACAAGGGAAGCCACGACAGTTCTTAAGCAGTTCTTAAACTTCACCTGTTTCTGGGAGGGTAGCTGGGTGATAACTGGAGGTGCCTTGCTGATCTTGTTTCATCCAATCTAGCCCCTAGACCAGGTAGATTGTTTTGGGGTAGGCCATTAAGTCTTAGCAGGTGCAAACTTCATTCAATTGTCTGGAGTCATAAATGTTGTATTTCTGTTTATTGTATTAAAAAACTCTAAAGAATGAATATTGATCCTCATCCCCACCCCCCAGAAGACTGAATTGACCAAACGAATCCTTTATAAATTTCTGCTTAATCCTGCACTTTGTTTAGCCATCTTCAGCTCTCAGCAAGGTTGACACTGTATATGTTAATGAAATGCTATTTATTATGTAAATAGTCATTTTACCCTGTGGTGCACGTTTGAGCAAACAAATAATGACCTAAGCACAGTATTTATTGCATCAAATATGTACCACAAGAAATGTAGAGTGCAAGCTTTATACAGGTAATATAATGTATTCTGTACCATTATAGATAGTTTGGATGCTATCAATGCATGTTTATATTACCATGCTGCTGTATCTGGTTTCTCCCACTGCTCAGAATCTCATTTATGAGAAACCATATGTCAGTGGTAAAGTCAAGGAAATTGTTCACCAGATCTCATTTCTTTAAGTCATTAAACAATAGTTTGCTGCACTTTAACAACTTTTTGGTTATTTTTAAATTTTAAGTGAATAACATATGGTGTATAGCCAGATTGTACAGACATGTTTAAAAAACACTGCTTAACCTGTTAAAATGTGTTTAGAATTTTATAAGCAAATATAAATACTGTAAAAAGTCATTTTATTTTATTTTTCAGCATTATGTACATAAATATGAAAAGGAAATTATCTTCAGGTTGATATCACAATCACTTTTCTTACTTTCTGTCCATAGCACTTTTTCATGAAAGATATTTGCTAAACAAGAAATGAAAACAAGACTGGGTAGTTGTAGATTTTGCCTTTTTATTGTTATATTTGCTAATTTTAGATTATTTCATAATTTTAAGGGGCAAAAATAGGCTCACAACTCACATCCAAATTATGCTTTGCAATTGGAAAGGGTCTAAAATTTGATTTACATTTTTGGTAGTGCCTGTACTAACAGATTAAAGGTAGTGTTTATTTTTCATTTTTGCCTTTTTTTCCTCCTAACTTCTGTTTATGTTTTCATTTCTTTGGAGTCATGCTGCTTTAGATTGCTCTAAGTATAACATTGGCTTTGCGATTTTTTTTCCACATAAAGAGAGAGTAGTAAACTTGTTAATTACATCAGGACAATTTGCGTTTCTTGCAGAAGCAAATCATAGACTCCTCTTTTTCTTAAAACTACTTAGATAAATTGTATTAGTGAACTGCATGCTGAAAATGCTACTATTACCCTAATGATGCTAACCAACATTAAAAAATGTGCAAGACTAATAAAGATTACATTTTTTATTTTATTGTTTGCCCATTTAATTTTGTTAGCAATGTTTTTCAACTAGATGAAGATATTTTTACTTTACAGTTGGGGCAGAAGGAGAGCTCAGTGTGTGCATGCACACACACACCACAGGGGGACAAGAAAACCTGGAATTGAATTGAGACTGGAGGGAAAGACCTCTCTGGAGCAACCAGCTGCCCAGCGGAGTTGTGATCTCTGTTAGGACAAACAATAGGTGCCAAAGTACAAACCGGTGTCTCTAGGAAAAATAGTGTAGGTACCAAGCACAATGGGGGATGACTGCCTGAGCTATAGAAAGAAGCCTGTAAATGTTTATTAAAAAGTCAAAAATGCCATATGTGAGTAGGATATATTTTGCATACTCAGAAGCTTTCTTCTGAGTATTTCCCCATCGAGCTGTACATTTAAGGAGAGTGACATTTTTACACTGCATCAATGGCTCCTCCTACCTTTGAGTTTCCAATTGTTTGGCCAGTGGGAAGCACTTGCAGTAAAACACCCACACTCCAATCCTACTTGAGGGAGAAGAATGTTATTCTCTGGTTTCTTCTTTGCTGAGTTGCCCTGGGAAGGCAGTGGCTGCATTCCCCTACTGAATGTCATATTGTCCCCTCTTAAAACTAGGGCTGCTTTCTTTGGGGTCAGGTAATCCCTAGTCCCCTTGCTCGGCAGGCCTGCTGCTGGCTGGGGAGTGCTCCCTTATGCTTCATAGCTTTCCCCTCACCATGCCCACAACTTCCTGTCTCTGTACAGGAAAACCTTCTCTACGCCTCATTTTAAACACACTCTCTGTCCCCTGCCTGACAGACACAAAGTGTGAAATAGCGAATGAGAGTCAGAAAAGGCCAAGGTTTGCCTTGGGTCAGCTTCGAGGCTTCATCTGACTGGCTTTCATAGGTAGAGAAACGCTGGAGGAAACACAGTGAGGTCAAGTGCAGAATTCACAGGGACATGGAAAGGTTGCTTGAGTAGTCCAGAGAATAAAATTAACAGTCTAAACAAATTGATCTAAATTTCTGAGGAAAGAGAAGCTTTTGCTTGTTTGTAGGGTTGCACTTGCTACCTCAGTTGTAGATCCAGAAGGGGAACATGGCCGTGACGAAAAAGGAAACAGTAATGTACAGTGCTTTACCCATCCTTCCACAATTTATTTACCCCCTCTTTTCATAACATCATCACCCTAAAACAAAATAACAATTAATTCTGACTTAGTAGTGGCTGAAAAGAATTTTCTATTCCCAAGTAAAGTAAATAGGAGTATGGGATAAACCCTACAGAGATTTTACACCACACATCACACATCCACACCAGTATTCACCAGCACTGGCATGGATGTGTAGCATCACCTTCTGATAAGATGCACTGAAGATAAGATTACTGTGTGCTGTGATGCACTGTGTAAAGATTATCATCTCCTGATAAAAGCTACATCAGTACTTTACAGATATACAGGAAGCACCAGTGAAATATATTTCACTTTATCTATATTGTAAAATATATCATATATATTTACCATAATAATCTCCACATTCATTTTGGTATTATTTTTCATAATATTTGCTGCACCAAAAAGTAATGAATGCCCAAAGATTGCCTAGGTCATATTAACAGAATGCAGAAACCAACTATAAGAGGCTGCCCATCAGTTAAAGCTGAGGCAATCAGAGCATCAAAAGAAATAATAATAATAATAGATTATAACTCACTGAACAAAATTAAAATCCATAAGCATATACTTATATAAGTATATACGGAAAAATAAAAGTTCTCTTCCTTAGAGCAGACTGTTAACTAACAAATGTAGAATAAACGGAGTTAATAAATCATGATTTGGCAGATATCATTATGAAATTCATTCCTATAAGAATCATCAATGAATGCTAACTCATGGGTCAAAGTTTGAGAAGAAACAGGAAACTTAGACTGTTTCAAAATATTTCTCTATTAATTATACATTTCAAAGAATAAAATTACAGAGGAGAGAAACAAATCAGGCACAACCTTCAAGAATAGTATCAATTATGAGAGGGAACAATATTACAGAATGAAATGTATGATGTATGCAAAAGCCCACATCACATCCTGGTATCCATTCAGGTTTTCATAACCTAAATATAACCATAATAAAACAAAATTGAGGACATTCTTATAAAATAACTGGACTGAATTCTTAAAATGTTTCTCATGAAAAACAAAATGAAACAGACTAAGGAACTGTTTCAGGTTGAAGAGCTAGAACAGCTAAACATGATGTGTGACTCTGGGATACTGGACTGGGAATAGTGTTGGAGAATGTCATTGGAAACACTGAATTTGAGTATGGACTGTTGACTGGTTATTAATATTTTAACATTTTTAGTTTTCTTGATTTTTTTAAGCTAGTGTACCTATTACAAACAAAGAAAAGAAAATGTTCTTGTTCTCAGAAAATGCATGCTAAAGTATTTAGAAGTGAAGGTGATAATGTCAATAGTTCCCTCTTCAGTGGGTTCAAAGAAAAATTAGTTATATATACATGCATATATATACATATATATATAGTACATGTGTTTAAATAGAAAGAAATACAGATACAGTTATAAACATAGATATATGTATCTTTGGGGAGGGGAAGATTTTTTGGCACTGTTGTGTTATTGAAGTATCTATTTATCTATGTTTACACTATTATAATTCTTTTTTAAAATTTGTTTTAGTTGTAGATGGACGTAATATCTTTTATTTTATTTATTTATTTTTATGTGGCGCTGAGGATAGAACCCAGTGACTCACACATGCGAGGCAAGCACTCTACCACTGATCTACAGCTCCAGCCCCTATTATGATTCTTATATTCTTGGCTTTATGATTTCTATCCTCAAAATTTGATCTTCTCTAACAACTTCAACACATCCTAGATTTTAATTGTTGTAGTTTCATTGAAGTCATCTTTCTAAAATGTCACTTAAATGATTATATCCTTGCTTTTCATGGTAATTCCTATTTGCTAAAAACAAAAAAGGTTTAGGAGATATGTGTGGCATAATGGTTAAGTCTCCAGTATATGAAGATGAACTGATCTAATTTGGAGGTTCATATCTTTATTCTGGTGATTCTGTACAAATGATAATTGTAGATGGTTTTTGTCTGTCTAGGCTGGAGCCCAGCCTATTTTTTTTTAAATACCCAGAGGAGTATTTAAAAAAAAACTCCAAACACAGTTCAAAGAGCAGCAATCCCACGACAACATTTTCATATGACTGATCAACCCAAGAAATAAAAAAAAAGTAACAAAGCTGAACATAATCAATTGAAAGAATTTCATTTGAAAAGTGTGTCTTCTAGACTGTTTTCTTCAAGATTAACATTATTTAATATTAAAATATTCTTTTGAAGTGATGGTGAAGTGATGATTTGATAACACAAATAATTTATTTGGCCAAGTGAAAAACTTTTGGTCCTTTCACTTGTATTTCACTGATGTATAAAATCCCAAATCCTAAGAAATAGACAGCTCAACTTCATAAGTTTGTATGTTTGCAAACATTAGAACTATATAAACTTCCAATATTAAGGGCAGCAAATATGTCCTGTGATTGCATATGCTATCCTGTGTGCAATGGGATTTTCATATTATTATATAATAAATAAATGTGTTTCTGAATCACCGTTAATTAACTAAAATGTTTGTAATAAAAAAATTGCTCTAGTAAGATATAGCTGATAGTATGGTTCTTCCTGGCCCATGGGGAAATTTTATTGATATTGTCCATTAATATCGTTGCAATCAGCATGGCAGCAAAAGCACTAAGAAAAACAAAATATTCTAAGCAATCAGGTATAGCTGGGAAAGTTATATCACTAAGATATTCTTAAAATCATAAGTAGGTAATCTGCAATGTCAACTGATTATTCAACATTGCTCAAGTCTTTTATCATCCTCTTAGAACACTCTCCATGAAGGTAACTGTCTCTTACTTCACCAAAAAACAAGAGGACACACTTACGAATTTCCTTGACTTCTTTACTACACAGTGAAAAAGATCCAAGTCCCTTCCCTTTCCTTTCCTTTCCTTCCCTTCCCTCTCCTCCCTTCTCCTCCTTTCTACTCTCTTTGCTTTGCCTCCTCTCTCTCCCTGTTCTTCTCCTTCTCTCACCTTGATCCATCTGTCCCTCTCTCCTTCCTTCTTCTTCCTCCCTCCCCTCATCCTTCCCTCCTCTTTTCACAGAAGAGCTTTTCCCATCCACTTCCACATTGTCTGATAGCTTACTCCATCTGTTGCCCTTCTCTTGTATCTTCACTCTGTCCCTCTTGACTAATCACTTTTATGTCTTTCATTTTTATGCATTCTCAATTTTTTTCCTAATCTTGAAAAATAACTTTGTTTAACCTTGATGCATCTTTTTCCAGTATCCCATTATCTCATTCTTTCTCAAGATTGCCTTATAAAATCAGGGCTTTATACATATTCTCTACACTCTTGGATGACATTAAAAGAAATATATGTCTCGGTAACATTTGTGAGAAAATTTGGCTGTGAATAGTCCTATTAACATAAGCACTTTGCGTTTTCAAAACACTGTGCTACCTATTATCCTTCCCAATGCCATTATGATAAAAGAGCTAAAAAATATTAAAGGTGGACAGAGCAACAAAGAACATTACCCATATGGAACAATGCTGTACATACTCAGTTTCTGATTATCACAAATTACATTTCCTCTGCTCTCTGTTTACTTAGAAGGGCATGATGTTCCCAGAGGTATTTAAGTCTTAACTGCAATTTGTTGTTTTTTGTGTTTCCTCTCATAAGACTATAACCTTTTTTTATGAGGATACAGAAACTAGAAAGTTCTTAAAATCAATTTATGGGAAATTCTATTTTTAAGAATAAATTTCTTATGAAAAATATTGTTATATACAATTTAAATTTCCCACTATTGTGCTAATGCACTCATTCCTTCTGTGCTAATTAAACTTGGTATTATGAGTATGTGATTATTTGTTGTAAAACGATAAGACAGGTCTTATCTTTCTCCTTCAAGTCATGATAAATCATGCCTTTCTCAGATTCAAATATGAAACCACTGATGAATTTTATTCTTCAAAGTACCATTTCTTTCTCTTTAATGCATTCAAATATGGTGTCTACCAGACTACAGGTAGCTGAATTCAACCATATTTATTTTAAAAGTCTTCATCATATTTATAGATCTTAGAATTTGATGGTGATGACCATTACCACCTCCTTTTTAAAATTGCCTTTTTTTTTTTTTCTTCACTTTCCATAAAACTACACCATCCTTGCCTAGCACTGTGGTATACACCTGTAATCTCAGTGATACTGGAGGCTTAGGCAGGAGGATTGCAAAGTCTATATCAGCCTCAGCAATTTAGCGAGACTCTTAGCAACTTAGTGAGACCCTATGTCAAAATATTAAAGGACTAGGGATATACCTCAGTGGCAAAGCAACCCTGGGTTCAATCCCCAGTAAAACAAATAAATACCCTACACCATTCTAGGCCTCCTCTTATATCTTTGATTCTTTGCTTTTACCCTTTACTGATTTTTTCTCTCCTTTTGGATTTATACTGCAGCATTGACCTTTTAGATGAAATGGTGCTGCAATTCCAAATGATTTTTAATACTGACAGATTCAGCTGTCACATTTAACTTAATATGTCCAAAACTAATATCTCCATGTTCTATCTCTTGGTTGCCAGAAATCTACCTGCTTGCCTAACATCTGTTATCTTCAAATTATTATTCTAATTCATCAAAAGAAATGAGTATAAGTTACAGAGTCTATTGAGGAATGGATTAGTAACTACATAAAAATAGGGAAGATTACAACTGGTAACTTCTGATCTGAGTTATAAAGAACAGAAAGGGTAGGACAGCCCTCACAGTAAAAATGTCCTAGAATAGTGGCCAAAAGCATACGCTCTAGAGGTAGATCACCTGAATTCAAATACCATCTCTGCTGAGAGTACTAACAAACTAAAAAGCCTTGAAAAGTTCCTTCGCCTCACTTTGCCTCATTTGTATTACCTGTGAAATGGTAAAAATAATTTCTATGAAGACTATATGAGTTAGTAGAGGTAACACTTTCAGATCAAGAGTTTCAGGCAGATAATCATGACTGTATTAGTACATATTTTGATATTACAACCAAAAACAAATGAAAATGAGCATCAGGTGGGCATGTTCAAAGCATTTACAATGGTTCAGTATTTACTACAGTGAGAAGTGAAATATTGTCAGTAACTGTGAGATAAGAGGGGCCACTTTGGGGGCTTTGCTGATAAGACTGTTCAGAGGTTTGTGAGGGTAGTGCAGGGAGGTGGGGTGTGAGCAGGTTTTAACTTTTAAAGCAAAAGGAATAGAAAGTAAAGATATAATTTAAGAAGCTACTGAGAGAATACAGGCAATGAATAATAAGACAAAAGCCTTATCTGGCTTTTACCCAGTGAAACCAACCCTATCCTTGAGGATTCAGTGACAGCTTCCTTCCTTGTTTCTTATTATTGGAGAAAGATTTTCTCTCTCATGAATTTCCATGGAATTTTGAGGTATATGTCCAAACTTGAAATCTTAGGGAAAGCAGAAGAGCAATATGAATAAATATGGTAAAACAACACACATAAGCCAGGATTCTCCCTGACAACCAGGACATGAGAAACCACTTTACTGCACTTAATCTGCCTTGCCATGAAATTTGGAGTGCAGAATTCTTTTCTTCTTCTCTTTTCTTCATCTTCCACTTTGCCACAAGAACACCCCATGTGGTGCCTGAGAGGCAGGGATAATTCTTTATAGTGCTTTGCATAAATAAGGTGCTCAGTAGATATTTAGTAAATTAGAAATTTGGTTATTTTAAAATTATCCTAAATAGTTCTCTTGAACAAATTAATTATCCCTCTATTTTTCCTTTACTTATATCCTGTACAAGAGGTCTGTCATTATGTGCAACATGTGTAAAGTAAAAGCATCATAAGATTTGCAAATGAAAATGGACTTTGGTATATTATAGTAATATTGAATATATACAACAAAACTTAAATGAACATATATTACATGAATAGGTGTACATACACTACCTATTACCTACAAAGAAATAGACACAGAATTATGTGTGAGCATAGGTAAAAATATGTATATATTTTATATATTCATATATGTTATTATTAATAAATATTTTTAAGATATGAATCCATAAATAAATTTTTAACTCTTTGGAACTTAAGGGTTGCATAATACTCACCTCATTCTTCTGTGTGGTAGAACTATTGAGCTTGCCATTTTAAATTTATTCTTCTAAAAGGAATTAGATTTTCTGGATCTTGTTTTTCTCTTCAACATAACTTGGCCTCATTCGTATCTGCATTATTAATGTTCATCTTTCATCAAGGATGGTGAAGAAATGTCTTGTTCAGCAAGATTTCTTGCAGTCACAGAAAACAAAAATTTCAAAAGACAGACAAATCGTGCCTTTGGTAAGTCTCAACCATAAGTGAAACTATTTGCTCTACCTTAGGGAGAATGTCTACTGAATTATACTGACTAATGACCCAAGACAGATGGAATTATAGAGAAGAGAGTGACTGTACATTTGTGAATGTATGAATATATAAAGAAGTGGATGGCAGAATTTGGGGCAAGTGGTTAAAGCACCCAGAAACATTTCTCTCAGATAGAAGAGAATGAATAATGACATATTTATATGCAGCAGAGGTTGTCCTATTTGTCATAGGCTATGATTTGATAACATAAATCTTATTAGACTTGAATTGTATGAAATTGTGTATGAAAATAGTCAGGTATGTCTCAGAACAGTATGATAGTTCCCTTTCTTCACACCAAAACCTAAACATTTCCAGGGCTTTTTCCCTGGTCCATGCCTTAAGTTTCCAAGTCAATACCATGGAAACTCCAGTAGTGGGCTCCAAGTCTCTAGGCCTACTACATAACCCCTCTCACATTTCAGTAATCTTAGAATCATGTTGCTGTTGTTGTTGTTTTTAACTTGTCTAATTCTAAAATTTAGATGTATGCATGTGTCTGTTTGCTAACACAAACAGAGAATGAGACAGAAGATAGCTATAGCAAACTCTCCCAAGAGCCCCGTGATCAGGCAAGTCTAGGAAGCCCTAGCTTTGTGGTTAGGTAACCAGGTAAGTTTCAAGGAACACATCCTCAGTTGACTGTAGTGTGTAATCAATACTACAATCAAAAATCAGAATGTGCTGGCATTACTAAGTAGCAGTCCAGAGTCAGAGTTTAGTTCTGAGTACTATTACATGCTTAAGGACTTCTCAGCAACATGGTTGAGTAAATGTAACAAAATAGCTTACTCTTCAGTATACATGATTCATATTTACTAAAAGAAGAGGTGCTCCAACATCAGAGACACAATGAACTTATACTGGGCCTTGCAAAAATTAGGAAATTCCACCTTCCTGCCCTGAGAGAAATACCTAAGCATTGGATGAAGGACTCTACAAGAAGGACATCCAAACTGTCCCAGGTAACTGGTAGTCATTTATGATCTGATCTACTAATACCAAAGAGATCATGGAAGAAAGATCAACTCCAAGTCACATGACTATTCTAAAAATTTGAGGATATACAACTCATGTCTTAGCCAGAATAACATCTTTTGATAAACATAAGAGCTAAACAGCAATGATAGTTTTTACTTACCCTTAGGTCTTGGCTAATTCTTCATAGGTCTTGTGTCAGGGCTATAAAACTCCTAGAAATTTGTATTATTTCCTTGGTTGGGCTGTAAAAATAATACATATTTATTATTTAAGAAAAAACTATAATAGTATGGAAAATATAGAGTACAATTGTCCTGCTCTGCACTTAGAGTATTTTCTTGTATAGGCAAACATTTTTATTATTATAGATAATATAATATTTTAAATATTGTCCTATGTCTTGACTTTTCAATTAATATGTCATGGGTATTTTTCCATGTGGCACATATAAATGTAGCTCATTTCCTTTTAACTGATACTGAATATTATAGAATTAATCAACCAATCACTTATTGATGGACACTAAGCTTTTTCCACTTTTGTTCCATATCTAGTAAGGACGTAATGGATACTATTTTTCCTGAATAACAATCTATGTTGTGCAATCTGTGAGTATTTCTGTTGTATAAATCTATAAGATTGAATTTTTATGTGAAAAATATTCATATAGTCTATTTTATATTAGGTAAATGTAGGTAATTCTCCTGAGAAGAGGTCATTATAGGATGCTTTTTACATTTTTGTCACCTAGCATCATTGCTAGAGCACATAGGTCTATAGTTATAACATCTATGAGGGCAGGAACAGTGTCTGACTTCCATGGCTAAAATGATGCCTGACTGCATTATTTAAAAAGTTGTATGACTTACCAACTTGAATACAACTTGCACCCTGTGCTGGAAACTTCCTTCAAGATATCTTGAAATTTAGGAAAACAGAAACAGAAAGCCAATAATTCTTATTTTGTTTTCAGTGAACCTGCCACAAAGCAGTATGCAAAATGACATCATATTTTAGATGGTGGGAAGCTGCATAAACATATGGTCATTTGAAAAAATAACTGACTTGAGAATGAAAGTGAAGACAGTTTTAAACTGAAGAGTTAAGGTGTCTTAGGCTGATAAAATCAAATACAGAGACTGGGGGCCTATAAACAACAGAGATTTGTTTCTCACATTCTGGAGAATGGTAGTCCTAGATCAAGGCTCTAGCAGATTTTGTGTCTGGTGAGAGGCCACTTCTTGTTCATAGGTGGCCATCTTCTCACAGTATCATCACATGGCAGACGGGCAACGAGCCCTCCAGGTCTGATTTATAATAGTACTAATCTCATTAATAATGGTTCTGCCAAACTCTCCCTTCAGATACCATCACATTGAGGGTAGGATTTCAACACATAAACAACCAGTCTATAACATTCCACACCTGTCCCCCACCACAATTTACGTCTGTCTCACATACAAAATATGTTCATTCCATGCTAATAGCCACAAATGTCTTAACTCATTCCAGTGTCAACTTTGTCAACACCAAAGTCTCATCTAAATAAGATATGAGTGAGATTCAAGGTAGGATTCACTCTGAGAAAAATTCCTTTCCTGCTTTGAACCAATAAAATAAAACATTACGTGCTTCCAAAATGCAATGTTGGGACAAGAATAAAAGAGGCATTTCCACTCCAAAAGGAAGCAGTAAGAAGAAAGGTGACAAGTCTCAAGTGCCAAATCTAACAGGGCAGGTCACTTTAAAACTTAAAGCTTGGGAATAACCCTTCTTAGCAAGATGCTGTACCTCCTGTGTCAACTCAGATAGGAGTCCCACCTTCTGGACACAGAGGAACACCAGTTCCAGCCCCATGGTTTTGGGTGGAAGTTCTCTTATCTATCAAAAGCAAAACAATGTTCTCCCCATCACCTTTTAATAATTGAAGAGTCAGACCTGATGATCTCTGAATTGCCTTCAAGGTCACTCATCCCTTCTCTTGAAGAATAGCACATATTCACGGTTAAATAGCTGTTATGATCCTGTCCAGTAAAATTCAAGGAGTCCAACAGGTTTCCTCTGCTTCTTCTCACCTCTTCATCTTCATTTCACACTGTCAGTATTCCTGCTAGGGTGAGTGATTAAGTTCATAGTTCATACCTTGTCCAATGATTGCTGGCCACACCCTTAGTGTTTTCTCAGTTTGCCTTATATTTTTTAATATGAATAGATAGAAAATTTTCCAAATGTTCAAATTCTGGTTCCTTTCTTCTTAAGTCATGTCTCCCTTCTCAAATTTTACAATAAGCAATTGGCAGAATCAGGCTGCTCCTTCAAAACTTAAACTTCAACATGTAGGGATTTCCTCAGCTAAATACCTAATTTCCTAGCTTGCCAGTTCTACCTTTCATAAAACAATCAAATGGGAGCACAATTGAGGTAAATTTTTTGGCATTCTATAATAAGAATCTCTTCTCTTCCAATGTCTGACAGCATGTTCCTCATTTCCAACTGAAACCTCATCAAAACGGCCTTTCAGTCCAGATTGCTACCAACATTCTGTTCAAGATGACTTAGGAAGACTCTAATCCCTTTATTCTTTTCTTTCTAGGCGCCTTCCCCAGAATCACCCATAATAATCATAGTAATTATAGCCTTTTTGTTGCCTGCACCTCAAAACTTTCCAATTCCATCCTTTATTAAGCTTCAAGGCTGTTTTCTGCCTCTTTACATATTTATTATAGTAGTAATTCCACTTACCGGTACCAATTTTTGTTTTATTTTTTTGTTTATGTGTGTTGCCATAGCAGACCACCATAAACTGAGTGATTTGAAAATTTAGTTCTCACAGTTCCATAAGAACTAAAGTCTGTGATCAAAGCTCCAGCAGATTTGCTGTCTGAAAGGGCTTTCTTCCTTATTTGTGTATGTCCATCTCTTTGCTGTGTCCTCACTGTGTAGAGGTAAAATAGATCTCCAGGTGTATCTTTTGTAAGAGCACTGCTGTGGTTGATATCTGACTTGTCCCCTAAAATCTCCTGTGTTGAAGTCTTGGTCCCCAGTGCAACAGCATTCTGAGTGGGGCCTTTGGAAGGCAATCGCATCATGAGGGCTCGGATCTCATCAGAGGATCAATCTTTTGGTGGGTTCATGATTTAATGGGTTATTGTGAGATGGTGGAAATGTAGATGGTAAAGGCTAGATGGAGGAAGTATGTCCTTATGGGAATGCCCTTAATGGCCCTATTTTGTCCCTGGCTTCCTCTTTTCTCTCTTTGCTTCCTGGCCAACATGAGATGGGAAGCTTTGCTCCACCAAATCCTCCCTGCCATGATGTTCTACCTTGTCACAAGCCCACAGCAATGGGGCCAAGTGACCATAGACTGAAACCTCTGAAACTTTTATTAGATAAAATCCTGGTTTGTTTCTCTCAAGTATTTTGTCACAGTGATGGAAAACTGACGAACTAAGGCACTGAACTCATTCATGAGGGCTCTGCCATCATGAACTAATCACCTCCCCCAAAAGTCCCACTTTTAGATGTCATCAATTGGGAGTTATGAGTTCAATGTATAAATTTAGAAAAGATGTAAATTTTTAACTGATACTATGCAAATACTACTGCACATTTGGTGCTACGAAATTCCTACTTGTCCTATGAATTGATAAATAAGAAACATAATTCAATTACCTATGAACAACTATACTTAAAAGAAGTTAATCTCATTCAGTAATAGAGTTTTTATTTTAAAACACTGAATGAGACTATAGCAGAGTATTTCTCAGAAATTATCTCTACTTTTTATATTACAGTAGCAAAATGTGATTTTTGTAACAAAATCAAGACTATAGAATTTACATAGAAAATAAGAGGCCTAAAGCTACATACTGTTAAAATTTATTTCATACTGTTTTGAAGAATTGTGACTATATGTAACAGTAAATCAGAAAATTTTCCTTAAAATTTCAAACTTCTGAAGCTATTATTTCTCAATCACTTTTCCAGAAGACCAGAAATGTTGTTTTTTGAGAGAACCTGTAATACCTTAGCCAAGCACTTCTTTTTCCCATAAACTAGAAGATATGAATTTCCAAGGTCCATTGTAGTTTCAGAACATTATTTTTCTGAGAATAAAGCCAATTTCCAGCACATAAAACAACAAAGAACCATAATTAACATGGTAAATCAAGTAAACTTCACATGAGTTTTATAGATTTTTGAGACAACAGACAAAGGGTATCTCCTCAGCAGGAATAACTGCTCTCTATGTTTTGATTTGGTGTAATAATTGTTTGGAAAGAAAAAATAACAATATAATAGAAGGTCATCCAGCTATTAGAAATCTGGAGAAGATGGTTTTCCTCTACTTTGCTCTGTGAAGCTATGTGTCATTAGAATTGCATGACTCAGTCTTTTAATTCACCCCAAAATAGAACCACACTCTGGAACACCAAGGAAAATTTAGTCTCCTTGGCATTGTCTGAATTACTATTTAGAAATGAATTACTTATTTTAGGGTCTGCCATATTCCAGTACAAATTTCAAGAGCATTGCCTATGCCAATATTTTGGGCACCCACCTTTGTCCATACCTAAGCTAATATATTCTCAGAAGCCATTAAAGTTTTTTTATTTTAAACATCATTGACATACCCCTTCACGAGCACCTTCACCTCACCTATACAGAAATGATGACTTTCTGTATTTTCTTACTATTGACATCCAAAAATGATACAGCCATATAAAACCTTCTTATGCTAGACAAAAGCCTACTATAAGTACAGCATCCAGATTCATGGTTGTGTGAGTTATAATACCTTTTTGATAAGGAGAGTTTGATCAATAAATAGTATTAATACCAAATATTAAGTTTTTTACTAACCCAGTGGCTCTCAAAATGTGATCCCAAGACAAGCAGTGTCAGCATCATTTAGTTACTTGTTAGAAATTCATATATTTGTTTATCCCCACCATCCCCACTGACTTAGAACCTCTGCACGTAGAGGCATAGCCATCTGCATTTACCTCCTACTGGGTGGTTCTGATGTATACTCAAGTTTGAGAAGCACAGCTCTAAAAACCTTCTTTGTTTTATATATGGGGCAACAATGTCTCCCAGTGGCCAAAAACATGTATATTATTTTTTGAAGTAAGTATTTTCTTACATTGTATTTAAAATAATACCCAAGCTGGGCTCGATGGCGCACGCCTATAATCCCAGTACTTTGGGAGGCTGAAACAGGAGAATTGCCAGTTCAAAGCCAGCCTCAGCAAAGGCGAGGTGCTAAGCAACTCAGTGAGACCCTGTCTCTACATAAAACACAAAATAGGGCTGGGGATATGACTCAGTGGTCGAGTACCCCTGAGTTCAATCCCTGGTACCAAAAAAGTAAAATAAAATAATACCCAACACAATGCTCATTATGTTTGTAAATGTGTTTGAAACTCAGTTTTAAAATTCACGTGTGCAAGAAATTTTTACTTCTTTCTCTTCTTTTTAATTTAATTAAATCCAAGACTGACTGAACATCATTCCTATGGATTGGCAGGAAACTATTTTATTTATTTATTTTTTAATATAAGGTGTCACTGTGTTTCCCAGCTGGTCTTAAACTCCTGAGCTCAAGTGATCCTCCAGCTTCAGGCTCCCAAGTACCTGGAACTACAGACATGCATCACCATACCTGGCTCAGGAAACTAATTCTTACTCAGTCTCACGACACCTTTCCCTCCCAACTTAATAGGAATCTAAAAGATTTATATGATGTTCAGAAATGGGAGAATTAAAACTTGTACATATTTAGTCAGTACAGTGTAATATTTCAGTACATGTTTATGAGGTGTACTGATCAAATCATCTTATTACTCTGTGTTTGGAGCCTTCAAGCACCTCTCTTCTAACTATTCATAAAATATATAATAGGTTATTGTGGCCACATCACTGTTTCACAGCACTATAACTTATTGCATCTATCTGATAGTGCTTTGGTGCTTATTCAACCTCACTCTATCACCTTCCCAGCCTTGCTAGCCTCTACTAACCACAATTCTACATTCAAATGGATTTAGTGTTGCATGTAGTAACAGCTTATGAAAAACTGTGAAACAAGTTTTAGCAGTGTTTATCTTTAGACCTCTCATTTTCTCAATCTTGGACTGTTAGTATAACACTATGAGCTAAATAAAATCTCATTTCTTTATACATAATCTAACTTCAGGTAGGTTGTTATAGCAAAGGAAAATGGGCTAATACACTAGCACAACTGATTATTTCAAATTTCATACAAATCTAATGTTAATTTAACATTTTGAACAGTCTCGTGGCTACCTTACTGAGCAGCACAATTCTTTCTTACAAAACTTGATTTTCCCTTGCTATGAAAATTCTAAAGACATAGCTGTGTACTGAAAACATGGAGACTAGAACATATGGACAGCCACACAAAAACAGGCTTTCAAAAATGTTCTCTGGTGATGAGCATAGGGGGTGTTCATTTTACTCTTCAACTTTTCCATGTGATTAAGAATTCTCAAAATTAAAATTGAGGAAAAACATACTGCCAGAAATTACAACCAAGTTATAAGTGGATTTAGGAACAAGGATCTCCTACTGTGTCTGTTCAACCAATTTAGATAAGTAGAAAGGCTGATGAAGAGGACTTTGCACATGAGAAATCAGTAGTTAAACATAAAAAGAGACAGCCTAGACATTTTGGAGTGAAAAAAAAATCTTAGCTGTCAGGAGGAAACATTGCCTCTGCCTTCAGGCATAACTCTGGATAGGAAAGATTCTCTTCCAAAGGGAGATGGGAGTCAGGCCCAGAACTAAATAGAGAGAATGCTGCATGCATCAGTGTCAAGTGATCTTTTGATGAGCTCCTGGCCTAATTTCTATAGGAAATGCAAACTGGCAGAATGAGAGGGATTTGGGGTAAGCAAGTTGAACCAAGCTACAAAGAGGCATGAAGGAAGGCAGAATATGCCACTCTCTAGTATGCCACCTTGGCCTAAGAATAATTTTGAGTTAAAGACACTTGAAAAACAGCAGAGGCAAAAAGAGCATTCTAATCTCTCCTTTTATTCCTGAAAACAGGAGATAAAAACTCTCATGTGGGAGAAGTCTTTCCTGAACCGACAGAAAAGAAACATTTCCCTCATAAGGAATAGGCAAGAGAATTATTTATAAAAAGACATAAAATAATTTTTATCTTCTTTTAGCATTCCCACAGTTTAGTTATTTTCTTTAAGTTTCTCTTTTGCCTATGCCAGAATCACCTAATTTTCCTAAGTGTTTTCTTTTAACTTGAATATATGGTGAGGTAATACAGATACAGATGGACCATTATAAAAATTGGGGTAAGAAAACCAAACACAAATATATGATTGAAAAGATATCACTTTTAAAAGTGCAAAAAAGAAAAGAAAAAGAAAAGGACACATCATTGCTGTACAATTTGATAAATGCTTATGGGATAAATATTGTACTGTGGAGTAGCTGGAAGTTCAAGTATTATAGGCAACAGTTTCTCAACACTTCCCTTACACCTAATACTACTCTGTGCTTTAACTATTACCCATTTAGCTGGGCATGGTGGCCTAGGCTGGTGGTCTTAAGTTCAGGAGGCTGAGGAGGGAGGATCGCTTTAGCCTATGAGCTCCAGACCAATCAGAGCCACACAGCAGGATGTTATCACACACACACACACACATATATATATAGGGGCTGGGATTGTAGCTCCGTGACAGAGTGCTTGCCTAGCATGTGTGAGGCACTGGGTTTGATCCTCAGCACCACATAAAAATAAATAAATAAAATAAAGATACTGTGTTCATCTACAACTAAAAAAATAACAATATATATTAATATATATATATAAATATGGTATATATATATACAAATACACAAATATATATATATATATATTTGTGTTCAGAGCCTTCAAGCACCTCTCTTCTAACTATTCATA
>PVHX01001900.1:0-186620 GCA_004024805.1 Geosciurus inauris
CTCACGCTTGTAATCCTAGCACTTTGGGAGGCTGAGACAGGAGAATCGCGAGTTCAAAGCCAACCTCAGCAAAGGCGAGGTGCTAAGCAACTCAGTGAGACCCTGTCTCTACATAAAAACACAAAATAGGGCTGGGGATGTGGCCCAGTGGTCGAGTGCCCCTGAGTTCAATCCCCAGTACCAAAAAAAAAAAAAAAAAGGAAAGAATACTTCTGGGGGGACAAACCCTCTGGGAAAGTCTTCAGGAGACGGGCGGCATTTCCAAGGACAGTTCCAGTCTCTCCCATGAAGCCTGTGGCTGGTGAAACCAGTGGGGAAACTGAGGCCCCCCTGGGGGAAAAAGTAATGGCACGACCTCACAGAGCGCAGGCGCCATGGGCATGTGTGCCAAGCTCCAGCTTCCCGGAGTGTCGGCGCCCGCTCAGAGATTAACTACTTTCATAACATGACATTTGGCGGGAGCAATAAGTGACCATGCAGGGGTGGAAAGGTTTCCCTTGTGCTGAGGTGCAGACCTTTCTGCAGCCAGAGTAGCAAGCTATACCTGCTCACCCGCTGATGCCTGAATTCCTCCACCAATCTCACCCACCCAGCAGCAGCTGGCCAGAGCAGCTGAGAGTGACCTGAAATCTCCCAAGGACACCTGGTTTTGGCCAAATTCTGTCACTCCTAGGTACCCAGGGAGTGTGGGGCAGCATCCTGTGGCCACCTTGTAGCTAGGCCAGGAATTTTGTCCCCCTTCGAGTCCTACTATAATGAGGGATGGGCTCCGTGAGTCCAGCCCCTGCAGCCTCCCTCAGAAGCAGGGTACCACTCGGTTGCCAAGGCTTCCCACAGCCTGTGTTTCCATGGAGGGACAGAAATTGGAGCAGGCTGTTGCCGTGGAAACCCGTGGCAGCAGTGACTCAGCTGCTCTGCAGCCACCTCCTGCCCTCCACACCTGCAGTCCTGCAGAGGGCAAGGATCTGATCAGGAAGGGCCAGGTGGGGCACTGATCAGTCACCCTCCTCTGTACCTCTACTGCCCATGCCAGGGTTGCTGAGGTGAGAACAAAAGGCCCTGCCCAAGGTGCACAGGGCTAGAGCCTGGCATGGGCCCAGAGCCCAGTGCTCGCTGGAGAGCCCGAATGTGTATTTTACCCATGTGTCAGCCATCCCAGCTGGGCCCAGTCCCCAGGGCCCTCTCCCCCCTAGCCATGGCGCCTGCAGAGCATACTTGACTGCATGCAATTGGTGCTCTGACGGGTCAGCCTGTTGCTGTCCTGCAGGTTTATTAGTTCAAAGAATGGTTGGATGATCCGGGTCTTTCTCCACCTCCTCATCCTAGCCCAGCTGTGCATGGTGCAGGGCAGGGAGAATGGGTTGCTTCTTTTCTCTTGCACTGTTACCCCCTCCTGATGCCCCCACCACCCCAGCCCCACTTGTCCAGGCCCAGGCTGTCCCCGGGTCCTCACCACTCCAGCTCCCTGGTGCTCTTGGCCTGCCGGCTTGGACCCTGGCCCCTCCAGCTCTAGGACTGTAAGGTCTGCTGTTTCTCCAGGTGCCTGCAGTGCCCTCTCTTGTCCCTGACAGGGCACTGGCTGCTGTGCCACAGGGCTGAGGCCCCTACCAGTTGAGGGCATTGTTTCTTCCAGGCTCCACCCACCCCAGCCCAGAGCCTGGCTCAGAAGCATTCGGTGGGTAGAGCAGTGAAGGATCCAATGCAAGCTGAGTGTATGCTCTGTTCTCCTCTTCCCCCCAAGCCTTGGCTGGTTTGGGCTGCCAGCTTCTTTTCCTCTATATCTCGGGGCTCCTCTGGCCACTGGCTTTAGTGATGCTTGTCTCCTACTGCCCCCTAGTGGTGCTCAGGCTCATAGCCCTAATAGGTGCCTTGACCTGCTCTGACAGCTTGAGCTGTCAGAGGGCAGGAACACGTCTGGTTTATTTTTGTTGACAGGGTCAAAAACAGAAGAGATGCTTGGTAAATATTTAAACCGATGAACAAATGACTGAGAATTGCCTTCACTCTGCAGCTGGAGATGCTGCCCCCAGCCCTCTGTGCAGCCCTACCTCAGTCCACACCGACCATAGTAAAACTTACCGTGCACCCGCCCTGAGCCCACCCGGCTCCAGGTGCTTATCTCACAGTAGTTAAAACTCACCACAACCCAGAGAGGCGGGAGCTATGATCTTCACTTGGACAGGTGGGGAGGCTAGGGAGCATGGAGGAACTTGCCTGAGGCTGGGGAGGCCGGAGTCTGTGCTCTTAAGTAATCACCTTGCTTCTGCTCCTCCCATAACAACAGCAGCAGGAGCAGAGGTAGCCATAGCAGTAGTGACACATTCATTCTATAATTTCATTTATTACCTACATTTACTATTTATATATGAAATATTGTATATACATATATATGCACATGTATATATATATATGAATTTTTTTACAGTTTACCAGGCTAAGTTCTAAGCACTTAATCTTCCAAACACTTTATGAGTTTAGGCAGTATTATCTCCATTTTATAAATGAGGACACTGAGGTAAGGAGAGATTAAGTCACTTGCACAGGGTCACCTGGTTAGTAAGAGATGCAGCTGGAGTTCAAACCCTGCAGTCTGGTGCCAGAATCTGCAACCTTAAATATGCAAAAGAACTAGACCTTTGGCCAATGACTTGGGCCTCTGTCCCTGGCCTGAGGGCACGCCCATCCTCTGAGTGCAACCTCTGAGCAGGCTTTCTTGGCTGTCCTGAGGTCAAACCAAGGAAGGACATTCCATTGATCTTCTGCCAATCCCTGCCAGTCTGTGTCACTTGAAGAAAGTTACTTGATCTCTCTGTTCACTGATTTTTCCTTCAGGACAATGAAGCAAGATGGAAGCACTCTTGCAGGCGTTGTGACAGACTTTGGGTTGTTCAATAACCAAGAGTTTAGCATCTTTGCCTGGGAGGGTCAAGGGTGCCCTGATTCCTCTCTCACCTCCCTGCAGGTGAATGTTGCATTAAGGGAGGAAGACCCCCATCCCCAGGGCCACTTCCTACAGCTGGTTCTGCAAGTCCCTCCTGACTGTCCCTCCTGTCCTGTGGCTGGGCTGGGACATGATGCATAAATGAGTCAACTTTCCAATGCCTTTCTGTCTTTTCTGGCCTAGGTGTGGAAAAGGGAAACTGGAAGATGGGGATGGCATCAACCTGAATGACATTGAGAAGGTCCTCCCAACCTGGCAGGTAGGTACAGGGGCAGGGTCTCTAACCACTGTCCCCAGCCTTAGTCCTGATCTGTGCCGAGGTGGGGCCTAGGCATTCTGCTCTTGCGGGGCCCTGCTTCACTGAGGGGTGAACTGCATGTACAGCAGTGGCAGATGGGCAGGGGCAGATGCTCACCATGGACCAGGGTGTCCAACTGCGACAAGTGTATATAGCAGCCTGCTCTTGGCGATGCTGTGGGCAGCCTGCTGTGTAGCAGGCTTGATGTCCTCTAGATGAAATGGGCCATGGGCTGGCAACTCAGCCAACTTGGAAGTTTTTACTCCTTGACCTGAAACCTCTGTGGGCAGGCACCCTGTGGTGTGTTCAGGTGCGCTGCGGGGTGTCCGTGTGCTCTGGCTATCTTTAGGCTTCTGAAGAGTGGACTTGTCCTTCCAGGCTCCAGCTGTCTGCTGTGCTTGCTCATTTTGTCATCGATTGGGCTCCTTTCCCAGAACAGGGCCAGGCTTTGGGACAGAGAGGATTGGCTCAGCAGAGGTACAGTGGAGCCAGGTCTGCAGCTACCTCTAGTGCTGGACTTTGAGCAGAAATAGCAGGAATCTGGCTGCTCCCAGGGATGGCACGGGGCCTGCTGCTGGGCAGTTAGAGCAGTAGACCCTCTGAAGAGACTGAACCCGCCACTCCTGGTGACCTGCCACCAACTTCCAAAGTCCCTGCCCTAGTCTCTCCTGAACTTTGATTGTGTCCTACCTGGGCCCATTTGCCCCTTCTTGGTCCCTGTCCCATTTCATGTCTCTCTGCGCATGCCTGGGTCCTAGCAGTGAGAGAGGCAGTAGAGTCTACCGTTGAGGCCAGTACTCCAGTCCTGATGTGCCTTGGTGGGGGTTTCACTCTTTTTATCCCCCCTTTGGGATTTATTGAGGTTTTTATTGTTGTTTTGTTTGTTTGTTTTACAATCTGGAGGCTTATAGTTTTGTTGAATTTGGAAGCTCTTTATCCATTACTGCTCCTCCTTCCCCAACCTGGGGCTCCAGCTATGTGTCCGCCATGCTTCTTCATGTCTTCTTCATGTCACTAAAGCTTGGATTATTTCTGGTATTTTAATTTTGGATAGTTTCTATGGCTATGTCTTCAAGTTCACTCATCTTTTCTTTTAGTGCCCAATTTACTGTTCATCCTATCCAGTGTACTGTTCATTTTAGATATTGTATTTTTCATCTCTAGAAGTTCAACATAGATCTTTTCTTATCACTTCCATTTCTCATGGTTTGTCCTACCTTTGTGAGTGTAGGGGACCCATTTCTAATAGCTGCTATAATGTCCTTCTCTGCTTATTCTATCATCTGTGTCATTTCAGTCTGTTTCTATTAATTGATTTTTTTTTTTTCCTCCTGGTTAGGGATCATAGTTTTCTTCAAATGTCTGGTAATTTTGCATAAGATGCCAGATCTTAGGAACTTAACATTGTTGGGTGTTAAGTTTGTGAGTTTTGTGGTTTGGTTGGTAGTCCTTTAAATATTTGGGGCTTTATTCTGGAACAATTAAGTTACTTAAATACAGCCTGATCCTCTTATGACTTACTTTTAAATTGGTCAGGGAGGAAAGACTAGTTTAGGGCCAAGTTTGCTCCACTGCTGAGTCAAAGTGCCCTTCTGAGATTGCTGCATGATGCCCTGTAGCTTATGGGGTGTTTTCACCCTGGCTGAAGGAACACAGACTGTTTTCAGCCCTAAATGGTTCGATATCTTTGGGGCTTTTCTCAGCCTCAGAAGCATACACATGCACAAATTAATACTCAGCCAAAGACTCAAGGGCCTGCATCTTTCTGGATTTCTCCCTCTGTATGACTCTCTCCTCTCTGGTACTCTGCCTTGGACTCCTTGGAATGTTGAACACTGTCTTCTTAATGCAGTGAGACCACCAGCTCTGCTTGGACTCCTCTCCCTGCATAGCAAACTGTAGACCCTCTTTGTGCCATGGACTGGATCACACAGAATGGTCACCCCATTACAAAGGAAATATGGTGACTTCATGCTGGAGAGACCTGGAGGGCTCCAACTTGACCTGGTTAACACTGTCATTGGTGGGATAAGTGGGCGCATGTGCCTCTGAGGCACTGCACTGAGAAAACCCAACATCATTTCTGAGGCTTTCCTTCCATGAAAGCACAGCCTGGGTGTGGTCCTGAGGAAATAGGCTGTCCCTAAGACTGCCTGGACGTGAAAGGCGGAACAAGGCTGTGGGAGACTGGAGGGACCCATGACTAAATGCATCACATGCCCCTTGCTGAAGTCCTGGACAGAGGGCAAGCTCACGATCGTGCTGAGACAGAGGATGTGAATGAGGTCTGTGAGTGGGAAAGTAGTTTCACTTGTGGGCCAGTTTCTGGTCATGGTGGCTATGTGATGATTATGTAGGCAAGTGTCCTTGTTTTTGAGAAATACATGCTAGAATCTTTGAAGGATCTCGGCCTCATTTCTGCAGTTGTCCTCAGACAGCTTAGAAAAAGATCACAGGGATGGCGTGTAGATGCACGGAGGGGGAGAAGAGCAAACCGGTGAACGATTAACAGGGAATCTGAGGGAGTTCTTTGTACTTTCTCAAAAGTTCTTGCAACTTTCCTGTGCGTTTGAGAGGGGAAACAACAAAAGGCCTCAACCATGATGTGTGAATCAGGAGAGTGTCAACACCGAGTCTAGATTAATCGTCACTGCTAACATGAAGCAGCCGTGGCTCTGAGGGTGACAGGGTCAAATATTCCAAGTGATCACTTTCTCACTCTCATCCTAAATGCCTGCAGCACTTTTTGCTGATAGAAAACGTAAATTTGAAAGAGCCGGTCTGGGGTGAGGAACCAGGTGCCTTCTGCCCCAGGTGAGGTGTGCAGGTGGCCTCTGAGCCAGAGGAGAGCCAGAAGCAGCAGAGCCAGAAGAGAAACAGGTCTGACCACTTGCTCCTGTTTGGTGACTGTATCCTGCTCCTCCAGGAAGCAGACTAGAGGACAGAAGGGAAAGGAGAGCTGGCCACTGGCCAGGCAAGAGGCAGTGGGGTGCAGGCCATACACCAAGCCCTTGACCCAGATGTGCACCCCATGAAACATGGCCACCACTGACTAGCCAAGTAGCGTTGGCTTGTTCCTCACCCGTATTCTGCCTCAGTTTCCTCCTATGTAAGATAAAATGTTAACCTTGCTACTCCACCATGTGCCTGGAAAGGCCAAGTATGAGAATTCATGTGAGGCTCCACGTCAACGTGTGCACATAGTAGGCACCTGCTGTTGTTATTCTCAGGACTCAATGCTGTGAGGCAAGCCCCACCCTCTGAAGGGTCCAGGCTATGGGGTCCCCTTTGTTAGGAGGTGGGAGGAGGGAGCAATTCTCACCCCCTACTTCCTACCCCATAGGTGTTTCTGGGTGAAGAGGGGCATTTCTGCCAGGGACAGGTTGGATAATGAACCTTGGTTCTTGGGCTGTGCCCACAGCTGCCATGCACAGCTCCTAAGGCCACGTGTGACTCAGAGAAGATGGTCCAGGGTCCAGGGAATCAGACTCTGGACATCTGCCATAGCCAAGCGGCATGACCTCTCTGGTGGGCCTGGATTACTCTTCCAGAAGGTGCAGTTGGACTGGATCAGGGTCTGGAGACTGATGGCTGTGATGGGGAGAAGGGGTGCCTCTGGAGGGCCCCGTTCCTACTCACAAAAATCAGGAGTCTGTGAGTGGTTTCATTTGCAGAGATGATTCCACTACTAAATCAACTTTGAAAATCATCAGCCCCAGGTCTCTCTGAGGCCTCATATTCCAGGGGTTTTTCTTCATTCAAGCAGCAGTAAATCAGCAAGCACTCTGGGCTCCAGGGCCCACACATGATGCTCAGCTCTTGAGGCTGCTGGGAGAGGAGGTCATTGCCCTTGTCTCCATCTTCAGTCTGGAGCACAGAGTGGAAGGGCTTCAACATTCACTCGTGTACACATGCACCACCCAACACATGCACACCATAGACACGCCATCCATCACATGTGGACACACATATTGGGCACATACCATACACTACATGTACACATACTGTATACCACACACACAACATCACGTGCACACACATATGTATATACAAACACCACACACACACACACACACACACCCCATACATTTTCACGAAAAGCTCAGAAAAATATCAGCAGACAGGTGGCACTGGGCTGTGGCTGCCAGAACTTCCTGGGAAGCTTTGAATCATGCTGCTGTCTGGGTCTCACTGGAGACCCACTGCATTAGTCATCTCTTGCCGCATAACAAATTGCTCAAAACTTGGTTGCTTTATTATTTGGGGAGCAGCTTGACTGGTAGTCCTGAGCCAGGGTCTGTCCTTTGCGAGGCTGCAGTCCTGCTGATGGCCAAGGGGTCGTTAGAAGGCTTGCCTGGACTGGAGACCCCATCCTATGGTGTCAGTGTCTGGTGGCTGAGGCCTGGGGGTCTTTTTCTTGCCACAAGGGCCTCACAGCTGGGCAGCTGCTTTCCCCAGAGCAAGGGATGAGAGAGAAGGGGTGAGGGAGCAAGCATCCACTCAAAGGGCAAGATCTCTTTCCAGAAGCAGTGCTCACCATGCACAGGCCTGGTGAGCATGGGCAGGTCTACCCCAAGGCGTGCACACCTGGAAGCTGGGATCACTGGGACCATCTTAGAAGCTGGTGGCCACACCCACTGAATCATGCCCGGGAATCTGTATCTTTAAAGCATTATGGGAAATTCCAACTAGTAGCAGGAGTTGCAAACCTCAAGTTCCAGTAGATCCTGCTCAGGGCTGGACCACTCCTTGGGGGTGTTTGCATTTCCTGTGGGCCCCATTAGGATGAAGGTGACAGGTCTCTTGATCCCAAAACACAACTCTCTGAGCAAAAATTTCAGGTTCTAGAAAAGCATGTTGGGATGGGCTGAGTGTTTTCCCAACCCTTCTGTGGAGGTCTTGGGCCTGTGCAGAGATGAGCAAGCTTCCTGGGGTCTCTCCCAGCCAGAAGTCAGGGTTTGAGGTGTAGAAAGGAGCCCACCAGGTACCCTCCCTTTCCACTTGGAGGCAAGAAAAGAGGAGGATGGAGCACTTGGACCCGAGCTCGCTGCCCACCTGCCCTCCACTTCTCCCCCTCAGAAGAAGAGAGCCATTGAAGTCTGTCCTTCAGCTCTGTCCATCTCAGTTCTGTCCCCAACATCCCCTCACACCATGGAGTCCCAGACCCCTGTCTTTGGCCACTTTTGTCCCTGTTCAAACTCCCCAGCAGACAGGAGCCTTTGCGACACAACCCAAGACACCTGCCTGGCCTCTGCCCTGGGCTCCCCCACCTGCACCTGCAGTGCAGAGGGGCCCCTGTCCCCCAGGGCTTGTTCTCTCATCCTCTTTGCTTTCTGAAGCCAGTGCCCTCTGCCTGGAATCCAGCTCCCCCACTCTCTGCCCAGTGGGCTCCCTGTCCTGGCCTAGGCCACTCTGAGGCCCTCTTAGATACACAGGTAGAGTCCGGGTGTCCATTTGCTAAGTTCCCCAGACTCCCCGATCCACCCTATGTTATGGCTCCTATCATGTCGCGGCTGCTCATTTGTCAGGCTCCCTGGGTCCCTTGTCAGTCTACCTGAGGGCCAGGGCCACGTCTCACTCATCTTTGTACCCTAGCATGGGCCTTCTTGAATGAATATTGTTCAGAGTATCCTCCTACAAGCATATTTGAGGCTGACCAGCAGAAGCAAGAGAGAGGAGAGTTTTGTCTCTTGCCATTGGGTCCATTCCTCTGCCTGCAGGTTTCTCCTACTCTTTTCCAGCACGACTTTAACATCAACCTGCCTATGCTCTTGTTGGTGTGATTTCTGTGATACTTCTTCTTTGACAAGATTTTTTCATCATCTCCTATGTTAGGATACTATAGGCCATGATGTTAAACAAATCTCCAAATCTCACTGGCTTTATGCAAAGACTTTTATTCCTGTCATCCTGAAATCCTGAAAGTCTGACCATTCTTTAGGCCCTTCCTTGGGGGCTCAAGGGTCTAGCTGGATTCCATCTGTGGTCCTGTCACTCAACCCATAGCATCTAGGGGGCCTGGAAGGGGCAAAGAGTGAGCTAGAGGGTCATGCTTGGGGTCTTAAATGCTTGGGCCCAGAAGTGTCACTTTCAATCATAGCCTATTCACAGTTAGTCACATGACCAGACCCAACTGCGGAGGGCCACAGGGGTGGAAGTCACATGGATGTCCAGGGGGCAGCAGATGCCTCTGCTGAATCTTCCTCTTTCCTTCACTTACTCACTTAGCTAATCTTCACAGGCGAGTGCTTTGCTCAAGCCTTGTAGAGAGAGAATGGCATAAGACAGAGTTCCCTGGGAGGACACGGTCCAGTGGAAGAAATGAGAGCTGGACACAGATGACCACGCTGCACTGTTGAAGCTATCACTACCTGAGCAGTGCTGTGCCTTGTCCAGGCCAGAGGCCCTGGAGGGTAAAATCTGGGTCCTCTTCCTGCACGCTCGTCCTTCCTCCCCCAAACAACTGCCATCACTAAAGCCTGGGGCTGGAGTAAGAGCACAGGGGCCCAGTGGCCCCCAGGCTTAGTGCCTGTGGTAGACCTCCTGGGAGCTCCAGCTTATCTCTCACTAGGAGTCACATGTGGGACTCCTAGGAGAAATATGTGGTCATAGGAAGTGGTGCCTTGGTTGGGGGTCAGATGCTGACCTTTGGGGACCTGGCCAAACCCCCCTTTTGGTTAAAGCAGAGGACCCTATCCCTGATTATCACATTTGGCTGTGTTTCCATGATGAGTAATGAATTCAAGGTCAAGTATCACCGCAGTGCTAACCTCAGGGACTGAGCTGGAGCTGCTGGGCTCATGCCCTCGGAGCTTCCCCTGGACCTGGGGCAGCAAGGCAGATAAATGTCCCTGTCCAGGGATCATACCTGTACCACTGTGAGCTGCAGCTGCTGGGAATGGTTCCTCACCCATAAGAGGCATCTAGCTAGTTAGTAAGGGCTTGTGTTGCAATAGTGGTGATAAAACAGTCCCACAGGTCTGCCTCCCTGTGCTGGTTAGTTGGGGGGAGAAGAGCAGGTCAGCTGGGATGGATGAAAGCCAGCGGCAGGTTGTCCAGTGTCACTTGGCAGCCGCAGGGGAGTTGAGATTGGTATTGCTTCCACAGCCCTGATCAGGGGAGAGCAGCAGGATGCGATGTGGATCCAGGGCTCAGTCATGGTTCCAGCTGATGAGACCAAAAGGCAGGGCAGACGCGGAGACGCACAACTGGGCCAAGACTGGGGTCCTGGGGTACTCTGCATGCACGCATGCCATCCGTGGTACAGGTCCCACCCGGTTTTGGCATAACCATTGTGAACTGCATTTGAGTGGGGATGGGGGTTGGCCCACCTGCCAGGTGGCAATGATTGCACACTCCAACCCCCTGCCACTTGTGACCCAGCTCCCAGAGAGCATGGCTGGGGCCAGGGTTGTACCAGGACAGATGGCTGCATGGCAGCTAGCTCCCACTAGAGGGCACCAACGCATCACTGCAGGCTCCACAGTCTAGCCAATAGTGTCCTTGCCTACCTGCATCCCTATCCATGCCCAGTGTGCAGTTGTCCCCAAAATGACCCCACTCAATGCTCAGGCTTTCCCTTGCCACAACAAGGAAGAGACTGTGGAGGTGAAGGAGGGGGCACATACAGGTCAAAATGTTCCCTACTATTCAGAAGGCCTGACATTCCTCAGAGCCCCTCTCCCATCCAGGACCCCGGGGAACATGAGGCTACCCCCAGGAGGGCAGCTGCATGGACACGGAGGCTGCCCTCCCATGGAGTAGGGGGTGCAGGTCGCATTGCCCACAAGTGTCACCACAGTGCTAACCTCAGGGAGTGCTAACCTCCACAGCTGCCCCTGAGCCTGCCGGGGAGACAGCCACTCGTATGGGGCTTGGGGGGTTGAAGTGTTGGCTTCTATCCCCAGAAGGACAGGGCCTGGCAGGCCATGCCGAGAGGGAGAGATGGACTCCGTAATCCAAGCCAAGGCAAACTGGTTGAGTTCCATGCGAAGCCCGGGAATGGAGGCTAAATAGATCCTGGTCTCCCCTGGTGCAGCCTGGCCTCAACTCTGGAGCAGGTGGCCCTTAGGAGCCCCAGCCTGGCTTCTTCTTAGAGGTGTGGTGACTTGAGGAGCAATTTCCCCTCAGCCCTGTGAACCCCACCTTGCCCTGTGCCCCTTCAGCCCCTTAGTGGGGTGTCTCTAGAGAGCCTTCCAGCAGGCCTCTCATTCCTTGGCTCCCTAGGAAGTCCCAGGGTATCCTAAGATTTCCTCAGGGTCCTAGGGCACACAGAGCTCCCAGGCCCTGCAGAAATGCCACCCGCTTATTCCACACACTGCCCTGGGTGCTTCTGTGTCTTATATAGAACCCCAGTTGAAAGACATTGTCAAATCATCCAGTATCTTGCCAAAGGCTTCCTATCAGGACTTATTTTGATCATTTTCCTTGAATTCTCTTCAGGCAACATTAGGTCTGCTCTGTTTTGTCTGACAGTAGGAATCACACAGCCCAAACCACTACTGTTCTTGCCTTTCTGTTATGAAATTTTGAAGCTCAATTCTGTGTCTGTCGGCAATTATTAGCTCACTCTGACCGGGGAAGGCCTATTCTCTGACCTCAAGTTACTGAGCTGGTTTAGGAGAACAATATCTGCTTTGTGGAGCGGGCCTGGTATACACACTACACGAGTGTAACTCTGTCTGGCTAGATTTCTGGCCTCATAGATGTGCCCAAGGCACTCCCTATGGACGGGCCCAGAAGAAAGTAAAGTAGCTTTCTGACCTCATGAGAGTGTGTTCACATCTTCACACAGGCCCCAGAGAAAGGAGAGGCCGCTGAAGGAGGGATCTGGGGCCACTTGGCCTTCCCCTTTGGCCTCAGACAAAGACAGTGAGCATTGTACACACGCAACTACTAAGGAACATGAAGGCCAAAGGATCTTTCAAGATGAAAATGATCACCAGGATGCCCCCCACCTCCCATGTTCTGGAGTAAAAATGGTGGCAGACGCAAAAGCTGCCTCATTCTTCCTGCAGGTGGCACTGCTGCTATGTCATATCGGGGATGGTGCCCCTGTCAGCCCAGGCAGCATAGACACTGCAAGTGGAGCAGCTGTAGCCAGGTTCCCAGCCCTCCAGATGGGAAGCAGTGACTTTATTGTTCCCTAGAGCTGTGTCGGCTCTGTTGCCAAGTCTTCTGGAAACTTCCAGGATGTGCTAACTCAGAGGCATACAGATTAAAGTACCCTAAAATGCCCAGAACAGTCATGTCAGCATAGCCTCACCTTGCACCCCAGGCCCTGTGCTCCTCCAGGTGCTGTTTGCAGTCACCTCAGGGCCCCGTGGAGGGGTGGTCTCACTTCATTCAGTCCATCACTGCTGATCGGAGGTACCTCTGATGGACTGAGTTGAAACGCAGGTCCTGCAAGCAGACACGCTGCATCTCCTAATGTCCCTGAGTGAGAATCCAGCCATGACTGAAACAACTCGCCAGCGTTCGCTGAGCACTTTCTGTGTCCCAGGAACCACAAAGGTACTTGCTTTTTCTTATCTCACTTCCTCTCGCTGTGTCTCGTGCACTGCATACAACATGTTATTGACCTCATTTTACAGACATGATGTCTTTGGTCAAATGTCACCTTCTCAGAAAGCCGTGTAAACACCCCATCCAGTCCCCACACACCCCGCCACTCCTCTTTACCTGTTGGTCCCCACAGTGCCCCACACACACATATGGTTTTTGTTTGTTTGTTTGGTTGGTTTTTGGTACTGGGGATTGAATTCAGGGTCCCTCCACCACTGAGCCACATCCCCAGCCCTATTTTGTGTTTTTATTTTTAGAGACAGGGTCTCACTGAGTTGCTTATCACCTCGCTGTTGCTGAGGCTGGCTTTGAACTCGCGATTCTCCTGTTTCAGCCTCCCTAAGTGCTGGGACTACAACACATGCGTTCTTTATTTTGTGTCCCTCTCACAACTGCGAAGGGTTTATCCGGCTGCCATGTTACGAACCAGAGAACTGAGATCAATTACCTTGCCCAAACACACAGTTTAGAAATGGGGGAGCCAAGATGGAATTCTGGTACTCTGACGGCTCTGTGTAAGCAGTGAGAATGAGGAGGAAGAGGTACTAGAAAACTATTTTCTAATTCTAAGTGATGCCAATCACGTATATGGCAAGTTAGGGGGCATGCCATTTCCTTAATAAGTAGGAGCAAGATGAAGCATAGCGTCTTTGCTACTTCTAAAGGCAATAAAGATGGAAAAAGAAACTAGAAAGAAAGGCCCCAATGACAGCTTTGAAAGAGGAAGAAATATGATTTTTTTTTTAATCAGACAGGTTTTCAAGGACCTCCCCCACCCCTCCTGACCCAAGGCCTCACATGAGCCATCAAAGAGAACCGCTTACCTAGGATACCCCTCTGCCTCTCTCACTACCCCTCCCACGAGTGCTTCCTCCTCAGGACAAAAATAGGCAGCCATACAATAAAGGAGACCAGAAGTTCTTCAATCTGGGGTTTCCTGTCTGAGGCCTCCAGGTAGCAGGGCCCACTGGGAATGGGCAACGTGCTCCTCCAAACAAACTTATTGTTATTTTTGTTGCTTGTCTTTTTTATAGAAATGATTATTTTGGGGGAGGGATAAAGAATTTTGTTGGTGACAACCAGGAAGGTCTCTTGGGAAGAGGCCACTGACTGAGTCTGGATGGGTTCCCACACAGGTCTTCCCCTTCCACCTCTACGAGAGTTGGGATGCCAGGATCAGAGGTCAGAACTGCTTTCTGGGTTGGCTCCTAGGGATCCAGGAAAGTTGGCCTCCCCTGCATGACAGCCTCAACGATCCAGAACATGGCTGAAGTCTTAGGGATTGGCAAACTGGGCTTCCCCTGCCAAGTCCAGCCTTCCAGCCGGTTTTTACAAATAAAGTTTTATGACACACATTTGGTCACAGGCCACACGGCATTTGTGCTGTAGTGGCAGAGCTGAGTAGCTGCATCGCGGACCCTGTGTCCTGGAAAGCCTAAAATATTTACTTCTGGCCCTTTACAGAAAATGGTTGCCAAACACTGATCTACAATGTAAACAGACAAAAGCCCTGAGAGTTCAGACAAGTGGCAAAAATCCTGAAGTTAACTCACAGTAGTTGTCCAAGAGTCCTTCAGCCCTGCACATGTAATTCATCCAAAATAATTATCTTTGGGCTTTCATTTCTTCAACTACAAAGTGGGGATCACCTAATGGTTGGAATTACATTGCAAAGCTGTACTAAGGATCCAGGCACAAGCCTCGTACCCGAGCATAGTGTGGCGGTTATGTGTAAGCTAAAAACACATCACAGATACAAAGGGCTTCAGTAAGTGGTGCCATTACAATGGGAAGCGAGCACAGAACAGTGAGCCGCATAGTTGAGGAACCATCCAGTAGGTCCCTTCCATGGGCAGAGACTGATGGCTTTCCTGCAGCTCCCTCTGACACTGCGGTCTACCAGGAGGGTGTGTGTCTGTATTGACTTGAGACTGAAGCAGCCTGTCTCCGGGGGCCTCCTTCCACTCACCCATTCCTCTTTCCTGGTGTGCGCATCCCTCTCCCTGCCCCAGATCTGCCCCCTTTCATGGCCCTATTCACATGTCCCCTCCTTTGTGAAGTCCTCCTGGAGAAATCAGACCACATCTGCCCCAGGAGGTTTTCTTGGACCTCTGGGGGACTTGATTCTAGGCCAGTTTTGAGATTGCCTGGTTTTTCATGTGTCTGAGCTTCCTTTGGAAAGTAGATGGCCAAGAGGTGGAGCTCCAGGGAGAGGAGAAGGATATGGCCTTAAGGGTTGGGGGAATCAGTGGGCAATGGTGCAGAAGAAAAAGAGCTGCCGAGAATGGGGGCCAGGAGTCCAAGAGCCCTCGAGAGATGGTTCCGTAAACATGGGAAGCAGTTGATAGAGGCCCTTGAGGCCTTGGCACCTGACCAAATAGGAACCCAACTGGATGTTCTTGAGCAGGGACACACACAATGGAAGGAAAATTTGGGAAACCAAAGGCTGAGGTCTACCCAGTCCCCCTCCTGGCCACCAAAGGGAATTCCTAGGATTGTACACGTCTCCCCACAGTGGCTAGAGAAAAAGTTTTACTACTTTGTTAGAGACAGATCAGGACTTTCTCTACTGGTAGGTCACCTGGTCCATGCCTTGCTTTGGGCTAGACCATACCCAGAATCCCTTGCTGAGTGCCAGAGGGCCTCCTCCATCAGACAGGGACAGCTGTGTGTTCAGCATGAGACAGAAAGCACTTGGAGGACAGCAGGCCCAGATGGAAGATTGCTTCCTTCAAGGCCTCAGGCCACAGCTGGACCAAGGACATCACACAGAAATACCCTGCCAGCCCTGCAGGGGGAATGAGCACAGCTTGGGAAGAGGTGCCAGGCACACAGCACTGTGAGCAGGCCCCAGACTGGCCCCTGCAGCCCTGTCTATGATGCTGAAAGGTAGGCCACCTTCCTCCCCACCCCTGTAGCCCAGGGTGAGCAGGGTCACCCACCTGCAGCCTCACAGCCACTGCCCTACAGCAGTTACTAGGAACTGGCCTAATCCGCCATTTTGGTGATGCCACTGGTGACTTGGGCCAGTCGTGGTTAGCAAGGTTGCGCTCTCGTCCAGCACCTGCCCTCTGTGCTTTGCCAGCAGACAGAGCCGCCAAGGCTAGGGGAAGAGGAAGGTGTTGCTGAGGGTGTGAAGCAGCCATTCTTCCTTTATTAGCCAGTGGGCTGTTTCTGGTCGCGTTCTCCTTCCTGGCAGCAGTGAGATTGGGGGCGGAGAAGCCCGGTTATTTTTGTTCACCCCGGCTTCTGTCACTGGGAGTGGTGGTGGGGGTGGACAGGGCTACGTGCTCTCTTGCAGGCATTTGTGAATGGGCCTCGGCTCCCAGGCCGGCTGCCGGCAGGCGGCCCCCCCAGAACACCGACTCTTACTGGTTAGACAGCGTTTTTTTTCTAGCATTGCAGCAGCTCAGCGGAGGAAGCTTTCTTCTGGCCCAAGAACAATACCAGGGTCAGCTCAGGGACCTCCCTCCTACACCCTCTTCCTTCCATTGTGAGCCACTGCACAATCCCAGGCCTCGCCGACCTGCACAACCCAAGGGGGAACCGGGGGTGTCAGGCCCAGGAGAGATCAGCAACGTGTGTGACACCTCCAGTGGCCTGCCTCCACTTCTCAGGCTAGCTCAGGGCTCTGGAGGCGGCAGATGACCAGACCAAGCATATGTGAATGGCTACAGGGTCCCTGTGCTTTGCCAAGGACTGCCAGCAGGCTGAGGCCCATGGCTGAATGGTACTACCCTCTCCCCTAGCGACCCTCAGTGAATAATAGCAAGCCAGGGCTGAGAAAGACCTAGAAGAACTTCTGCCCACTGCCCCGTTAGAAAGACAAGGAAACAGACCTGAAAATGTTAAAAAAAGATTCGCCGATTTTCTTATCACCCTGCTTAAAAATTCTTCATTGATCCCTAGGGCTTGCAAAAAACCCCGGCTTTCCTCTGTCCCCCGTGTCGACGGTTCTTCCAGGCCTCTCTCCTCTGACTCCCCAGACTGTCTGTGGTCTAGCCTTGGTGACTAATGGGCCCTTGGTCCATCAGGGCTGGTCCCCTGCCTGCATGTCCCTCCCACTTCATCTTTCTGCCCGCCATGGACCTGTTCTTCAAAGGCTGCTGGAGGTCACCTCTTCTGGGAAGCCCTCTCTGATACTGCATTTCCCTGTGCCCTCCAGTCTGCTGGTTCACCTGGATTCCTCCAGCACATATTGTGTCCCTGGAGCAGGGCTGCCCCTCCACGTCATCAACATGTGCCCCGACACGTGTCCCTCCCCGCAACACATACCAGATCCTGGGAGCTGAAAACATACCTTATGTATCTCTGCAACAGGCTCTCAAAGTGCGGTCACCAACCGCGTCAGCTGACAGCATCAGAACCTTCCAGAAATGCACATTACTGAGTCCCATTTCAGTAGGGACCATGGGTGGCCCAGGGATCTGCATTTTAACAAGCCTTCCCTCCCCCTCCCTCTCCCCCTCCCCCAGACTCTGAGCTGCAGTTGGATTTTTTTTTTTAGTGCTGGGGATGGAACCCAGGGCCTCACACAGGCTAGGCAAGCACTCTGCCACTGAGCCACACCTGCAGCCTTGTCTGCGGTATAAGAACCACTGCTTTAGGACCTACTTGTAGGCAATTGGCTTTGAATAACTCGTTGATAACTTAGTGAGTCACTGACATCACCTTACCCTAAACCACTTCTGTTAAGGCTGAGGTGGGATGTTTGTTGTCTGTTTGCGCTGCTGGGTACGAGACCCAGGTCCTCGTGCATGCTAGGAAGTGTTCAGCCACTGAACCACATCCCCAGCCCACTTGGCTGGATGATTTTTACCATCCTTTGCTTAAGTGAAGGACAAAGGATTTTGCTTTTTTTGACAACCCAGAACAAGGATTTATTTGCAAAAGCTTGGGGGATGCAGGGAATGACACAGTCCCCCAGAGTCCTGTCATTGGCCGTGCCCCAAATGACCTGTGAGCCCCAAATCCCTGGGTGGACCACTGCCAATTAGAGTTCCTGTGAGGCTCATTACATTTATGACAGTCAAGATAGAAAACCTCAGCCACGTATTTCCCAGTAGTCAAAGAAGTCCCTGGTGGAGGTGTGGGACAACCCTGGCCTCTAGATCGAAGGGAGCGCTGGGCTGAGCATTCTTCTGGAGCTTCATGTCCTGCAGTGGCTGATGGTCAGAACCTGTCAGCAGTGACCCTAAACCACACTAGGTATGGCCTGAGAATAAAAAAGTGGCCTCAAACCTGTCTACACAGGAGTAATCAAAGCCAATGTTAAGTATCCATGAATAAAAACAGCAGTGCAGCTGTGGCCCTGAGACCTCACTGGAAATACAGGGCATTGTGCTCATGTCCAGAAAACAATCCTGGCCTTTTCCTCTGAGGTTCAATGGTCTAGCTTTTTGAGCAGTGAGCCCAGGAGCCAGCAGCCATCTCCTGACCCCGAGGCTCACTTTCCCACTGAACAGCAACATAAGCTCCGCCATCCTTCAAAGGACAAATTTGGACACTCCTTGCTCACTTTTGAGGATCTTCTAGTTGAAAGATGTCTGGCAGTAAAGCATCATTTATATTCTTGTGCTCTTCAAAGACTCATTTTTCCTTTGTGTCCTCAACCCCAAAGGGCTCAGGAGATGTTCTGCCTGGAGTGATGCAGCCTGCTCCTCCCTGCAAACCTCCAGGCATGCATCCATTATGGGGGCGGCTCTGATATCTCCAGCTGCTGGTCACCTAGAGACTGTCTTCTCAGAGGTCTGCTAGCATGGCAACCTCACCCTCTGCCGAGACAAAGGGTTGCCAACTCTGAGGTTCAGGACCCAGACTCCCAGTGCTCACAAGGACCATGAAGCCAAGGTCTATTGCTACAATATGGCACCCATGTTAGGTGGCCACTGCAGAATGGACCTGGATTTCACTACATGTGTGGTGCTGAGGTGTCAGGAGGGCTGAAGTGACTGTAGCTTTGTGATGTCGCTGAAGTGAGCATGTTTATCCACTTCCACCTCATCTGACTTTTGTCTCTGCTTAAACCACCGTTATCTCCGATTCACTGGTACAGTGGGTGCCTTTGGCTCAGATGGGATTCAGAGGGTGGAAAAGAGGAGTTGGGCTAGAAGAGCTCTGGCCTCCATGAGGAGATGGGCCCAAAGACTTAGATCCATCTACCCGTGTTTTCCATCATGGCACATGCTTGTAGTTTGCAAAAGTTAAGTAATTCTGAAGGGTCTGTAACAGAAGATGGCAGCTCTCGGCCCCCCTTCTTCCCAGTTCCACTCCTCAACATAACTACTTTTCACTTATTTCAGTTTTTTTTCTGGTGGTACAAACATACGTCTTAAGTGGATTTCTAATATCTTCTGTAATGTTCTTCTACTGCTCTTCTGATGTTCATCAATTTTGAATAAGATCTGTTGATTTCTTTGCTGCACTGCATAAGAATGTTGCCTTTATACCTCTGTCCTCTGTACGGTTACAGTCACAAACACTCAATGACGGCCCGCGTGCTGATGAGCTTGTCATTAGGCAACTTTATTGTTTTATGGACTTGAACCTCAGTGGCATAGCCTACTACACACCTCAACTCTGTGGAGTAGCACCCTTTATGTGGGCGATGAGACAGTGACCAGAGAGTCATTGTGCAGTAAATGCCCACATGTCACGTTGTAGTTAAACATTTAGATTAATTATTGAATCCTACTTTCTTTTTCTTTTTCTTTTGAAAAAAAAAATTAGACTTAACAGGCAATTACAAACATAATACAAAGAATTCTTGTGTTTCCTTTTGCCCAGATTCCCCAAATGTTAACTTTCGGTGGGAGGGGATTGGGGATTGAACCCAGGGGCACTCTACCACTGAGCTACACTCCAGCCCCTTTTATTTTTTACATTGATCCAGCGTCTTTCTAAATTGCTAAGGCCAGCATGGAACTTGCGATCCTTCTGCCTCAGCCTCTGTTATCATTTAGATGTGGTGTCCCCCAAAAGCTCATGTGTAAGACAATGCAAGAAGGTTTGTAGGAGAGATGATTGCATTATAAAAGCCTTAGTCAAATCAGTGAATTAATCCTCTGATGGGATTAACTAAATGGTAACTGAAGGCAGATAGGGTCTGGCTGGAGGAGGTGGGCATTAGGGGTGTGGCTATGGGGTATAAATTTTGTATGTGGTAAGTGGAATCTCTCTCTGCTTCCTGATCATCATGGAAGCCACCTCCCTCCACCACATTCTTCTGCCATTATGTTCTGCCTCACCTTGAGCCCCAAGGAATAGAGCTGGCCTTCTGTGCATTAAGACCTTTGAAACCATGAGCCCCCAGATAAACTTTTCCTCCTAAAATTGTTCTGGTCAGATCATTTAGTCACGGCAGCAGAAAAGCTGACTAAAACAGCCTCCTCAGTCCCTGGGATTACAGGTGTGCACCACTGCATCCAGCCAGTGTTACCATTCAACATATTTTTTGTACCATTCTGTCTAATTTTATCAATTTTTTTTCATAATGACTTGAAGAATAAGATGCAGACATGGTGAAACTTTGCCCTTACATAAATGTGTTTTCCTAAAAACAAAGATATTCTCTTACCTGACCACAGTTTAATTGTCAAAATCAAGAAATTAACAATGATAGCATGGATATTACACAATCTTAGACTTTATTTAAATTTTGCCATTTGTCCCACTATTGTTCTTTATAAACAAAGTTTTTGTGGGTTTTTATTTGTTTGTTTTTGTTGTTGTTGTTTTCTGGTTTAGAACCCAAGATCACACTTTGCTGTTAGCTATCATGTCTCTTTATTCTCCTTGGTGACCTTGACATTTGTAGAATGCAAGCTAGTTACTTTATAGAATGTCTATCAATTTGGATTTGTCTGATGTTTCTTCATGATTTCATTTAGGCACTTTTTGAAAGGCATGTCCTAGAAAGGCTGTCTCCTTGGTGCATCTTATCAGGAGGCATATTGACTTGATAATGTAACCTTGACCCTGTGGTTAAGTTAGCAGTTTCCAATCCTCAGCACTGTAAAATTATTTTCCCTTTGTAATTAAGTATCTCACAAGGATATGTTTGAGACTACATGTTGTTTTAGACAATACTTTTACCTGAGTTTTGGTGTTCATTGATGATTCTTGCCCTAAATGGCTGGTCAACAGTGATGATTTTTCTAATTTTATGTCCATTTCTTAGTTGATTTTCTTCCAGAAGGAAGATCTTCCTTCTCCTCCCCTATTTATTAGTCTTTTATCTATTTATTTGTGCTAATGTATAGATTTTATTTCATTCTCAGAGCTATACTCCATTGCCGTTATTATTTGTTTTGATGCTTAAATTGTCCCACATTTGACCAGTGGGAGCTCCTTCCAACTGGCTTCTGTGTATTTCTGAAATGTCCCCATTATGTAAGCACTTCCTTACTTCCTGGCACAAGAAATTGTTCTGGGCTTATCTGGCACTTTCCCTGCCCCAGCCCCGGAATCCACTATTATCCAAGGAGTCCTAGTATGTTTTAGTGAATGGTGTTTAGAAACCAAGATTGGGCACTGAGTGTGCTCACTGCTGCCGAGTTCCCATGAGTTTTGACCCTCTTCTTCCATTCAGAGTGCCTAGGTCCTCAGATCACAGCATCTCTTATTCAGCTTCTCCAGAAAATAAACCTAGACTTTTTGCCTGGGAGTGGGGACTAGAGGTTAATTGCGTGGCTGTGTGGATGGGGAAGGGATCAGGAGTCCCATATTCATACTTCCATATGGTTCCACCCCTCTCTCCCTGCTTTCCTGGTGCCAGTGTCTCCAGGCCCTGAGCTCCAGAAGTCTGCAGGCCATGTCAGTGCAGTCTCAACAATATTCTCAGCAGCACCTGCTACACTCAGGCTGCACCTGTCCCCACTCCGCTAAATTGTTGGTCACCTCTAGGTCACTTTCTGACTTCACAACGTTTGTTGGAATCTCTTTTCGTGTCCCCTGTTGCTTCTGTGCTTTATACATTTTTTTAATTATTGGGAAAGGGGGAGTTGAGATAAAAGCAAGTGGTCAACCCACCATATTAAGTCAGAAGCCTGATTTAGCTTGATTTTTAAAATCAGGGAATAATAAAAGGAAGAGTAGAGGGTAAGGTCAATCCTGGACCAGCAGAGCAGATGTCGTCATCTGGGAGTCTGATGATAAAGTGATCTGTCCCCTGAATCCAGGCAGGAGAGCTGGCCTGTGGCTGAAGCCCTGGATGTGTTGTCACTGGAGTAGAGTATAAAGAGGATAGTGGGAAATAACTGAGTGCCAGGAAGCAGGCTCTTTTCTTTTTCTCCTTGTTCAGAGAACTCTAAGAAAGTGCTCTCTCGCTCTCTCTCACATACACACACACACACACACACACACACACAACCAGCTTTACCAACCAGCAAATGAGTACCCAGGGCAAAGTGGGCAGAGTGAGAACCACCAGCCAGACGTCTGAGAGGCCAGGGAAGTCCCTGGATTCACACCTGAAAGAGATCCCCCAAGAGGGCCATCAGGGCCAAAGTGTTCAGACACCCAGGGATAATGTTCTACTGTCCTCACCCACTTGAGGTTCCACCTACACCTGCCTACCTTTACACTTGACCCCTCTGGGGGAAAGGCTCCACCTGAGGGGCCCTCTTCTGGGCTCCTAAGGGCAGGGCTGTCTTCCAACACGTGGTTGGTGCTCACTCCACCACAGGACATTGGAGTGGCTGCTTACATGCCAGAGTGTGTGAGCTGCTGGGGAGCTTTCAGGGCTCCAGGTTCCTCTCCTCCTCTGTCTCTCTCCTTTGGCATTACTAAGAAATATGACCCCCGCCCCACCCCCAGGGATTGCCTGGCCCCAGAAGGCCTCATCCGAAGAAGTACACACTGTCCCTGCCTTCTGCCAATTCACATTTCAATAATCCATGCATTCTGCAGTTCCTGAAAACCATTTGTGTAGAACTTCTGGTAGCTTTCGTCTCTTTACTTGGGAGTTCCTGCTCATTTCTGGAAATGTTTAAATAAGCAAGGAGTCCCTCAAGGCAGGCAGGGCAGGTTTTCTGGCCTAGCATGTTGTGCTGCAGTGATAAAGAGGCAACAACCCAAGAGCTCACGGCGACTGACAAGGGCACGTCTGCTCATGGCTCTGTTAGCTGCTGCTCCTGGGTGCCCGACCACAAAGCCCTGAAGGGCAAGGACTCTGGGAACGTCCTTATTACCTGGAAGTGTTCCATTTCCAGCCAGTTCCTGGCAAAGATTAGTCCTAGGAACAGGTTGTCGCCTCAGGCCCTGATGTGTGGGCCAAAGCTAGGGGTACTTGGATGGGACTGGCGGCAAGGAGAGGCTTGGGTAAGGACAGGCTCAGGAGTAGGGGACGCCAAGGACAAGTACCCAGACCAGCCCAAGAGAACACGGGAAACTTGGCTGCCTGGCCCCGGTGTCCAGGACAAGGAGCAGCCTGCGTCACATGGTAGAGCAAAGAGGTGACATTTTTCACTGGGCATGGCATCTCAAAGACCAACTAGTCACCATTCCACACCAGTCCCAACACATCATTCCAAACAGACACTGAGGACCCTGATGAGGAAGTGCTGGACCTGAGGCCACATAGCAAATCCAACCACAGACCCGGGGCCTGGTGTCTCCAACTCACTGTTCTTCCCACATATCCTGCGATGGCTTGTATAATGAATCTAAATGATGGGTCCTCATGTAAGGATCATGGGACATCTGCTTAATAATTTATTCTAGAATTTCCTAGGGATCAGCATTAAGCAGGTATCTTTATAAAGGATTTGTCACTAAAGGGTTTGCACATAAAACACTGTGTAGAAAGGAAATTAGAAAAAAGGATCAAGGAGAGGAAATGACAGTCAGAGCTGCCTGCCATCCACACTGGCATCAGACCACAGACCCATATAAGCTGCTGACCACAGCCCTGACCCCCAAGCCAAGGGCTCTCTAGGAACCACTCCTCAGTCCTGCTGTGTCCAGAGCACAAGGAGATGGAGGGACATCCAGAAAGATGACGTAATTGTGGGGGACTGCGATGTCATCCAAATGCCCCACGTTGCCAGCTGGGCCTCGCCCTGGCATTGGTCTTCATGCTGTACTGTCAGGCAGACCCGGGGGCTCTTTGTCAGACCCTAATGAAGGCTTTCAGTACATGAGCAGCCCTGACTCCAGACAATATGGCACTGACACTAGACAGTATGGCAGGTTTGTGTAAATTTCCTCAACACACTCAACAGCCTCTGGCTGAAATTGTCATAAAAATGATTCCCAAGGCTGGGGGTGTGTCTCAGTGTCTAGAGCACTGACCTAGCATGGGTGAGGCCCAGGTTTCAGTCCCCAGTAACACCCTCCCCAGAAAAGCCATTCCAGTCCATTACTATAGAGAGAAAAAGGCATCTCCCCGTGCTGGACAAAGCATGTGTGAGCAGCATCTAGGTTCTCATTTTAAGCAAATGGAGTTGGAACTGAATACCTAGGCCACTAATTCATTTTGTAGAAGGCCAAACTTGGAATTTAGAACATTTTTAGCTGAGGAGAACCCTCTCTTGCAGGGTCTGTTTAGCAGCCAAGTAGGTGAGGTACCTGCTCAATTTCTTTGGGAAGAAGGAGTCACAAGGTCATAGAGAGCTGTATCAGAAAGGCTCTTTTAAGGTCACCTAGTACAACTCCTGTCATTTTGTAGTGCAGAACTGAGGCACAGAGCCCCCTACTCTGAGTACAGGGCTTCTGCTCTCCCCAGCCCAGAGCAGATGAGCTGGCATCTCAAGACTGTCGTAGGTCAGAGGTTGTCATTCACCGCTCAAGGGCCCTGCCAGTCCAGCAGAGACTAAGAGCAAGGGGGATTTGCAGGGAAGAAAAGGAGCCCTGGGATTCCTGAGATTCCTCAGGGCACTCAGACAGACCCTGATGGATCATCTCACTCACTGGGCCCAGCCGGCCACTGGCATCCTCTCAGAAGTAGATTCTTTTTATAGAAACAGTCATATTTGATATGCAAGTCAGTAGTTTGTGATTCACTTCAAGGAATTCATTGCAAAGACCCTCAGCAGAGTTGGCCATAAGAAGTACACAGTCCAAGAAGCCCCAGACAGAAACTTTGCATCCAAGGTCCATAAATGTCACCCAACATAACAAAGGCATAGTGGCTGGCCAGGAGCTGCCCATGTGATGGGCAGTTGTCCCTATTGCACCCCTCTCAACACCCCCCCCCAACACACACCCCAAGTAAATCCCAAGATCCCATGAAAGTATTTTCCAAATGTGCTAAAAAATGTTGGGAACGGTTCACTCTCATTCCCGTGACCTCCAGGCCTGCTCTGTGCCCTCTGCATTATGATTTTGCTTCAAAGTGTATCCTCCAGGTCAAAGCAGAAACATTTGCTTGGCAAGAAAAGAGAAGATGTTCCTTTATATGGCCTTCCTGGCGGCACAGAGAGGGACATTGTTCCAGCAGGCTGGTGTGTGGTGTGGTCAAGGAAATGCATCACCCCCCTCAGCAAGGTCCTTTGAGGACACTCAGAGGGCAGCAACTTTAGTGGCTGGCCACATCAGTCAGGCAGGTCATCCCCCAAGGAGGCAAACCTGATTGGTTGAAGATAAAACTATCAGACAAGTCAAGTCCACAGGATAGGGAGCCAGAGGAGACCTGCAGGCCCATAGGGAATCCTTCTGTGCTATAAAGATGACCACGGGCCTGGAGAAATAGCTCAGTGGTAGAGCACTTGCCTAGCACATGTGAGGCCCTGGGTTCAATCTCTAGTTCACCAGGGGAAAAAGGATAACCAAAGCCCTCAGGGCCATTTGAAAAAACAAAAGTTAGTGACTAAGAAGTTCTTCTTTCAGTTCTACCAGCAGCATGGTGTGACCTTTGTAGCACCTCTGCCACACTGAGAAGGCTGGCTTTGAAGACTTAAGTCAGGATCTCTGGGCAGTGCAACCTGGACCTGGGTCATCTCTAATGTTCACAGAGTGAACCCACCATGCGGCTAGGGCTGAGACACTCTGCCCTAAGGTATTAAGGATTTGTCCCACTCTCCATTCTGTAAGGGGCTTACATCATAGAAAAGTAAGGGGTTGGTCTTGTCCAGACGTAGTTCCTTGAAGCTAATCACACCCAGCCTCGAGTTCCGCTTATGAGTTTCTCTGTCTGGTAGGATCCTCCAGAGCAGGGATGGGGGCTTTGCCACTAAATTTCTTACAGGCAATGCTCTGACCCTTGCCTCTACCCTACCCTGTCCTTTACCCAAAACAGTAAATTTTATCCTCAAATATTCAGACTCTCTTCCTCTACCCCTGGCTGCCTCCCTAATTCCTGAGTTAGTCCTTGTCTCTGACCGTGGCTGGGTCCTCCTGTCTCCATGTTTGGTTTATATCCCTTCAAGCCCATCTTCCCCATGGTCTACACAGGGTACAAATCTAGCTCTTTAACTAATTTGCTCAAACTTGTCCTTGTCTGCATAGGACAACCAAGCTCCTGCCAGGCAAGGCCTCCCTGGTCTAGCCCTCACTTTTTTTTTCCCAGCCTAGGAGGCCATATTTTCCCCATACCACACCCAGTAAAACAACCACACTGGACTCCAGTGAGCCCCTGAATACAGAAAGGCTCGGAGTCCATCTTCACCTGGTAAGTTGTCTTAACCCTGTGCCTGGCATGGGGCAGTTAGTGAATGCCCTCTCCACAGAGACGACCCAGAGGGCAGGATTCTGCCCTGCCCTTCCCCTTCCAAGCTGGGTGGCCTGGACTGAGTGAGTACCTGTATTTCTGTTCCCTCATGTCTAGGAGGGGGATAATAAAATCTCCTGCCCACAAGCTGCCATCTCGGAAGAGCATCATGAGAGTAAGCGTGGTGGTAACTGAGAAGGTGCTTTGAAAACTGTAAGGTGCTCATGAAATCTAAGAGCTTCCACGTGGGCATCAGGAAATGCGTGTTGCCCACAGCACCTCCTGGGACCTACTGGGAACCACTCACCACATCACGTTGTGCACGTGCTTGCGAGCAGGCCAGGCAGACTGGTGGCGACACTGGCCTCTTCCCTCAGCATTTGTATAAAGAGAATCAGGTGAAGGAAATGTCTAGGAATAGACAATCTTCCTAAACTCCCCCAAAATAACTCCAGTGGAAACAATTGTGGTAACGTCCATTCTGCTGTTATTGTTTCATTCGAATGCAATATGGGAAAAACCTCCTGGCATTTCCAGATCAACTGGGAATGGACTTGACTTCCAGGGGCCTGGAAACAAAGGAATTGTGCTTGAGGGCTGCTCTGGGTGTTGGTGGCCCACTCGGGCCTAGACAATCCCAGAGCTCATGCACAGCTTCGCCTTTCCTCTCTCTGGCCCTTTGGGGACATGCTTGCTTAGGGCCTTTGTGTTTTCCCATGGACAGCTCCTGGGGTCGTTAGCAGGAGCTTATTTTAACTGCTTGTGGGAGTGTAGAGTTCCCTCCAGGCAGTTCCACAGCCCGGAAGGCTCCAGGACACTCTGCTCCCACCAGCGCAGTTGGCCCCTGCAGCAGCTCTTCCCCACCTGTGCCCAGGCAGGCCTCCACCTGTGCACGGGTGCTCTTCTCCCCCGGCCTTGCCTTCCCGCCTCCCAGCTGCTGGTCCTGTTAGTCTGTCCTCCTCAAAGACATTGTCCCAGCGCCTCTGCTCCGGTCCCTCTCATCACCTCTCTGACTGACAGGCATCGCAGCCCTCCACCTGCCCAGGAGACAAAGCCCAGGACTCCTTCTTCACTCCCCTGTCTGTTCTTGTCAGCCCTCCAATGGCTGCCCCACGTTTTCTAAGACAAGCCTATTTTCCTGTCATTTTACCTCAGAAATCTTAGTTTGTTAATTGTGTGACTACATATGATTTAATTTTTTTACTTTTGTGAGGGAAAAAAAACAACACCTGATAGAAAGATCCCTTGTTCCTATTTCTGGCTCACAAGACATGAAGACAAGTTTCCCGCTTGCGTCTGCATCCTGCCTTAAGTACCCTCCCCTCTGCCTCTCAGCCTCTATTTCTCCCATATTGCAGAACCTCTGTTGTTTTCCCCTTTCTCTAAGACACATTCCCCAGTTACCCTCCTGGAACATTCTAGAATCTTTGCTTTCTCAGAACATAACCCCCCTGCCTCATCACTTCTCACACTTCCATGTGCATACAAATAGCAATCAGATCCGATTAACATGCAGGTTCCAATCTGGGAAGACTAGGGTAAGGCCCAAATGTGTCTTGTCTCTAGCCAGGTCCCAGGTGATGCTAATATTGCTGGTCCATGGACCACACATTGAGTAGCAGGACCCTAGGACAGTGGTTCTGAATTTTTGCTGCACATTAGAACCGCACAAGGGTTTTAAAAGAGATTGATACCAGTCTTCTGTCTTAAGACAATCTGATTTTATTGGCATAGGATACAATTCAGGCATTGGGATTTTTTAAGCCTCCCTAGATGATCATGATATGCTGTGAAATATGGAAACCACTGTCTTGTTGTATTTAGCAATAAATAAATGGCTAAGGCTACCATTTATTTTATTTGTGCTTATCTTGTCTCCCTGATAGACCACAATCCACTCTCAGGAAGGACCTGGTCAACTTTTTGAGGATTGTTGTTGATGGATTGACTGGTTGAATATTAGGCCCTTGATGCTTTTCTTGATGATTAACAAATTTTTAAGAGCACGTATTGCTAATAGGGACCCATACTAGATATGGAGGGAAATAAAAATGAGGTCTTAGATCTTTCCAGAGCATAGTGAAACCTGCCCAATGCCAGCCAAGGCTGAGGAGGGGCCTGGGCAAAGAAAAATACTTCTGATACAATAAATAGGATTATGCCAGATCATAATCCTTTTTGAACAACTGTTGTATGAGGCTTGTTTTCAGGAGTTCTGGGATTGTTTTCTCTCCTTCTTTATCACCAACAGGGAAAAGCCAAACTCCCTGGCTTACTTATTCTAAAACACTAGCACTCACTTCTTTTTCCTGTTGGTCTGAGGCAGTGATTTTCAACTCACCTACCCTGTAGACTTACCTGGAAAGCTTTTAAAATCTCTGGTGCTGAGGGTGCAGCCCAGAGTCTCTGCAGTGGGATCTGGGCATCAGGAATTTTTCAAGATCCTCACAGGCTGTCCATGGGCAGCCAGGGCTGAAAGGTTTTATTGATTTACATATAAATACAATCTATTTATCCCCCTCTGGTGGGTTCAGCTTGTCAGGTCCTTTCTTGAAAGCAGTTGGGGAAGAGTTTGAGGGTGCTGGGCACCCATTAAATGCAAGAAACCCTCACTGGAAGAGGAGAGGACCCAGCAAGGAAAGCCACACAACGGCAAAGTGCAGTTGGCCCCCAGCACATCTCCAGAGCAGAGGTCGGCAAACTCTGACCTGAGGATCAAACTTTCTAAATAAAGTTTTATTGGAACACAGCCATACTTCTGTGGCTGCTTCTGCTATACAACGGCAAAATTGAGTGGTTGTAACAGAGACCATATGGCCTGCAAAGCCTAAAATATTGAGGATTTGGCTCTTTACAGGAACAGTTTGCCAACCCCTGCTCTAGAGGATAGGCCCTGCACAGACGCCCTAACTGCAGTTTATGCATCGACACATATACTGGGAATTTTTTAAACCACTTTTTTGACTCTTTGTAATTGTTTGGTGGCCTTTCAAGCAGAGCAGCGTGTCCTGGTAGATACATGGAGAATAAGTCCTGCTTGGGCCAAGTTTTGGTTCCCCTCACTCAGCCCTTGGGGTAGCAGGCCCTTGGTGGCCCTGGCACCGAGCAGTTTCTTTGGGTTACATGGTGTGTCCCACCCATGTTACTATATTCTCTGCGAGCCGAAGGTGAAGGTTGGGAGCATATTGCCAAAACCTGAGGGACAGCCTGGGCTGGGAATGGGTTCCATTCCTGCCCAAGGACAAAGGATTCTGGAGAGGAAAGGCTGCAGGAGGCAGAGGAGGGAAGGCTGGAACTGGGCAAGGCCAAAGCCAAGGGAGGCAGGGGAGCAGGGAGGAGGCCAGGAAACGCCTAGAGGCTGAGCTTCAATATCCTGCATCCAGGCTTTCGGTTTCTCCTCCATTCCTTCCTGAGCCACCACTGTGCCCCTGAAAGTAGGTCACATCACTGTCTGCTCCAGCGACATGGAGGGAAATGTACACCAAGTAGGTCATCAGAGCTGCTGTTGCCTACTGAGCTGCCGCCAAGACCAACGGCTGCCGCATTCAAGTCACCCTGTAAAGACCCTTCGTGTGGCAGAGAATCCTTAACAGTCCGCATGAGAAAAGGTCAGCCCTGCTATCTGGGAATGGAACAAGTAATTGAATTCCTGCAATGATAGCATTCACTGTAGTCAGAGGGAAAGTTATATAACCAGTGTCCTTAAAGTATTTGGGTTCAGTGAAAAAAATAAGTCAGAGGCCATCATTTCATTTATCAAAGATACTTGGAACAGGGCTTATAATTTCCTCATACAGTTAAAACACAGTTCCATGTGGATTTTTTTTTTTTTTTTTGCATGCAATCATCTTTTTAGAAACTTGCCTCTATCTTCTACTGATTTCTTTCTTTCTTTTTTCTTTTTCTTTGGATACCAGAGATTGAACCCAGGAGCACCTAACCACTGAGTCACATCCTCAGCCCTTTTTATATTTTATTTTATTTGAGACCTAACCACTGAGCTACATCCCCAGCCCCTTTTATATTTTATTTTATTTGAGAGTATAGCTCAGTTGCATAGGGCCTTGCTAAGTTGCTGAAGCTATCATTGAACTTGCAATCCTCCTGCCTCAGCCTCTCAGGTAGCTGGGATTTACAGGAATGTGCCACTGTGCCCAGGAACTGATTTCTTAACTTCCTTTCTACTTGGAAACTTTCATAGGACTTACAGCTTCTTCTTCTTTTTCTTCTTCATCTTTTTTTTGAGGGGATGGGAAACAGGGTCTCACTATGTTCCCGGGCCAGTCTCAAACTCCTGGGTTCAAGAGATCCTCCAGCCTCAGCCTCCCACAGGGCTGAGAATACAGGTACACACCACCACACATGGCTTAAACCTTATGCTTTTTAATTTTTTACAATGCACTTGCAGGGACGTCCATTATTTTCCCATGGTACTGATTCTATTAACAATTATCTTGACAGCACAGCTATTTCAAGTCTTACTTTGAAAGGAGGAAGACAGAAAAACAAGTTTGCAGCATAGCCAGTTACAGAGACCCTGTGAGTTGATGCTTTTCATGCCACGATAGCCTGTGAAGTGAGCGTCCACTGTGCATGTGACCAGCCCTTGTCATAATTTATTTAAAACTGCATTCATCATTTGTTCAGGATCTCATTCCATTGACCAGCATTTGTTAGTTATCTGCTATGTGAAGTCACTTTGCAAAGTCATAGACCAGGGTCCTCTTGCCAGATAAATGGGATCCCTCCCTTGACCTCTGGGTGGGTACTTGCTATGGCTGGTGTTGGCTCTCCTAAGCACTGCAGGGTAGTTTTATAAGCACTCTTATAAGCACTGCAGGGTAGTTTGATTGTGAGCCTCATGGGAAGAGGCTTTGTCATTAGAGAACTCTGAGTTGATACCCCAGTTGCATCCCTTGCTGTGTTTCTTGAGACCCGCTGTTTAATCTCTCCGATCCTTTTTCCTCTCTACAGGATGGATCTTAATAGTACCTACCTTTCAGAGCTGTTGTGAGGTTTAAATGAGTGAATATATGTAAAACTCTTAACTCAATGCCTGCCTCAATAAATGATAATCGCAGTTATTATCATATGATAGCTCACAACCCATGCAGACATCATTTAGCTCCTTCTATGGTAAGCAGGCTTTCTGAATACCTTCCAGGAAAGTGGAATTCCTCATTCAGTAAAGGGAGTGTATTTATCAGGCAGGACTGGAGGGGAAGGAAGGAGTTTGCCGGCTAGCTTCCCTTCATTGTTGGCCGGCTCCTCCGCATGGGACCCAGCTCAAGGATGCCCAAGCCTCATCTTGCCATGTCTTTTTCTTTATCTTCTCACTGCCCTGTAGTGGCCCAGGAGGTAGCTGTTGAAAACAGCCAATAAGTGCAGCAAACAGGTTTTGTCCAAGTGTCCAGATTGTTCTCCCTCTTCACTTCTTCCCCAGCTGCCAATCTCATCTGTCAACTGGAAGGTACGATTGAGCATCTGTAACACCTAAGATGTGACTGGAGGTGAAGTAAGGCTCTGGAAGGAGTAGGACCCTTAGGATCCCTGGAGTCTCCTTGCTTTTGCCTAGGTTATGGTCCTGGTTGTGATTGACCTTTATCCCTATCCCTTTGCACCAATAAAGAGCACAAATCCAGGGCAGAAAGCAGGGGGTCCCTGTATTCTAGAATCAGTGACCATTGAGTGGGACCCTGACTGGTACTTGGTCCCTTTTGGTCTGGCCTCCCTCTTTGAATCCTGCAGCCCATTCAGCTCTGTACTGCCAGCCTGGAACTGCTGGCTGCCATTTCTTGTGTGATCCCCTCAGCTCTGTGAACCCAGGGAACCCTTGACCCTTCTCTTTGAGGGCTGGTCTAAGTATTTCCCCATTTGGGTGTAGCGAATCTTTATTTCAGAACTGTCATGGATACTCCTATATGTTATCTACTTGGTTTCCAGCACCCCATCTCATCCTCACAATTAAAGGTAGGTATCAGCCTCTCCATTTTAAACAGAGGAAACTGAGGCTCAGCAAGGGGGTGTGAGCAGCACTGGTGCCTGGCCAGACTTGGAGGCTGCAGTTCACGTAGGACTTGCTCAGCAGAAGTGATGCATGCGACAAACTAGGAAGGCTGTGGAGTTGAGCCATGGTTGCAGGGCGTCCATGGTGTCATTGCCACCAGGCAAGTCTGTGAATGACCTCCTTGGTCCTCAGAGATCTTATAGTCTGACTGAGGGCTGGGGGATCCAGGCCTTCATTTTCGGTTTGCCTGGAGGAGAGCTAGGCATCACTAAGCACTAAGCCTTACGACTAGAGGTTGTGGGCTCATCAGGCCATGCCTCCATCTCTAACTTCTTGCAAACAAGAGATCATAGCCCAGTTGCAGGCCACAGACTGTAGGCCACTGGGTCATCTCTAAATGCTCTTGGTCCACAGTGGGTAGAATGGGCATGGACCCACTCTGGCCCATCAAGGGCCATCAATCATCTTAACTTCCCATCCAACAAGCAATTATGGAGGTCCACGGCATCTAAAGCACTGTGCCAGATACTGTAGGAGCCACAAATGAAGGAAACATGGTCCTGAGCTTCTGAAAATGTATATAGCTTGGCTGAGGAGGCAAACACATAAGCAACTACCTAGACTATTTGGACTGTGGAATGGAGAGCTCAGGAGTTTGTCCAATGTGCTGTGTGACTAAATGGGTTCATTCTCATGAGAACTGGGGTCAGCTTTGCAGGGCTCAGGCATTTATGTTAATGGCAAAGGATGGACAGAATTCAAGAAATGAACAGAGATGGAAAGATGCTCCAGTTCAAGGGACCACCTGGAAGAAGGAATATGTGTCCCAAGTGGGGTGCCAAGCACATGGAGGTCCTTGGAGAGCTACAGCTGCCCATTCTCCAAGCTACTCCAAACCCAGAGCAGGCACCAGGTCCTGGCCAGGGCCCAGCACTCCTTCTGATGCATTTCCATAAATAGAAGTTGAAAGTGGCTCTGCAGGCCAGCAAGGGTGGGAGCAGTGATTGAAGCTTTTCCTCTGGCTGGGTCGCTCCTGAGACATGACATGTGTGGGGTACAGTGAGAACCTAAAGAATCACCTCCCACAAATCAGTCAAAACTCACCTCCCTGTTTGGAAAGCCATCATGCATCCAGGAATACTAATTGCACCCTTCAACCTTGTCCCTCATGTTGGTCACCCCAGCCCTGCTCACCCCACCCCCACCCCCACAGCCTGGGATCGGATCCCTCGGGCCCAGTGCATGCACTCTGATCTTCCTGGTCAAGCATGGGGCATGCCCAGAGCCCACAGTCAAGTGGTCATGCAGGGCAGCTCTCTCCTCCAAAAAGTCAACCCTGCAGAAAACAGCTATGGTAAAAAAGAAAAAGAAGGAAAGGAGCAGAGTCACCTTTGGAAGCCCATGGGTGAAGGGATCTCCAGGTGCACACAGGGAAAATGGCCAGAGAAGCTGCTCCTCTGCTTTTCAGGCAGTGGGGTGGTTCAGCTGTAGGGCCTGCCCACCTGAATTTTGTCACAGGGGACAGCCCAGCTGCAGGCTGAGCTGGGAAGGGACTGCTGATTGGCACAGGACTCCCTTTCATGTGGCCTGGGGTTGGGGTACAACTTGAGTTTAAGGAGCCACTGGCAGCTGAGGACCATGTGGTTATGGGTCAATGAGTGGCTGCCTTTTGGTCACCAAACTAATTATATTTGTCAGTAGCCCAGTTGACCAGGGATGTGAGGTTCTTCACAGAACTGAAGTGAATCCATGGAAAGGATCGTCTTTATTTTATTTCCTTTATGAACCGATGGTGATGGTAGAGAGAATATTCTTAGGCAGAGTAAATGTAATGACTCCCCAGTTTCTGATTTTTCTACCTTATGAAATTCAAAATCTTGAGAACTACTCATCTAGGCCTACTACTTTTTTTAAACTAAAGAAACTAACTTTTTGGGTATTGAAGGATAAACAGAAATAACCCATTGGCTTTGAATCTTTCTGGAGTGTTCAATCTAGTTTTTCTGATTGGGCTCAGATGTTGCTTTTTGATCCTTCAGTCTAAAGCATTAGCCCCTTAATATTTTTTTTCCCTTAGCACACTGTCTCTGCTGAAATTGTCTTTTTCTTTTTAGCTGCATCCTATTGACTCTGTTGATTCCACTCTCCCTCTGTGTAGAGTAGAAGCCCTTCCTTATCCATGGCCCAAGTCATCGTGGCATCCCCAGCTCCCCAAAGGGCTGCTGGCACCTGTGGGCCTCAGCAAAAATGTATTGCCTGATGAATGAAAGCATAGTCTTTCCATTGGTGGAAAGACCATGTTTTGGCCCCTTCTTCTCCCCAGCTCCAATGCCTGGCCCTGCAGGTTTGAGAACCTTGAACCTAGTCAAGCTGAGAAGAGAGGACTTCTGCTCCATCCCTGCTTGTCTGTTGAGACCCAGCTTCCTAGATGACTCGAGCCACCTGGTGCCCAGTAGCCCAGCCCAGCCCGGCTGGTCTCAATCAGTGTACCATTTGTGGTTTCTCTCATGTTAAAAGCAGTTCACTCTCTGAGGAAGCTGTCCCTGCCCTGGGTCAGAAGTGCTTCCAGGACTCTAGGTACAAGTCCCTCATCTGGGGAGTGGAGAGCATCTGTCCACCCCAATTCTATTCCCTTGAGATTGTCTCATGTCAATGAGCCACAGGAAAACTATCCTGAGGCCAGATGGTCTGCCTCTAGGATGCCTCTGGACTCTTGGTCCTGGACTTATCCCCTGGACAAGGCCATGGCCTCTGGGTCTCATTGGGTCTTCAACAAAGTCAAAGCCACCCTTCCAGCACCCCCACACATGCAGATACCTCTTCATACTGCCCTGGCTGCAAAATGGCAGATTGACAGAGGAAGTAGCACTTTACTAATTTTACATAGAAAGAACCTTCTAGCATTTCCCAGTTGGTCCTTAGTTCCTATCCTTTGTAGGTATTTTCTGTTTGTTCAGAAATTAACAAGTAAATATCTTTTGCATTTGACATTGCCCAGAGGACTCTTCCTGATGCAGCTACCCCTGGGGGACAGGAAGCAGCCTCCCATGACATTGTGAATATGGTTTCAGCCACCACACCCAATGCTGTTATCATGTTCAACTGTTGAAGGCATTTGGGGGTTGCAAATGATAGAAACACAACTCAAAATATTTTTAAAGATAAAAGGAGAATTTGTTGGCTCTTGAAATCAAAGGAGGGCTTCATAGTTATGGGGAAGGAGGAAGGAAGGGCAGATATTTTCATCTTGATTTTACACCCAAAGAGAAGAGGGCTACATGAGGTACTGTTCAATGTCATCCTTAGTAACAGCCGGAACCCAGGTCACTTAAAGGATGTGTGTGGTTTACTAGTTGGGAGTATTTTGGGCAGTTACAGTAAGAAACGAAACTTGAAGGGCAAAGGAGGCGGGGATATTTTGCCTTGACTATTTGTTAGTTTTTTGTTATTGGAACACATACTTGAGATAATCAATTTCTGAAAAGGTTTAATTGGGCTCACCATTTTGGAGGTTTTGATGCATGATTGATTGGCCCCTTTCCTTGGGCCTATGGGGAGGCAGCACATCTTGGTGGCAGCACATGGCTGGAGGAAGAAGGGAGGAAGGCCATGCGCCTCATCACCACAGGGTGGGGAAGAGGAAGGAGTGGGGCCCCACTGTCCCCTTCAAGAGCACACCCTAAAAACGCTCAGATTCCCCCCCCCCCGCCAGGCCCCACCTCTGAAAGTTTTCACCACCTCCCAGTAGCACCAAGCTGGGGACCACGCCTTCAATATGGGCTCTGGGGGATGTGCAAGACCCAGACCATAGCAGTGCCAAGGACATCTTGCACAGTCCAGCAACCAGCTCCAGAACCACAGACCTGTGCAGACATAGACCTACTGGTATGGAGTGGATGACATGGACTCCTACTCAGGAGCTGCCCAGACAAAATGTTCATGTGCCTTTTCAAGGGGTTTTGGACTCCTCTAGAACCTATCCAGTTCCTAAGTTAAGGCTATCTTCTAGAACACTGTCCTGCTTCCTGTGGAGCTAGCAGGCTGTGCATCCATGGGCGGGCCAAGGGTTAGGTTCAAGCTCCAGGGCGCATGTCTGGCTGCAAAGGGCTCAGAGCAGCCTCTAGGTCTCTTCCCTGTCTGCTTTTATCTATGTTTTTCTACGGGGATTCCAGCTAAGGTATTGTTTTTAAAAGGTCTCTACTGATTAAAAATAAATAAATTGAAAGAAAAAGTAGAAAACCACCCATTTAAACATCAGTGAGCCTGCCCACCCCGCCCCTTCTTTCTGAAACAGGTCAGGTTCTCTGAGTAACCATGCAGCCTAGAGATTCCAGGAATTTTAGAAACATTACCTGTTTATTTCTGCCTGGACGTGACCCACACATCCTGCCCACGTGGAAGGAGACATCGTAGGATAACTTCTTAGAAACTATGAAAAAACATGGCCCCCAGCAGGAGGAAGCCTCTGCTATTGAGCCGAGCTTATTGCCCAAGGAGCTGCACTGAGATTTTTATGGCCCTTTGAGTTGCCAAGTGCTATGGTTCCTTCGAAGGGTTCACCCCTCTGGGTGCCTCCTCAAGCTGGGGCTGGCGTTGAGGGGTGGGGGGCTGAGAAGCCCTGACCTACAGGCTCTGGCCTTGGCCAAGGATCTGCCCTGGTCCATGGGCCTGGGGCTTACTGGCATGGCACAGTCTCCAGCTGCGGATTCATGATGCCCTCCACTCCAAGTCATCTGGAATGTTCTGGGGAGAAGGAAGCCCTTAGCTTCCATGTATTTAAAATAAGCATTCTTGGGAGGAACAGGAACCTGGGGTCAATTTGCAAACTCGTGAAGACCAGGAGAGGGACTGTGTTTTCCAAAAGGCCAGGAGAGAGAGTTTCTATCCAGGCACAATGGGGACAGACATGTGTGTCCGCAGGGGGAAAGGAAAGCTTGCCTGGTCAGGAGGCCCCCACTCAAGACCTTCCACCATGCCCCCAGTCTGAGCCTAGACCCTCAGTCTTCTTTGCCAGCTCCTGCACTTCTTGCTTCATAATAAAGTCCCGTGCCAAGCTCTGGTGGTCCCGGTCTTGTGCAGTCCAGGAGGAGCTTGATACAGAGAGGAAGACTTTCTTATAGTGTATGATGCTTTTTTTTTTTTTTTTTTTTTCCTTTTTAAAGAACTGGAATGTGGGAAGGAGAAAGATAACAGACCTATGAGAGAGTTAGGCTGGTATGATTTCTACTAGACTCAGGTCCATGGTCAGTGGCCAGAGGTCAAAGATCATGGGAATACCAGGAAAATGTTCCTTGAAACTTAAGTGGGCATAAGGTTTCGTGAAGCAGCAGACCATGGACTCATCTCTCTGGGACACTTCACAGCCTCATGAAGGCGGAAAGAGAGGGAATCAGGCACAGCAGCATCCAAGGCACCCTGCCCCAGCCATCAATAGAGTGGAGAGTAGGGTGACTTAGTGACCTTTCTTTCTAACATTTTTCTAGCTAAAGGAGGAAAAGGTTAGGGCCCACAGGCCCAGCCCCACCAACGCACTGACTGTAGACTCTAAGCCCCAGCAGGGTAAGTTAAACCCTAAAGGCCCTACTTTGGGACATATGGAATAAAGAATTGGAGAGTGGCCCCAGCTGGGACCCCACAGCTCCCTGTGTGGCTGCCACTGCCAGCCAGCACCATACCTGCCAATGCTTCAACAGAGCCCTGATTCAGCAGAGCAGCTGTGACCAAAATGAGGCTCTTGTTCCCTTCTTCCCCATTTTCCTTTCTTTTTTATCCAACAAATATTTAATAATCATCTACTATGTGCCAGGCAGCCTTCCAGAGCTGGGTGCTGAAGTATGGGGCTAGGTCAGCATCTTCCACAGAGGTAGGCACTCCTGCTGGAGGGCCTTTCTCATTCCTGCCTGCTCGCTAGAGGCTCAAGTTCTTCTGTGAGGGTGGAGAACTGGGCAGCATGGTAAGCTATTGACTTGATGGGGCGCCGGAAGATTCCCGCATCAGACTGCAAGTCTCTGACTTGAGCCTGGCATCCACCCATGGAGCAGCTCCTGCAGGGTGTGGCCTTGGGGTTCTGCAATAGTGCATGGGTGGGGCTGGTGGTTCCTGCTCACTAAGGCCTATCAGACTTGGGCAACCCCACGTGCCAGACAGGGTCCCAAAGGACCACCCAGGAGGAGTCAGCTGGTGATGTTGAGGGAGCAGATGGATGTGTGGAGGGAGGCAGTCGGGCAGGCCCAGGGCCAGGGACCCGTGCTGGGGATTGCAGTGTAGAATGTGGACGGGAGGGCAGGGAGCGCATGAGTTTCCTAGGGCTGCTGGAGCAAGTGACCACATTTGGTGGCTTAAAGCCACGGTGGGGGGATTGTCTCGTGGTTCTGAGACTGGAGCCATCCAGGTATCAGCAGCTCTGGGGCAGGAGCCTTCCTTGCCTCTTCTCCATGTCCAGAGGTTCCAGGGGTTCTCCGTGCCCCTTGGCGGGCAGCCGCAGCACTGTGGTCTCCGCCTCCATCTTCCCTTGGCCTCCTCCCTCTGTGACCGCTGTTTCTCTGTGTACAAATTTCCTTCTGTGAAATTATTGGATGTAAGGCCCAACATAATCCCTCATCTTAACTTGATTCCATTGCAAAGACCTGATTTCCAAATAAGGTCGCATTCGCAGGTACCCAGGATTAGGACTCCAATAAATCTCTTGGGTTAGGGGGCGGGGGGAACACAATTCTACCTAGTGCCAGGGGTGAAGAGGATTATGCATATGGCCCCAAGCCAGGCACAGTGGATAGGAGTCCCAGCGCTGGCCCCTGGAGTGCCGGGTACCTCCCACTCTCCTGTAGGGCCAGGCACACCTCCACATGTGGCTGTGACTCTAGCAGGTTTTCAACTTGCGTGCAGCACACTGTCCCCTCTCTGGTGCCCCTTTGGAATGCCTTAGGGCTCAGCTCAGGTATCACACACACCCTTGATGATGTCTTCCCTGACCTTCTCCTAAAGAGAAGCCCTGCGTCCTTCCTCTGGGCTGTTCATCCTCTTCTAAATGCACGGCATGCATCCACTTTGCGTATCCCCCAGACTCTCTCTAGAACTAGGACTGGGTCTTATTCATCCTGGTCTTGTCCATCTGGTACACGAGCATGCAGTAGGGCTTCAGCGATTAGTTGGGTGAAGAACAACCAAGGGGGGTGGGATGGGTGGGTAGATAGGGTGGGATGGATGGATGGATGTTAACCCCTGAACAGAGAGGGCTCCCTGACCACCCACCCCACCCCACCCCTACTTCTCTCACCCCCTTGGCCTGCCCTGTTTACCTTATGTCCTGCCTTTCTCTCTCCCTAGCATCTGTGCTGTGTAAGAGTGAACACTTTGCCCAGTTTTCCCCAGTGCTCAGTATTTATGGAGTGGGGAGATGAATGGAGAGGTCATGGCGATCAGGATGGGTGGATGAATGTGTTAGGTGGTGGTGGGTGGAAGCCTGTGGCCTGTGGTAGTTTGACACTCTCATGATGGTGGCAGCTGGTCTCAGTGCCACCCGCATACCTGCTCTCTGCTCGGTGCGTTTGCCTCTCCCTCTCTCCCCCGGCCCACACCTGTAGACCCAAGGTTTATTTTCTCTAGTTGTCATCTCAGGGCAAGACCTAGCTCTCCCAGCCTGGGATCATTAACTGTCTGGGGCTGACGCTCTGGAGCCGGAGCTCTGCTGGGCCTGCCCTTAATCCCTAGGAAATACCCACTGCGCCAGGTTGGGAGATTTCAGCCACAGCCTGCCCCAGAATAGGCCGATTTTACATAACATGTTTTTGCAACCTGGGCAGCAACGTGTTGCCCCTTAGCGCTGCCCTCTGGTATGGGAGCATGTGTGTTTGTGCGGTGCATGTTTCACATGCTCTGTACCAATACGGTATGAGGAAGGAGCGTCCACTGCTCTCTCTCCCTTGAGAGGCTGTTTGTGTAATCTGCTTGTCTCCCAGGTCCACTTGGTTATAGAAAGAGGTCAGAGGTCAGACAAAGGGAAACTGCAGTCAGGTCTCAGAGCCCAGCGGGGAATGTGCTCATAGAGGGGAACTGGGGACAAACAGGCAGAGCCTGGTAGCTGTCCGGGTAGTGGCAGAGGCATGTCTGCTGTAGATTTGACCAGCTGGTAGACCTGAGGGCGGATCCTCACACTCACAGAAGCGGGAGCTCGTACCTGGACTGATGTCCACCTCGGCTCTTGCAGAGCAGGAAGTGAACAGATTTGTCAAGCAAAGAATTAGAGCCAAGGCCACTGGACACTTAATATACGGCTCTGACAAACCCGGATAGTTTCATGCTTTCTACTGGAGGGATGTACCCGGTCTGAAAACCAGGGAGGGGTCTCAAGTCTAAAGCCAGAACTCTACTGTCCCTGGCCAGGCCACCAGGAGCTCTTTTCCCGATTCCTATTCCTGTCATTGGTGCCCTTTTCTAGAACATGCCACCCTGGCCGGCCCTGTCTTACTGGTCACATTTTAGGGCAGCAGTTTCCTCGAGATTAACAGAGTGAGGGGCACTTCTCATCCTTCCTGGATGAGCTCCCCTGAGTCCCGGGGAAGAGTTAGGATCCATGCTGAGGTGTGTCCAGAGGGCAGCTCCCCATGGCTGCTCTCAGTGTGGGGGACTGAGCCAGGATGTGGGTCACAGCCCAGGACTCCAAGACCCTGCTGAGGAGGCTGGCACCTCCTGGCCCCTATTATGCCAAGTGCTGCGGGCAGCTCCGTCTGTCCAGCCTCAGAACTGAGATCCCAGTCTGCCGCCAGCTCGGGAGGGAGCCTCAGCTTCCTGTCCATTGTCTACTTGGGGCACACCCAGTGTGAGGCTATGAGGGAAGGAGAGACGGAGGGAGGGAGGGAAGGAGGGAAGGGTCCTGCCTGGAGCTTGGTCAGGGTGGGCGAGGGGAAGTGAGAGGGGAAGACTTGGAGTTTTTCCTTGTTTGTATTTTGTATTAAAGAAAACAAATAATATCCTTTGAGAAAACCATTAAACAAAGCACATCCTGAGTCCCCAGAGGCCTATAGTGGCTGCCTGGAGTCAGGAATTCATTCATGCCTTTTTGGCTAGATTATTGGAGGCGAGAGACATGGGCTGGGTTGGGGGCAGGCTGTCAATAAAATATAGTTTGAAATGTGTCCTCCCTGGACTCAATAGGTATCTGGGCCAAGTGGCCATAAATCCACAGTCCCTGTGTCCTCCTGAGCTGTTGCCTCCCATTACCCTTCTGGAGAGCTCTCCCAAACTGGCCAGTCCCAGCACAGTCAGGGCTGCCAGTGCCCCCCGTCTCTCCCCTTGGTTAGGGCTGAGCCCTGTGAAGGCAGGCCAGTGGAACCCTCCCTGTGGAGCCCCAATCCAGAGGTCTGTGTGCCCCTCAGGGGGTCAGGGCTGCAGCCACAGAACTTCCATCTCATTCTCTGCATGACCTCTCTGGGCCTTGGTCTTCCTGCCCGCAAAGTGAGGGTTATAACAGGCCAAATGGATACCCACTGACCACCCTCCAGCAGACCCGCCTCTGTGGCTTTCCATTCCTGTGTGTGCCCAAGTGGTGGAGGGGGCACACTCAGGTGGGAGATTCTGTGTCCAAGTCTGTTCTCAAGTCTCCCATGCCCAAGTCAGACCACCCTTCAAGACCCCCAGCCTTGGCTACCCCTGTTTTATCCTGGGCTGCTCACAGTGGAATGGTTGTGCTCTGCCATGTCCCTGCTGGCACACATTTTCCCATTGCAGGTGGAGGTGGCAGGAAGGTGGTGAGAACAGAACTGGCCATCATCCCAGCTTTTGCAAATAATTCTGCCCAGGCCTGGCAGTTGGCAGAATCAACCCTGCATTATAAGTAGATCTTTTTTCCAACCTTGATGTCAATGTATAAATAGTTGGCATGAGGGCATTTTACCAAAAAAAAAAAAAAAATCCCTAGAATCTCCCCCAGTCCCTCTTTCAAAGTTTAAAAAGGCATTTAACTATTTGCATATTTTCTCTAAATCCTTCCCAGACAATATAAGGAAAAGATTTGGGATAAAATCGCACAGAGTTGGCTAGCATAGGATTAGGAGACACTCTCTCCCTGCTTGAAGCTCAGGGTTAACAGACTTCAGCTCCTGGTCCTGTCAGCAGTCCAGAGTAGAAAGAAGTATCATTTCCATTTTTTTTAGGAATTGAGAGATTGGAGAAGGATCTCGTCCCCATCCTACAGTCAGTAACAGCGTCCCTGACCTATGGGGAAACACAAACAGCCCTCTGGATCGGGGCTCCTCTGGGAGGACTCCACTGGTCTGCCCTCACAGTGCTCAGTTCCCAGCTAAGGAAGGGTTGCGGGCATCCACATCCCTGGCTTCACGGCCCGCTCTCTGCAAGACTTGAATGGCTCGCTCAGCGCTCCAAACATGAGCATCCTCGCCTGCATTTGTGGGCTTAGAAATGATGAATTCTAAGGTTCCCTTGGTCCCCCCTGTACCTTGAGTCTGCAATTCTAATCTCCTCACCTGGTGGGGAATTCATTAACTCTGGTGTTTTCCATTCTCTAGTCTGATTTGGTGTCACAGTCTAGCTGCTCCAGCCTTCCTGTTCTGGATGCTTTTATGGTCAGGGCCATCCCAGGCGTTCTCTGCTCTCCTGCAGAAGTTACTCACTCTCTGCTCTCTCTCTCCATGTCACAGGGCTACCACCCGATGCCCCATGAAGTGGAGATCGCGCACACCAAGAAGCTGTTCCGGAGGAGGAGAAACGACCGAAGGTAGGAGACACCACAGTGAGCACTGGGTCTTCTTTTCCTGTGTGGATGTCTGTGGCTTCCTCAGCCCTGCCCGTGTTGTGCTTTTGCTGTCATTCATTGACACCTATGAGATGAGGTTGGTAGGTTGGCGGCATGGTGGGCTTGGATGCCAGTCAGAGATTCCCACACAGCACCAGTGGCCCAGAGATGGGGTCCCTTTAAGAGTCCAGCAAAGCATAAACCTGCCAGCTGCGTGTTTTGAGAGATGGCCTCCAGGAGGCTCCCGGAGCTCATAAGTCCAAGGATATCTGTTTTTCCTTCTCCCTGACATGGGGGATTGCCCTGGGACAGCTGGCTATGCTATGACAGGCAACAATCAGATCAGCAATAAACGGTGCTGCTGAGCCCAAACCTGGAGCAGTGAACTAGGCTCTCCCATGGCACTCAGAGTCCTGGGTGATCATAGGGGAACAGGAAAGGACTGATACGGTGGCCTGGGTAAGAACAAGCAAGAGAGATTGGCTGTCTGGAGAAGGCATGCGTTTATTTTCTACAAGGCTTTTTTATATAGAAAAGTCTTCATGTTATAGTTTACATGAAAAAAAAAATCCAGGTGCAGAGCAGTATTTATTGTATGCGGCCATTTGTGCAAAAGGGGGAGTCAGAATATATTTTTTGCTTGAATGTGCATAAATTATTTCTGGATGGAAATCCAAAAAAAGAAAGAAAGAACAAAAAGGCTTATGCCTGAGGAATTCAAATGATGTGTTCCCTATAGGGAATTTATTCTTAGATGAAGGTGATGTCTTGTGGTTTTACCTTTCATGGACAGAGAATGTTCTCTGAGAGACAAGGAAGAGCAAGGTGACGTCCCTTACTCAGAAAACGAGGGGTGCCTGCCCTCGTGTTGTGTGGCAGCCTCCTAGAGATGGAGGGCTGTGGCTGACCATTGTCTCCAACCCTCCCCTCCACATGCAGGTCCTGACCATGGGGTATTAGGTGATGGCCACAACTCTCATGGTGGGAGGAGGACACGGCACCCAAAGGGCTTGTCCTCCAATAGTGGATTTAGTGAGTCTGAAAACATTCACAGAGGACAGTAAATGTCCAACTAGCTGGGAGGCAGGCTGCCCTGGCTTAGTTGTCGGAACCACCAGGCACTTTATGTGGAACCACCAGGCATCAAAAGGGAAACTTGAGCTGGGAGAGTTGGACCGAGCCCTGCTCCTGCTGCGGCCAGAGCACAGCTAATTGCATTGTGTGAGCTGCCTCTGCTGAGCAGCGCCACACAGGCCACGTCCTGGTTTCTGGGTTCCTGGCAGAGAGAAGAAACAGAGAGCACCCCGAAGGAGGAGTGGGGTTCCCAAGGGCTTGGCGATGGCAGGAAGAACAGAGGTTTTGTCTCTCCTCCCCTTCTCCAGAATGTGTGTCTCAAAGGCATGGAGAGTCCCCAAGCTTCCAAATTAGACCGCTTCTCCCAGCTCAGGCAATGGCTCCAGGTCAGCCCACGTGTCCCTTTCTGGGCCAGGTTGCCTTGCTCCACAGGAGTCTCCTGGACTGGGGCAGGCCTCCGGAAAGCAGTAGCTTGACCCAGGAATGTAGGAAGAGAAACATGCACAACACGCAAGGACTGGGAAGCTGAATTTCCACCAGGCTGCGCTCATGGTAGCAAATGCTCGGGGTAGGTCAGCTCACCTCACAAAGGATGTGGGCTGGGCCAGCATCCAAAGCGAGGCAATAAAGATGATTAAAAGGACGGAAAGTATGTCCTGGAGGAGAGCTGGAAGGCTGAGGCCAGGGAAGAGGAAAGAACATCCACACTGTGAAACTCGTGAAAGATTTACACAGAGGGACAAGGGTGGCTGCCTCTGTGCTCACTAGGACCCAAACTAGAGGAAGTCAGCTGAGACAAAAAGAGAGAATTTTTAGTTGGACCAATGACGGACTCAAGGATTGAACGTCTCAACCATCAGGGTCAGACTGCAATTCAGGGTAGCAGATGCGCACTGAGTCAAAGCTGGTCAGGGTGCCCCACCCTCATTCCCATGCTGGAACACAGTACAGTCCATCACTCACAGCCTGAGTCATCTTGGAGTCCCCAGGCGATGGGGACTTGCAAGAGAGGGGCAGGCAGCTATATAGTTTAAGGATCTCATTGTCTAAAAGCAGGGGGTTCCTGAATCCTTCTTATCAGGCCAACTCTAGCTCTCCTGGTTGATTATCCTCACGAATGGCCTTGGTAAGCACTGAACCTTTATGTTTTGCCTTGATGGCTAGTACTTCTGTACGGCAGGTTAGCCTACTTAGGGCTTAAACCACAAAGAAAGGAACTTGCATTCCATGAGTATACCACGTGGTAAAGCGGGAGGAGGTGCCCAACATCATGTTTGGTGTCAGAGGGACACAGCCATTGTTTGGATCATGCCTGTGATCTCACCCCTGGTGCATGGAAGGAGGTGGGTATCTCTGTGACTGTCCTTGGATTGCTCACAGGAGCCTATAGCCTTATCTTCCTGCAAAGTGACTCGAGTTGGGATCTGAGAGCCACGGACTCCATGTAGCATGGGCACATAGCTGAAGATAGGATTGTGTGATGCCCGCAAAACCGTCTTCAAGGATGTCTGCACCATGGCCCAGGCTCAGCTGGCTCTTAGGGTATTTCCGTGTACCCTGACTGCCTTTATTTCCCACTTGTCTCAATCAGAGGCCATTAGAAAGCTGCATAATGTCTCAATGGTGGCTCATGCCCTGGAATTAGATGCTGGATGTGAATCCTACCCCCTTCGCTCACCGGTGCTGGGATATTGGCAAATTGCTTTGCATCTAGAAAGTCTATTACCTCTTCCAGAAAGTGCGTTCACTAATTGGGAGACTTGAAGGAGCTCATTCTTATAAAGCACCTGGCAATGGTCAGCCCACTCTTGGCTCAGAGGGTGATCCAGGTCGCCTGCAAGCATTACCAGGTAGTATGCAGAGGAAATGCTGCTTACCCACCACCCCAGAGCGGGCCAGGTTTGCTTATGAACCCAAGAAGCCTTACTCTGCACCCTCTCCAGGGCCAGGGCACCAGGATCACTTGTGCCCTCTCCTGAATCAACATTGAAAGCTCCGTCTCCACAGCCATGACCTCCCCACAGCCAGCTAGCTGGCCAGGAGAACCGCTCCTTGGTAGCTATCGCTCCGCATTTCCACTGGCTGCTTTGGAGGCTCTGTGATATTGAGATGTGGATGTCTCCCCACCCCACACCCATTTTGCAGGGGAAAAAAATTTAAGATCTTGGACAGTTCAAAGGTTTTCTCCTTAAAAATGTCCTCAAATCTTGGACAACTGATAACAACTTGTTTATTTTGGGAAGTGCATAAAAGATAGCAGATTCCAGGACAAGTTATGCATTTTATAATCTAGACCTGATAAATGAGTACTCAGAGCAATCCCCAGAGAGCACCATGGCTTCAGGTACTCTGTCCTCCAAAGAGGTGGAGACCTGATCCTTGGAAGGGAGTCCGCTGAGGTTTGTCTGCCTCCTCCCAAAGCTCTATTCCCCTGGAATGCAGAGCAGAGGAGCAAATTCACTAGAAGGCTGAAGGCTGGACCCATAGTCTCTGTTTACCTTGAGTGGTGTCCTCTGGGTAGGGAACAGAGGATTTTATCAGCCCTTCCCCCAAGTCCCACCCCCAGCCCCATTTTAGGAGCTATACAGACTAAGAAGATGAAGGAATGCAATACTCTGCGTTCCCTGGGAAACAGATTCTGGGATGGAGATTAGCTTTTTAAGGAATGCCTTGGGATCCATCTGTGTAGAAGAAAAGGGGGGAGGGTGCAGGATTGGGCAGAAGTTGACCTGCATTGGGAACTTGATAGGAAGTTCTGAAGTTGGGAACTCTTTAGAGTTGATCCAACATGGAGTGACAAGGAAGGCCTTTATACCTTGTGTCCCATGGTCATCAGATGGAGACTTCCAGGGGAAAGGAGGTGTGACCTCAGGCTGAGCAGCTGTCTTCACCCAGGGCACTTTCTGTAGGGGGTCTCAGGGGTCACAGGGACATGCATACTTCCTTCCTGAAGGAAACGTGGATGCCTGTCACAGCCAGCCCCACAGTGAAACACTATTAAACTTACCAACTTGGATTGATGGAGCTATCCTCGGTGTTGGGAGCTATGTCCCCGAGAGCACTAGAGTACAAGATGTGGTCCCTGCTCTTGAGGATCTGAGGTGGAGCTTGTAAAATGGCGCGCTTGTTCCACAATCAACCAGAATGCGACGCTTGCCTGTGAAGTGTCTGCGCACTAATACAGAGACGGCTCAGGAAAGGAGCCATCATGGAAGGTGGTTCTGGAATGCTTCCTGGAAGAGGTGGTGATTGAATCACCAGTGAGACTGGAGGAGGATTTGGAAGGGAGATGAGAGGGTGAGGGATGAGAGGAGTGTGAATTCCACAGCTAGGTAGGCTCTGGGGCCAGGTATTCCCACCCTCCCCAGAAGTTACCCATACAGCTATCTAAAAACAGAGACAGACAGATGGGACTCAGTACCTCCACAGAGCTAAATAGGAGGGAGAAGTCAGAACCTGCTGGCTCTGATGATCCCCTGGCCAGGCTGTTAAGAGTCTCAGTAGACCCTGCAGTTAGAGTAGGACAGCTAATGGAGGCATTAGCCATCCACTGCACGATGCCTGCCAGTGTGGCCAGGGAGACAGGAGAGCTGTTCTCCAAATTAATTTACTTCATTAAGTGAGGTCTCAGAATGGTTAATTTAGTCCATGGCAAAGCAGATGGAAAGGAAGAAAGAAAGAATACCTTGGCCATCCCAGCGATTATTAATGGCTACACTGGGCAAGAGGCAGGGAGTGGAATACAGAGCTGGGCCACATTCTGGGTAGTGCAGAAGGTCGCAGCATCTGTCTACCATTGACTGTGGCTAGAGCTTAGTGTCTTCAGTTGTAGAACCGGTTAAGAATCTTGTCCCTCCCTCTCTTCCTCTGCCAACATGTAGTGAAACTAGAAAGTATCAGTCTTCAGATTTGATTTTGCAAGTTCTTTGGGATGGCATTTAAAGCCCTCATAAAAACAAATAGGATGGCTGGAATTAGTGGGGGTGGTATGCAACTTTGCAAATAGACTTTAAGATTTAAAGGATCCAATCTTGTAGCATATGAATTACATCTCAATTTAAAAATCTCTATGTACAGGACAGATCCTAGGACAGACTAATGGGATAAGCCCCTGAAAAAGCCCCTTAAATCTTGGTGTGTGCACATTTCCTTGAATGCAGTCCTTTCCAAAAAAGATTGCAGATTTGGCCTGGCCATGATTTGGTCTATGAACCTTTGCTAGTTATTAGTAGTTCTTTTTTCTTCCAAACCATCTATTTGGAAGTCTCTTTGTGAGAGATATCTGTTTTTCTGCAATTTTTGACAATTGAAACTATATACACATAGCTAGTCTTTATAGAGAGAGCGCAAGAGAGCTTATGAGGATTGGCTCATGGGATTATGGAAGCCAAGCCATCCCATGGTCCATCCAGCATGTGCTCTACCATCACTGTGGGGAAGCCAGGGGTGTAATTCGGTATGAGTCCAAAGGCTAAGAACTGGAGCTCTGGATGAACTGGATGTCTGAGGGCAGGAGAGTATGGATGTCCCACTCAGGAAGAGAGGGTGACGTCACCCTGCCTCTGCCTTTTTGTTCTATTCAAGTCCTCAAGATTAGATGATGCCTGTCCACATCGGTGAGGGTGGATCGTCTGTACTGAGCCCACTGATTGCAATGTGAATTTCTCTAAGAAACACCCTCACGGATATACCCAGAAATAATGTTTTCCCAGCTATCTCTGCATCCCCTACCCCAATCGAGTTGTTACCTAAAATTCATTTGATCTGTTCTCCAGGATTCCTCATTTATGACCTCATATGAGGAGTTCTTTCATCATGACCAGTGTTGCCCTATCCCCTCAGGGTGAGAACTCAGAGCCTGGTCCCTGTCCTGTGATCCTCTCATAGGCCCCCACATCCTAGAGATGTGCCATCTGGATCTGCCGTTCTGGGCCAATACTCGCTCTTTCATGGAAGGCAACCTTGGTGTTCAGCAGATCTGCTTCTCTTATCAACCCCCCTAATTCTACATCACCCACCTCCTCAGCAGCCTCACGCCTCCCTCTGCCTTCTCACTCTAAATACAGAGATATAATTTTAGAGTTGTCATTAATCTGTTTAAGCCTCACTCCTTGATGCTGCTCTGACAGCTCTGCCCAGGCTCTGGCGGACATCACTGATTTCAGGAGGTCCCTCATTCCTTACCAGAACCCATCCCTGTTTTCACATCTGGGCTCATGATCAGAACCCTAGGGGATGCCCTGTGCCTCCTGAAATCTCTCCCTTCAAGTCACATCTGCCATCTATGCCTGGCACTTCCCTTCACACCAAGTCCTTTATCCTACAAAGATGACCAAGTCCCCCAGATCTTGCCCACCAGGAGCTGATTAGGAATTAACTAGCTGGAGTCCTGCATGTGTCCATCAGCTCATTCACCAGCGCTCTCCGTTAGCCCTTTTAGAAGTAGAGTCAAGCCTCCCTACTTGTGGACTCCATACTGCAAATCCACGTGCTTGCTAACACGCGTGCGTCACACCAAGGCCAGTCCCCGCGATGTTTCTGTGGCCCTTCCTCACCACGCACAGAGGGGTGAACAGTTGGAGCTGTGCGGCAGCCAGGATCCCAGCTGAGGTCAAACGAGGGGACACTGTCTTCTGTTTCGATTCTCCTGCCGTCAGCAAGTGTCCTCCTCGTGGTCTGTTTAGTCCTTTGGTGCCACGCTTGTCACACGCACACGTGTGCGCTTTGGGTGGGGCATCTGCTGTTAAAGATGGCCCCAAGCATAGCTCCGAAGTGCCATCTGCTGTCCTTAAGCACAAGAAGGCCACGATGTGCTTTAGGGAGAAAATGTGTGCGACAGATGAGTTTCATTCAGCAGGAGCTGTCAGGCTGCAGGCTGTGCGCTCCCTGTTCCGGATCCACATTGTGTATCAAATCAGGGATCTGGAAACGGAAACACACATAAAACAAGACTGGTGAAAATGTGACCAGACGCCTACAGGCACTAACCCTGTGCCTTTCCTGGGAGTAACAGTTCAGAGTTCACTAATTCAACATTTGCAGTGTGATGAATAAGGAGGATCAGCTGCACTTGTCCTTTAAAACAGGACAGAGACGCTGCAGGTGAAGGAGCTGGAGGTTCCTGGTGGGATTCTAGGCCCGCGTGGTGCATTTTGTCCGTGTGGCTGTGGCAGTGGAACTGGGAGGGGAGAAGGGGCCCTGGGGGACACCCCCTCTGCTGGTCACTGCCCAGCTTGGCTTCACTGAGAGGGCCACTGCCTCATTTGTACCATCCCAGGATGACATCGTCTCCAAAGCCCTTGCAGACACTTCAGCCTCACAGTGACTGTCATTGCCACCCTGTCATCAGGAGCCCGGGGACCGCGAGACGGATCTGTGCTCACATTGCCCACGGTTTCTCTTTCTATCCCAGCAAGGAAATTGCCCTCATTAAGTCCCTGCTAAAGATAGATAAGAAAATGGGACAGGCAAACCCCCACCTGGCAGGCGGCCCTGTCAGATTCGGAGCAAAATGAGTCAGATAGGAATTATTTTTAGGATCCTCTCCTCCTCCCTCACGCCCACCCCCAAGCAGACTTTCTCGGAGAGAAGAGCAGCTCGTTTCTCCAGGCCGCATGTGCAGGTCCAAGACTGAAGCAGAGCCCCAGACACACCTAGAAAGACCCCGGGCATCGTACAAATCATCATGGTCACAGAAACCTTTGTACAGTGCAGCGGCCTCACCCAGTGCTCCTGGGCAGAGCAAGCAGCCGGGAAGGTCCCCAGGGAGGCTGGTCCATGACCAACCCTCCTGTGGGCAGTGTGCCTTCCCTGGACCCCTGTCCTGACCCTCCTCCTAGTGCATGCATCAAACTCAGGACCCACTGTCAGCGTCACACTCGGTGGGAATACTTTGTAGGTACTTCTCTCATGAAAGACTAGCATGTCCCTGGCCCGGGGTGCATGTCCATGTGAGGACCAGAGCAGCACAAGGGGTAGCTTGCATGCAATTTGGCAGAGGCCTTGGGTCCCAGCGCTGCCTGCCAGGCCTAGGCCCCTCATGAGATGTGTCCACTGTTGGGAAGCGGGACAGTCCTCGCTTTGGGTCACTCGTCTCCCTTTTCCCCAGCAAGCAGAACTCAGTCAGGCCCTGAAAGCCTTACATGGTAAAGTGGGGAGACCCAGGGTCAAGAAAAGTGACTGAAGAGAAGCCAGGGGTGCATGCCTGGTGGCTGGTGGGCGGGAGAGCTGTGATGAGGAAATTGGCCATAGACGGATGCCATCTCTACACTGTATCTGGACACCCCAGGAACTAGTCAAGTTGGTTTAATTCCTTCATCTGAGAGGTCTTAGTCTGTCTTTTTCTGAAATGCTGGGCATTTGTGAATTCACTCACAAATGCTAACCCCCAACGCTTCTTCCTCGCTGGAGCCCCAAGTGCCAAGTGACCAGGGCTCTGGTAACCAAGTCAACCCGGCCTTCCATGAGGACAGTATGTATGGTGGGCAGCTGGACCCTGGGCCAGGCTCACCTGGCTTCATCTCTCACCAGCCAGAGGATCTTGGGAAAATAAGGACCCTCGCCAAGCACATTCCTCTTATTGTCCTGGGGGTGCCAGCATTATGTGTGGGAAGTCCTACTGTTAGTGCACCCTCAGAAAACAATCCTGCCTTCTTCCTGACGGTCACTCCAAGTAGACCTCCACCCTGAACTATGGGCAGAGAAAGAAAGGATGCTGGAGCAGGAGTTGTGGAGTGTGGGCCCAGAGTGGCTGCCCTATGCTGTGAAAGCACAGTTTCCCAACTATAAAATGGGGCTGTGATTCCAGTTCTCAAGTGTGTGAGAAAGAATGCCAGGCCAAAGACAGAGGACTCATCCCAGGAATATTCCCTTCCTCAACCATGGAGTGGGAAAGTCAGAGCGAGGACACTCCAGAGGCTGGCCTGGGCCCTCGGTACAAATAAGCAGTGTCTCTTATATTATAAGCCCAGCTCATGTATCCTCTCCAGAATGTTCCTGGAAGGCAGGCCATGTCTGCTGCTCCTGTGGACATCTTTCCTCCCCATATCTGGTCCATATCCGGACCCTAGCCCCCAGCCATGCTGGCCTGAGCCGCCATGCTCCCAGCCTCTAGCTGCCTGAGATCAGATGTCACAGGAGACCATCTTATGCCAGGGTGCCACAGGCTGTGCATCCCACTGATTCTGAGGGTCATTCTGCTGGACTCTCAGGCAAGCCTGGCCCACCCCGAGCCCAGCCCAGCAGTCACTCGGCAATTCCACAGCACTTCCAGGAGCTCGCCGAGGTTAGAGCATGGCACTGAGCCTTAAACAAATAGTAGTTCATATGACCACCCTAAGGAAGATCGGGCTATTTTTATTTCCATTTTCCAGATGAGGAAGGTAACTAGTGGAGAGAGGCAAAATAACCCTAGCACTTGGGCTTCAGAGCCTGTGCCCCTGACCAGCTCTCTGCCCTGAAACTACCCTCAATCCCTCCTCCACATCCTCAGCCTCCCTCATTGCCTTTTGCATAGGGCACAGGGGTGTTCAAGACAGCATGTCTTCTTGAGGCAGAGCGGGCTGCCATTTTCAAATGGACAGTGGGGAGGGATACTGTGTAATTCAGAGGCATGAATGGGTGATGAGTGAGGCTCCAGACCAGACCCCACGAAGGAGGGTCACCACCCTCCTGCCTTCTCTGTCCTGCACCAGGTCAGTCCTGCTTGTAGACTCCTGTCCTCGGCTGGATGACTCATAAGTGGACATATTTAGGTAGTCCCTGCAATAGACCAGAGAGTTCCCAGGTTGTGGGGCCCCACCCAGTGAGACCTGAAGGGAGGGTGGTGTGAGGGCAACTCTCAGGGGAGGGCCTCTGCCAGCCTGTTCCCCCCAGTCCCTGGAAGATAAGCCCAGGTCATGAGGGTGCCTTCCACTCCCCAAAGCCCCTCAGCAGTGTGACAGGGGGACAGGTTTTAAAAATACTGAGAAGCCTTCCTGCCTGGGTCAGCATTTACCCTGAGCTCTGAAGGTTATTTCTGGGTCTTCCCAGTAACTTAATTTTAGCCATTTATCCCAATGCATGTGTTTTGGGGAATGCCAAGGTAGCCTCTATTATGGTTTAGGGTATTTTGGGAGACCCTGGTTTCCAGAAGTGATGCAGGGGCTCAATTAGGCAAGACACCAGCAAACAGAAATAAAATAACTCAGGAAGACAGGACTCTGGGTCCTCAGAGGTGATGCCTATATCAATACCCACAGGGGAAGGGAAAGGAAGGGAAGGGGTCTCCTGCATGCTGGAGGTGGCATCTCCGAACTGGCAGCTTGTGTTATTCCCCCTCTCACTACACACCTGCAGGGACCTAAGTGTCTTTCAAAATGTGAGCAGGGTAGAGCTATCCATTCTTTCCAAGTAGACCTGAGCAGACATAGCCCAGCACCTGGAGTAGAGAGGCCCTGACCAATGGCAGACTCTAGGTGTAGATTCAAGTGTAGGTGGACATTCAAGTTCACCAGCAATTCATGGGGAACTTAAAGTCCTAGTCACCAGCACATTAACAGCATAGAGGTTTTGGGAGGAACTGCTAGACAGTTTATGAGTTTACAAAACTCAAAAGGTAGGCCTTCAGAGGCCCCTACGAGCATACCCTACAGGACCCCTGTGCTCCCTGTGACCATAGCCTGCCCCGCCTGCCCACCCACCTTCCTACCTGCTCTCCCACCTTCCATCCTCACTCACCTTGTTCACCCGATTCCAGTCTTCTCCTGGTTGCTTCAACAGTCCCAACTGGCTCCTGTCCCCATGCTGGCCCTATACCTAGGACCCTCTCACCTGGCCCTAGCTCTCACCAGCTTCCTATCCCTAGCCCCTTTCCACTATCCTCACCCTTTACTCTTCAAGTCTTTATTTGCCCTCCCTGATCCTCTCCCTGCCTTCCCAGTGGTGGCCGGGGTGGGTCAGGCCTGGGGCCAGGCTGAGAGAGTTTTCTCTGCTATGCTGGAGATATCCCACTCATCTGGAGCAGGTGTGGCAGCTAAAGCATTCACAGATGGGCAGAGGCCCGGAAGCATGCAGGACACTGGTCATTTGTGTCTGGGAGGGTGGGCCCACACATTCTGAGTCACCTCTGCAGGTAATGGAAGATTCTAGAACAAAAGCTGCTGTCCCCACCAGTGCTGTCTGACCCCTCCCTCAGGAATACCACTGCCCTTGCATTGACTTCAAACTGCCTTTCAATGTCAAGGGGAGGATTCAGGGACAGAGGATCCAATTTCAGGCTTTTCCTTGTCAGGCTGACACTGAACACAGGAAAGAACCTGTGTGTAAACTTGAAACAGATGAGCAATGTTTTTAGGAAGAAAATACACAAGATGGGGTTGTGTGAGCATTTGACCTAGTGGCCCTAGTGGCCACAGCAACCATGTGTTCCGACTGGCTCAGTGGCTTAGGGAGTTGGTGGCTCAGCCTCATCACCTTGAGCAGGGAACCTGGTGCCTTTCAACCCAAGCTACAGCCATGGTACAGAGAACAGGATTCTGGCTTTGCCAGAATATTCTGCAGGGTTGGAAATGCTGGGGCAGAAGTAGGCTGGGGGCAGGGGTGGTCATTAGGATCTCTCTAGGCAGAGCCATGTAAACCAGCTTCCTCCCAAGCCCCGTCCTGCCCCACTGCCCCTCCTAGGACACCAGGGCAGTGTCAGGCCCCCTCCGGGCCAGCTCTGGTGTGTTTTCGCTATGCTTAACAACTGCAAACAATCAGGGGCCACCACTCCTCCCTCCCCACCCACCCCCATTGAGGACAGTGAGACTGAACCCAGCATTCTCCACTCCAGGGAGCTCCAGCACCCCCTGATTCACCACTTCTATATCCCATCTTATGCAACAGAGTGTCTGTGGTTGATGCGTCCTCAGTGGGCAACCCAGGGAAGGATGGGATTGCGAGCCTGCCTTGACTGCCTGGATTTAAGGCAATGATCTAGTTTCCAGCACACTAAGAGGTTCCCGTGAGTGGGAGGGAGGTGGGCCTGGGATTTCAGACCCTAAAAGCCTAAGACCATCCCACTTAGGGCAGACATCCACTTTGCCTGGACCTTGACTTCCTGCAAGTCACACAACGTGCACCACTGTGGGTCCCACATTCCAGCCAAAGGTGTAGGAGGCCCCTTGAGGGTGCTAAATTGTCTAGACTTGGTTTGAGTCTCTTTACTAGACATGTTGCCTCAAGGCAGCACTTCACCTCTCTGAGGCATGTGTCTTATCTATAAAAGCACACATCTACCTTGTATCTGTGCTTCGCAGATCAAATGAGATGTGGCTGGGAAAGCAGCCCGAAGCATCGAGGTCTACACAAACACGAGGACTCAACGCCAGGGTTGTGTTTGTATTATACACATGTTTGCAGTCATGTGTGAGCATGTGTGTGTGTGTGTGACTGCTTTAGGGACTCTGCCAGTTATCATTGCCAGTGTTAGTTTGCTGGAAATGGAGCTTGGTCTGGATGTTTGTATTGGTTATCTATTGCTGCAGAACAAGTTAACCCCAAAACTCAGAGCTTTAAACAACAAACATTTATTATCTCACTAGTTTCTAAGAGTCAGAAATCCAGGAGCAGCTTAACTGGATGGTTCTGGTTCAAGGTCTCCCTTGAGACCGTAGTCAAGCTGTCACTGAGAGACGTCACTATCTGGAGGCTCTACTGAGGTTGGAGAAGACTCCAGCAGTGACAATCTGCTCCTAAGCTTGCTCACCAGGTTGTTGGCAGGTCCCAGTTCCTCACTAGATATCAGTTGTGAGGTGAACCTCTTTATGGGCATGTTCATGACATGCTCATGATAGCAGCTAACTTCTCTAAGAGTATGATCTGAGAGAGGAACAGATGGGAAGGCAGACAGACAGACAGGCAGACACCAAGATGGCAATTGCAGTATTTTTTACAACCTAATCTTAGAAATGACATACTATCGCGTCTCCCATATTCTGTTGGTCCCACAGACCAACCTTACACGATGTGAGAGGAAGCTACCCAAGGGTATGGATTTGGGAGGTGAGGACCCCTGGGGACCATCTTGACAACACAGCCCCCCTGCAAGTTCCTGGAGTAGCACTCAGTCCATTGCTGCCCAGGAGTTACTCTCCATGGCTCCATCTCGCCATCTGCCTTCAGGATCTCTGTGTGACTACAGCCAAGTCATGGGTCCAGGGACTATTCTGGCTCTTGGTTCTGTCTCCACATCGTTCCTGTGAAAGGCAGCATGTGTTTGCAGCTGTGTCATTTTCTCCAGTAGCTTCCTGCCTGTTTTAGTCCGCTTTTTCATCACTGTGACCAAAAGACCTGACAAGAACAATTAGAGAAGGAGAAGTTTATTTTGGCTCACGGTTTCACAGGTCTCAATTCATAGATGGCTGACTTCATAGCTCCAGGCCTGAGGTGAGGCAGAACATCATGGAGGAAGGCTGTAGCAGCTGAGGACATGGCACCAGAAAGCAGAGAGAGAGCTCCATTTACCAGGGACAAAATATAGACCCCAAAGACATGCCCCGTGACCTGCCTCCTCCAACCACACCCCACCCACCTACAGTTATGGCCCCATTAATCTATATCAGTAGATTGATCCACTGATTACATTAAAGCTTTCCTAATCTAATCATTTCACCTGAACATTCTTGCATTATCTCAAGCACTAGTTTTAGGGGACAACACATATCTAAACCATAACACTGCCAATATAATTTGGGAGATCCAGCAGCTTCTTTTTATTTTATAGTATCTGTCCCTTCCAGCCCAAGTTGCAAGTGTTTTCACTGATATAATTCTTCAAAAACCTTTATAGGTCTTTTGTAAATCCTATTAGGTTCTACGTCACTAATTAAATTCCACTCACAAGTCTCTTCAAAACTGTTCCTTCCCTATGTTGGACAAGGGGACAATCAATGCCCTCAGCTTCTTAGAAGCTCTGTTCTTTGAGAATATCTGAGAATCATACCTTCACTATCTACAGACTCTTTTTTCTGACTGAATGAAAATCTGAGGCACCACCTCTGGTCTTGCTAAGATCTTGACAGAGGACTTCCCAGTGACAACTCCCCTACACATCTCAGCTTGGGACCCTGTTTTCGTGAGAGCGCCTGGATCTGATCTTTACCCAGAAGTCATTTCCTAATTTTAGCATCATCTACCATCTGGAAAGTCTGGGGATCTTCAAAATTAGCAAGTTCTGATTCCTTTTTGGTAACAGTCTTTCTTTTAACTCGTCTGTCTCCTCTCACCAGGTGACACCTTCAACACCAGCTGGAAATCCCACACTGAGATCATGCAAGCCGCTAGATAAATTTTCTATTTTTCATCTTACTGCCAGAGGCAGAGTTGCTAAACTTCCTGCTGCTGCATAGCAAGAATCCCCCTTCCTCCAGTTCCCAGTGACCTATTCCTCACTTCCCTGAAAGCCCTCTCCAGTCGTGACCTCAGAATCCATCTCTCCACAGACTATCTCCTTGTATCACTTGAGGTTTTTGCTAACACTTTGAAACTCTTCTGGTTCCTGCCCACTGCCCAGGCCCAAAGCCACTTCCACAGTTTAGATTCTTGCTATGGCAATACCGTACTTGCAGGCACCAAAAGTTGTATTGGGTATCTCTGCTGTGTAACAAATAAGCCCAAAATTAGCAGTTTAAATAATAAGTGTTATCTCACAGTTTCTGGGGTTCAGAAACCAGAGGGATGTAGCTGGGTTGTTCTGGTTCTTACATTGCAGTCAAGCTGTTGGCCAGGACTGGAGTCATCTGAAGGGTTGGTTCAGATGGGACTGAAAGGTCCACTTTGAAGCTCACCAATGTGGTTATTGACAGGCCTTGCTCCTTGCTGGCTGTGGGCTGGAGTTTCATTTCCTTGTAAATGTGCCACTCTGTAGGGTGCTCATAACAGAGTGAGGAGAGAGAGAGAGAGAGAGAGAGAAAGAGGAAGGAGAGGGAGAAATGAAAACTGCCTGGTCTCTCATAACCTAGTCTCAAAAACAACATGCCATTCCTTCTGTCACATTGCATTAGTCCCACAGATTGACCCTTTACAGCATAAGAAGGGTCTAAGCAAGGATGCAAATGCCAGGGAACATGGACCACAGGTGGTCACCTTTATCTATTGAGAGTCCCTTCCTGTATAACTGCTTTTTTTTCCTTCCATTTTTAATGTTCTAGGAAAATCTACCAATAGCTTTGAAAGGTTCAAGTTTTCACGTTTACCCTCTTTCCTGGTTCAACTTCCGATCTTTCCAAGAATGCCCTCTTATCCTACTCTCTGTTCTGTGCTTTCCTCCTCCCTGCTCACAGCAACTCTGCTGTGAAGCCTGAGGTAGAATGTTTCCTCCCTGGGGAAGATTCAGGAGCCAGAGAATGCTGTTGCCTGAGCTGAGGAACGTACCTGTCCCCCGGGTCCCATGGTGGTTCCAGGAAAAGGGAATTTTCCAAGCTGCACACACACTCACACACACAATTCTCCTTAAACTCTACAACCTCAGTGACTACAAAAGGTTGAGCTTTAATTGGAAGCATATTGAAATACCGGAATTTGCCAGAGCTTGATAGGGAAGACATCCTTGGGCAGGTGGGAAAATATATTGATACTAATAACACAAAGAAGTCTTACTCAGCCTTTCTCAGAAAACCCCACTGTCAGCCTGAAAGGTGGGTGAGATGAGTGCCAGTTTCCTCATTGTAAGAGTGAGGTAAATGGGACCCAGAAAGGCTAGGTGACTTACTCAAATCCTTGCAAAGCTAAAGCTGGTCCTGGACATCTGGGTGTACAGGTTCCTTTCCACTGGGTTCTGGAACACAGGCCCCATGCACGGGGACATGCCTTTCTCTTCACCCTGCCAAAATAAGTGGTGGTCTGGAATTGTCCTCCTGTCTGGGAGTGGTCCTATTAGGATAGAAAACCGGATATCACAGGGTTCACAATTTGAGGCAAGGGGAGAAGTCCCTCAGAACTGGAAATAGTCTGACAGGTATGATGAAAGATTGTGAGCTCTGACACAGCTGAACAGTGGCCCTTTCCAATCTGTCCAAATGCCCTTCCCCTCCACTTTAAGGGCATCTATGGGAGAAGTACTTCAGGAGACTGTCCCCAAATGAAGTCACTAGGATGAAGGAATAATGAGCTCCCTTTTACTCTAGTGGTACTGCCCTATGCAGATGCCATAGCTATTTGTGATTATTTAAGTTTACCAAAATGTAAATTTCAGTCACACTGGGCATGTGTGGCTAGCAGCCACTGCCGTGGGCAGGGCAGATATAGAATATTGTCAAGAGTGGAGCAGAGCAGACCAGAAGCGTCTGGACTCCAGCAAGGAAGAAGGGAGCACTGAGAAGGAGAAAGCATGCTCGCAGAGCGGGGCATGGCCCCTGTCGGCCCAGGGCAGTGTTTGCTCCTCTTGGAGCCACAGCTGTGACGGGACAGTGCCCACCCTGCTGGGGACCCAAAGCACCTACTGTGGTGTCCTTGCTCAGAAGCTCCAAGCCTACTCTGCAGACCACCAGGACCCCCAAGAGCTAGGCAGCCTTCCCCAGACCTAGCGGGGACATCACCCAGACAGCTGAGTGCTGAGATCTATTCATGGGTGACGCGGGCCAGTCCTGTGGAATGGGAAAGGTGCCAGGAGTTTCTGGGGAATGGAGAGCCTTTGTCACTGGTCCCTGCTCTAACCACTGCAGTGGGGCTCCATAAACCCTTTCATTCCTGGAGAGAAATGAAATACAAGGCTCATCTCCAGCTGTGTCCCTGTGTCTCCCCAGCTCAGCTCAGGGACCTGGTACAGGTTTGGTTTGGTTTTGATTAAATGAAGGGGTGTGTAGATGGATGAAGTGTCTTAAAATCTTATTTGGAAACTAACTACATAAACCAGAAAAAGACTTCCTTAGTTTTGATCAGGTTGGGACCAAAACCCCAGCTGTCTCCACCAGCACAGGCTCCGTTGCCGCCTGTCATAACAGTCATTATTGAAGCCACCCTTTACGGAGCACCTTGTGTGCTGGGCATCCTACTTGAGTCAAGGGTCAGCTCACTTTGTAAAGGACCAGAGAGTAAATCTTTTAGGCTTTGTGGGCCACAGGGTCTCAGTCACAGCTACCCTGCTCTGCCACTGAGCACAAAAACAGTCGCAAGAATATGGAAATGAGTGACTGTGTCCCATAAAATTTTATTTGCTAAAACAAGTGGTGGCTGGATCTTGCCCACAGGCCACTGTTGGCCAATCCCTGATCTAGATTATTACAAGCCCTCCACCACACTAGGGAATGCAGTTTCTGCCCCACCTTAGTGTTGAGGAGACAAGGTACAGTGTGACCTCTCCTTCCTGCTACCATGTACTCTGAGGCAGGCCCAGGCCTGTCTGGATAGAGTGCCCGTCCCCCCAGGACCGTGTTTTGATGTGGAGGCCACCATGGGACATCTAAAGATTCGGGGTCCCTGGGAGTATCCAGTGGCACCTAAGGGACAGCAACTGAACTTGGGAGGCTGTAAGAGCAGTCATATCTCCTGCCTCCCCAAAGATTATGCAGGCACACCTGAGCAAGGGACAGAGGGACCAGCAGGACCACACAGGCAGGAGGCAGAATTCGCCTCAAGGACAGTGCTGGCCAACCTGGACCCTGCCCTGCATGGGACGCTCCTGTGCCCGCCACAAGGTAGCTACTGCCTCCGATTGTCCCCTGGAGAAGGCTGCTGTAAAGCCACCCCTTCAGCAGGAGCTCTCAAGTCCCCAGCCTGGAACTAAGGCCACAGCCCAAAGCTGCTTTCAGGCACAAGAGGGATCTTTTGCTCACGGCAGCCCCAGCTTCCCTAGCCCTGCTGGACATAAGCTTCTCATTCGCCAGCCTCCACACCTCCCCAGCTGTGCTGGAGGGACAGGGCCGCCCAGCCCCCAGCTCGGGTCTCCATCTTGCATATGGGTGAGGGAGGGCACTTGCAGTGTGATGGCCAGCTCAGGGTCTTTTCATCTATGCCCTCAGTAGAGGTCACACGCACCCCCTACATCAGAAGATGAGGAGGAGCAAAGACAGGTCGAGGGGCACCAGGGACCTTGTGCCCTGAACTTCCCATCAGTAGCACCTTCCTGTTTAGATGAAACTTTACATTCCCCATGACCCCTTCCAAAGTGTAGCCACCCCAGGGACAGAGGGGGTGTCCCTTGATATAGACACCTCTGTGAGTGACTGTAATGAAGTTTGTGGGTTACAGATAAGGGAGGGGGTGACGAGGGGCAGAGGGGCAAAGAGGAAACTCTATGAGGACGGGCAAGGTGGAAGTGAGGTGAAGATCCGGTGTGGGCATCTGGGGGTGGCACCTGGTCCCCGCCTGCCTGTCGGGGAAATGAGGCCTCCCTATTAATCCTGCAGATCCCGACCACAGCAGGAGTGGCTAAAGCAGGACTAAATGCCTCCTTGGGGAAGCCGTTGGCCGTGGGCCTGGGAGAGGGGCTCCTTGGGACAATGGCAGAATGGGCCCAAGCCCCAGGGAGCCTCTGGCCCTGGAAAGGAGTAAGGGGACACACTGTCTGGCAGAGTTGCAGGTCCCCCATTTGGGGACCCTCAGTGACTTGATTCTGGTGGTATTTAGAAAGTGTATAGGGAGCCAGGCTGGCACATTCCGCCCCGAGCACCTTGGACCTTCAGAAGAAGGAAGAAAATTCTCCAGACCTGCCAGGTTTTCTCTTGGTCAGAGCGGAGTTGTGCAGCCTGTGGAAAAAAAGTCAGGTTGCCTGGTCTCTTCTGGGCCAGACCGGTGGGGAGCTCCCAGCTCTGTTTGGCCCAGCAGGCCCCCAGACTATCTTGGAGTGCTGGCTCCTAACTATCCCTGGAATCGGAACCAACCCAGCCCTTCTCTGAGTCCCCCCAGGCGGGGTCTTAGAGCCATGATGATGGCCTCACATCCCACCCTAAGAGTCCTCTGTGCATTGATCAGGTCTTCATTGTGACAGAAGTAGACGGCAATCTGGAGTCCAATAAAAGTCCCCAGCACAGTCATTTGGCAAAGCCATTAAGTACAGTGGGCCCTTCTTACTCGGAAGGCCTCCCCTGTGAGCCCAGGGTCTAAGCCAAGATGGGAGTGGCCTGCAGGGGCAAGGGCCAGGCTGACTGGAGGAGAGGCCTCAGGGTCCCTCCCACATCCTCAGAGACAAGGCATGGACCCTCAAGGGCTGTGCCTTCTGACAATAACCGTCCACCAGAAATAGGCCGGGGGGGGGGGGGGTCCTCCAGCGTTGTTGTGGCAACAGAAGATGTCCAATTAACATTAAAATCATCTGAATCCCAGGATGCGCTGGGGAGCATCTGCAGCCCATTTGTCACCAGTGCAGCATTCTGGTGGAAAAAGGAAAAGTTAGCTTCAGAGGCTGACGCGCTGTGCAGCCTTGGCTCACCCCGCCGTGATCCCCAGGGAGGCGGGAGCCATGCCTTGCACCAGCCCCCGTGCAGATGGGTGAGTGGAGGCCTGGAGAAGGTGGCTGTGACCAGGAAGGGAAGGGAGCTCAGTGAGTGCTTCTCACAGGCCTGGGTCTGAGCCAGGCATTCGAGACGCTGACAATGTCCCCGGAGAGAAGAAATGAAAATATCTTGAAAAATCTACTTAATAACATTGCTGGGTGTTTGCCGGTGTGTACGTGTGTGTGCGTGTGTGTGTGTGTGGAGTAGGTGCATGTGTGTGTTTATATGCAAGTTAGTGTGTGCATGGGTGCCATGTGTTTATGTACACAAGTGTGTGTGTATTACTGTGTGTCTGTCTGTGTGTCTCTGTGCGTGTGTGGGCAGTGTGTGTATGTGCACAACTAAATGTGTGTGTGCATGCATGTGTGTGTGTTGTAGCATAATAAATGCCACAAAGCCCCGGAATTCAGAGAAAGAAAGGATTTGTCATGATCAAGCCTTTCTTAGGGGTGGTGAAACTCGGTCTGCCTCTTCCACAGGCCGGGCAGAGGGCTTCCCCTGCCCTCTGCATTTGTGGTAATAGGCTGGGTAGAATCTGCAGGCCCTCTGCAGGGACAGTGGGCGGGCCTGGCTGACTTTGGAGGATACTGTGGAGTGAGAGCAGGCAGGGAGGTGGGTCTCTGCAGGGTGCTTAACAAGACAGCAGAGCTGGAGCTGCGGCACCGGCCTGTGTCTGTCTGTTGACACCTGGCATGTGGACGCACGGCTCGTGTGGGATGCTTGTCACTGGAGGGGCAGCACAGGCAAAGGCTGGAAGGCCTGTGGCATTAGAGTGCAGAGGCGGGCAGTTCCTTTTGGGGATGGGCGAGATGAGACCAGAAGCTGCAAGTGGACAGTGAGGAGGAAGACAGAGGTTGGGAGGTGAGGACAGGGAACCTGGACGGATTCTCTATCTATGACTATCTGCGGGCTCGGGTTCTTGTCCTGTGTCTCAGACCCTGTCCTTAACCTGTCAGGCTGAAGTCTGTGGAATGCTCAATGGTGATTCAGTTTTCCTAATCAAAACAGATCATAATCAGAGTTTGAGACATCCGGGTACTTAGATCTGGTGGGGAGGGAAGGTCCTCCTGGGGACTTCTGGCCCATCGATCCAGGGCGGAGTTGGTAAACACTCCACAAATGTTTGTGGAGGGAAGAACAGGAGAGGGCTGGGCTGGTTGTGATCCCGGATGTCGTGGGAAGCGGAGGAGTTGGAAAGGGCACACCAGGGTGGTCTGGTGGTTAGGATGGCCTCGTTCCTGGGAATGGTTGCCACGAAGCATTTTCCCTGGCTTCTCCATAGCAGCGACTGTTCCTTCCCAGAGTGTTATAAAAACCTGCAATTACCGTGCCGCCTCTGGGCGGGAGCATCCAGACCTCCTCTTCTTTCTTTCTTCCAAGATACACTGAGTCAAGTCCGGGTCAGTGCAGAAAGGGGGCCTCTCTCCCACACTCTCTGCGGAGCTGTGGTTGAGGAGTGTGGTGATCAGGAAGGTGAAGGGGGCTGGACGGGCGCCTGCACTTCCCCAGGCTCGGAGGGCAGGCATCCTCCTGTGCTCAGCATGCTCTGGGGCCACTCAGCAGATACCACACTGTCCCTGGGGCTTGAGGCCCCCTTCACCCTCCAGCTGCACCAAGTGGAAGTCCATGCTGTAGATGGAAGCTTGGGAGAGGCCTGGGAGCAGGAATGTGTGATGCGCAGCTAGTGGAAAGCTCCACCCAGCCTGCCACTTCGGGATGGTTCAGAGTCTTGCTCTTTCCTGTTCTTCCAGTGATTTTCCTTTGGGGCATATTTATTTCCTGGCTTCTCGCCGTTACATGTGTGAGTTGTGGGGGGTATGGAGAGAGAAGGAAAAACATATAGAAGGGTGGCTCCAGATCTGAAACCTTCACAGTGGAAGAAAGAATAAAATCAACCTGGTGGGTCAGGAACTTTCTGGACCCACCACATCGTAGTCAGTGAGCCCCCCAGATGGCCCTCCTGGAGCAGTTGACATTGGTCCCTCCTCAGGCAGGAATACTGTAAGGAGTGTTCTGTTGGGACATGCCAGGCCTCAGGGCTTGGCCTCCTCGTCCCCAGGGGAGCATATATTCACTCCTCTGCCATCTGACCATTTGCCCTGCCAGGCACTGGCTACACCACATTCGGACAACCTTGAACTCCCATAATGGTGTTTGTTCAATTTGCTATTCCCTGCTGACCCTGCTTTTCATGTCCATAGCCCTGTCCTCAGGGTTCACCACATGGCTCTGTGTCACCCTCAGACCCAGGCACTATAGGATGCTCTTGTTCTTCCCTCCTAAGAAGGTGGCTCCTTCTGTGGCTTGGCCAGGAAGAGGTTGGGGTCACTCTCTGCATATGGTCCTTTATTGACCACAGTGACCACTTCAGGGCTCATGGAGATTATCTTATCCAGGCTCTTCATTGGGTAGCTCCTTTGTGGAGCTAGATCACGACCTGGGTCTCCAGCTCCTATCCTGATACTTTTGCTTTCAGAACAAGAAGAAACCACAAAATGGCCCATTCTCTTGTAAGCCTCTGCACAGGTGTTCCAGGGACTGTTTGCCCCTTGCACAGATGCCCTGGAGACACCCTTGGCTCTCCCCTTCTCTCCATCACATCCAGGCCAGCGGTGATTCCTGTCAGTCCCACCTTCAGAACATCAGCATCCCCCTGCATCCTACTACCATGACTCCTGCCCCTCTGGGCCCAGGCCCCACCTTGGGCTCTTGTGGAGATAATTCCTACAACCTCACTGGTTTCTGATTCTGCCTTTTAAATGTTATTGTTTTGTCTAGAACCCTCCAGTAGTCCCGTTTCATGTAGGATAAGAGACAAAGTTTTTCCAATTGTCCAAGAGCCCCAGATGACATTGGCTCCATCACCTCTGACCTCATTTTGTACTTTCCCACCTCTCCCTACACTCTAGCATGCTAGCTTTCTTGGGGATCTTGACATATCACAGCAAGCCCTGACCTCAGGGCCTTTGCTTTGAGCGGGGATTTGAGGGGACTTGCTATCCCCTCTACCTGGACTGCTCCTCTCTGCTACCTTCTCAGTGAGACCCATCCTACCCACTCTATTTGCAAATACAACCCTACCTGGGGGGTGAGGGACACCTACCATGCGCCAGCACCCTGACCCTCCTCCCTGGCTTCGTAGCCCCACAGAAATGACCACACTCTGGCATCTGGCTTGGTACATTTGTTGTCTTTATTACTGCATCTCCCCACTAAGCAACCAGTTTGCAGGGCCAGGGTTTTTTGTCAAATGTTTCCCCAGGGCCTGGACCAGTGCCTGTGCCCAGTGGGTGGATGCTCAGTCAGTGTTTGCTGAGTGAATGAGGGATGGACATAGGAGTGGCTAGGTCTGCCCAAAGGAACTTCCTTTATTTTCTTAGAGTCCTTCATCTAAGGGCAATTGTGGTCCAGCCCACTGTCAAGATTACCTCCTTCTCAAGGGTCTTCCTACAGCAGCCCAGACATAAATTGACTAGACAACCCAGAAAGTTCCAGCATCAGAGTCCATATTTGAAGCGGGAAGAAATGTCATTTCCCACCATCCACTCTGGATGGTTGGTCACCCTGTTACTAAGCCTTCTACCTCTTGGGATCCATGACACTGAAATTCTGAGTGTCATCATGGTGGTATTAATTATTCTTTGTACCCACCTCCAGCGCCTGTAAAATAGACATGATTCCTCCTGGATTCCTCAACCAGAGCAGGGCGGGTGTGGGTAGTTAGGGTGGGCTCTGGAGGGAAGCTGGGGAACTTGAGAGGATGAGCCAAATCCCTGTGTTGGATGCCAGGCCTGCACACCTAGGCATTGTGGCCTACTGGCACCTTTGTGAAGGACAGAAGCCCTGTTCCACGGGCCTCTGGGAAGGTCTTCAGTTGGCCTGGGAGAGCGTTGTGTAGGGTTGAGATATACACCCTGCCTCCTCCTCACCTCTACCCCCATCCCCCCTCACTCCCCCGGTGTCAGCCTGGCCATCTAGGTGGCCTCGATTACCTCTTGCTGGGGTCATCCAGGCCTGCCCACTGTGTTGAATAAGGTCCTAGAGAGCATGCGGATTGGAAGGACTCTGCCAACATCCACCCATGTCAGTTAACCACCTCCCTTCGAGTTGGGGTTCGGTTCTGTCCATCCTTTACAGATAAGGAAACGGAGGCAGGGAGAGGTCACAGAGCTTGCCACGATCACAGGGGGGATCAAAGGCAGAGCCAGGGCCTGAAGCCCAGCTATGCACGTCTGTGTCCAGAGAGGGCTGCTTTGGCCAGACGGAGATCCTGCCCTTCCACTTCCATGGACTCCCAGAGCAGGCGCCAACCTAGCTGTCTTCCTGCCCCTGCCTGGCCAAGCACCCGGGGTCTCCATCAGCCAGACTGCTCCCCACCTGACCATGCCTGGCCCTTTCCTGCTGGACCTGCAGTAGGAAACCCATTTCTTCCTTCACAGAAACCCACCCTGGCTGCAAGGCTCAGCCTGGTCTTAGCAGGCTCCACCCCTCAGAGTCACACTGGTTCTTCCTCAGTTTGCCTCGACACCTGTATGTCCGGGTGACACCATCTGTCACAACATCCGTGACTACTCAGGTCCATGCCTTTGGCCCGCCTTGACTGTCACTCTCTCCTGGTTTCTTCCTGTCTCGAGAGAGCATAGAAGTACTAGCTTTGGGAAAAGTAGCCACTGCTCCCAGACCTGCCCCATGATTAGCTTGGTGGGAACCAGGAGCAGCTGAAACCTAATCTTTAAGAACTTACTGACAGCCGGGCGCGGTGGCGCATGCCTGTAATCCTAGCACTTTGGGAGGCTGAGACAGGAGGATCGTGAGTTCAAAGCCAGCCTCAGCAACAGTGAGGCGCTAAGCAACTCAGTGAGACCCTGTCTCTACATAAAACACAAAATAGGGCTGGGGATGTGGCTCAGTGGTCAAGTGCCCCTGAGTTCAATCCCCGGTACCAAAAAATAAACTTACTGACAGGCCAGGCGCAGGGACACACGCCTGTTATCCCAGTGACTCAGGAGGCTGAGCCAGGAGGATCACAAGTTCAAAGCCAGCTTCAGCAATTGAGCGAGGCCCTGAGCAACTTAGTGAGACCCCATCTCAAAATAAAAAGGGCTGGGGATGGAGCTTAGTGGTAAAGCACCCCTGGGTTCAATCCTCGGGACCAAAAGAAAACAAATCAAACAAAACAAAAAAATCACTGTCAGGTTGTAGAGATATTCCAGTGTTGTGTCTGTGATACTTTCCTAGCCCCTTTCCGGGTCCAGAAATACAGCATCATGATGAAGAGTATGGGCTCTCTCAGCTTCCTGCTTCCTAGCTGGGCGGCCTGGGCCAAGTTACTTAACCTCTCTGTACCAGTTTCATCAACTGTAAAATGAGGACAATAATGTGGCCGTCTATCCCACAGAGCTGTAAAGAGGATCGCATCGGTTTGCATTCTTAGGCCAGTACATAGTACTACATAAGTGTCGGTCATCGTCATTGTGGTTGTTGTTGTTGTCATCATTACAAAGGGAACTGGGGCCCAGGCAGCATGAGCCCAGCAGCACACAGCTGGGGCCCCCAGGGTGGAGTGGGGCCAAGCGGGTGGCCCGCCTCTCACTATATCAGCATCCCTGTTACTTGTCCCCTCTCTCCTCTGGTGCCCGTCACCAGGCAGCTGGCTCTGTGTGGATCTGAAGGACAGCCAGCCACATGGGCTGACAGGAGAGGTGGGTCTGCCACACCCAGCCCTGTCCCACAGCTGTGCCAGCACCAGCTGGCTTCAGCAGCCCACCAGTCGCGTCACCTCCCCTCCTGACCACTCCGTAGAGAGGCCTTGCCTTGGTCTCCCAGCAGAAGGAAGTGGGTCAGCTGGGCTGCTCCTAGAGGCTCCCCTCTGCTGTCCTCGCCTCACCCTCCTGTTCCCTCAGGGCCTGCTCAGCACAGCAAGGGACACGCTGCTGTCCTCCCAAGGAACACAGCCAGTGAGGGTTGCTGGGACCTGGGACCCTGAGGCCTGACTCCCAGGCTCTGAAGTGGCCTCCTTGTCCCCAGGGCTCAGGTCTCACAGCAAGGACCTAAACACCCACCTCCAGTGGAGCCAAGTCCTGACTGAAGTGAGCCAGGCAGTGAGCAGAAGAGTGCAGGGGGTCTCCACCTTCAGAATGAGCTGTGGACACAGGCCACCCTTATGGGGACACTATCAACCTCAGGAATAAGGTGCTAAAGACCCCTTGAGCACTCCCTGTGGGCTGGGGTGACCAGAGCAGTTCTAGAAAAGGAGCTGATGCTCAAGTCTTGAGACTCCCCAAGGGGCAATCAGGAGAATCTAGACCCTTGGGAATCTAGACCCGTGGGAGCTGCAGACCTGGGGTCACCTGGGGGAGACCGAGCCTGCCACAAAACTCCTAGGGATGGCAGAAGAGGCCCCTTCAGGGCTCAGGACTCCCAGTTCACACACAGGAAGTGAGAGCACTGAGCCTGGGCTCTGACTGTGACAGCTGTGTCCCCAGTGGAACAATACCAACAGTGGTGGAGGGAGTTACTTACCAATCCCTGTTGGGATTCAGGCACCTCCAAGGGACAGCTCATTCAGCCCTCACGCCCTTAAGCAACTGTCTTTATCATTGTTATTCCCCCATTTCGCTCTTGGGGAAACTGAGGCACCGACCAATGGCCCCGGGGGCAGGCATCGAGGAAGTTGTTTGAACCAGGCCCAGCTGGCTCCAGAGGCCTGCTCTCACCCCCATGCCAAGCATGGGCTGAACCCTGTCCAAGGTGCCAAGCGAGCCATGGGACTCAATGGAGCCCGCCAGGGACTCAGCCCCTCAGCCAACTGATCACTTCACAGCCCTCAGAGAGCACTCTGGTGGTTTCCACCATTAGGTAGTTTTAAATTATTTTCATTCTTGGTCGAATATTTAATTTTTACCCATAATGGACAGTTGGTTAAAGGCAGGAAGCATTAAAGATCACTGATATTAAAAGGCTGCTTCGTGAGGAACATGTAAGTGGTAATAATCCTGCACATTTGCCTCAGGGAGTCCTCCCGGGACCCGCGAGGCCCATCCATCTGGTGGGCGCTGTCTTAAAACAGCTCCTGCAGCCTGCAAAGCTCGGCTGCCTCCCCAGAGAAGGCAGGGGCACCTACCTGAGCCAGCCCAGGAGTCAAGGCCCTCCTGCCCCCAGGATGCTATTTGAGCAGAAGTGATTACCAGCACTTCTGAAAATCCTGGGTCTCATCATTTAGAAACAAAGCAAGACTATTATAAAAACAAACCAATGGATTTTTATTTTAAAAAAACACACGAAATCAAGAATTTCCAACAGTGGGCCATGATTTCAGTTTTTGCTTTGTTTCTTCGTATGCCTTATATAGACAAATTGAGCCTACAGTTTAGTGTGTATCCGGTGCCAAAGCCACAGGGTAATGGTGATATGTCATTCTGAAATTTCTTTCTAGACAATCATGCTTTTGCCTTCATCGCTCATAACAATGAACAAAGGAGAATACATCACTGGATAAATGGGGGAAGGTTCCATTTTACCTCTGTTCCTGAGGGTTATTAAAGATTGTATTAAACATGAACCTTATAATTCACTTCCAGTAACATCCATCTAAATACTGTATTAGACATAAAATAATTTCTTGGTCATGTGCATTTTTTAATTCCTAAGGGTGTTTGCAAAGTAATATATTACTGAGAGAGGAGTTCTCAAATCCAGAAGACCAGAGCATGGCTCAGTTTCCACAAGGGTAAAAACAAGAATAACAAAAACCCATCCCTTAGCCAGGCATGGTTAGGGTTGGGTTAGGGCACACTCCTGTAATCCCAGCAGCTTGGGAGGCTGAGACAGGAGGATAGCAAGTCCAAAGCCAGCCTCAGCAACTTAGTGAGACCCTAAGCAACATAGCAAGACCTTGTCTCTAAATAAAATATAAAAGGGGCTGGGGAGGATGAGGCTCAGTGGTTAAGTGTCCCCAGGTTTAATCCCTGATACAAAAAAAGAAAAAAAAGAAAAAGTGACTACTTGGTGTCATTGAATGTCACAATCCCAGAGACATGGGAAGCTGAGGTGAGAGGATCAGGAGTTCAAGACTAGTCTCAGCAACTTAGCAAGACCCTCAGCAATGTAGCTGTCTCAAAAATAAAAATATTAATAATAATGTTTGGGGATGTAGCTCAGTGGTAAAGTGCCCCTGGGATCAATTCCCATTACCAAAAACTAAAATACTTTTTCATAACCACAATATAATGACCAAAAATTGTGGAACGAACATATAATACTTACTATACTGTAATCTCATCTACAGCCTCACCCTGTGTTCTCCAGTTATCCTAGATCATGGGGTACATTCATCCGTCATGTCTCTTTAGTATCTGTGTGTGTGGTGCTGGGGATGGAACCCAGGACCTTGCCCATGCCAAGTCAGCACTCTACCACTGAACTACATCTCCAACCCTTTTAAATTTTATCTTGATATTGGGCCTCACCATGTTGCCCAGTCTAACCTCAAACTTAGGCTCCTCCTCCCTCAGTCTTCGAGCAGCTGGGATTACAGGCATGCGCTCCAGCACCTGGCTCCTTAGTCTTTTAACCTGGGATGGCTGCAGTGTCTGTACCTCATGACATTGATCGTTTTTAAGAATGACTAGGGTTTTTGTCGAAGGGCCCTCGGAGTGGTTTTCTCTGACATGTCCTTGTGGTGAGGCTCAGGTTGTATGCACTTTGAGGGGACGTGTTCTCGGCGTATCACGTCAGGGGGTACACAGGTCCTTTAATTCTGAGATTGGTGAGGCCACCCTGATGGCCTGGTTAGGGTGGTGTCTGCCGAGTTCCTGTGCGTGGAGTTACGAGTCTTCCCTGTGTGATTAAGAAACATCTCTGGGAGACCATTTGGAATGGGGCCAGAATTCTGCTTCTCTTCAAACTTTCGCCCTGCGGCTTCTATTGATGATTCGTGCCTGAAACAATTATTATTATCACGGTTGCCAAATGATTTTTTAATTCCATTATTCCTCCCAAATTTACTAATTGACTTTCTACCATAAGGGAGAGTTGGAAGGGTTGAGTTTTAAATTCACCACTCCCAGCCTCAGGGCCTCAGCCTTTGGGAGCCTAGGAGAGAAAGTCCTTGTCACCCATCTGAACATCCTGGAGCACATACACTGAAGCCCACAGAATGGGCATCAGAATGAAGGTTGTCAGCACCCTCCCACAAGCCCCTTGTGTTTTGGAATGTTCCAGCCCAAAAAACGATCTTCTAGGAAGTCAGGTCCCAAAGATGGCTGGGCTGGGAAGGGGCTTACCCCATGCACGGAGCTGTTGACATCTCCCCAACCCCCACCCTGCAGTAATGTGTCGCCCTGGACCCGTCAGTCCATCAGCCCTGGCTGAAAAATGTGGCCCAAGGGAGGCCCTGCTCCAGCCACTCCATTTCACATTTCCTCTCCTTCCCAGGATGAAACAAACAGCCCTTCAGGGACAGCGAGCCTGTCAGCAATGAGGCTGCGAGAGCAGGAGGCTATGCCGGGAGGATGGCAGGGAGGGGTGGCCAATGGGGCCAGGCAGTGGCCAGCAGCCCTGCCCTGGAGAGCTGGGGAGCTCCATGGTACTCTGCTGCCCACACAACCCAACCAGCTCAGGGGCTGCCTGGCTTCCTCTGCTTCCCCTGTGTCGGGTTCACCTTTGCTGCACCGGGGGGCCTTTCCCAGAGCCACCTAGGGCTAGGAAGTCTACACCAGCTGTTAAGATCCTGAGGGCAGGAAATCTGCCCCATGGCTCCAAAGTCCCCATCCCTATCAGGGGCAAGCGGGCCAGGTGTCTTGGAGCCCTGCGTCACCCCTTTCAGCTCCAAGACTGCTACGTTCCAACCCCGGGGCATAGCCTGGATACCTGCCTGCCCTCAAGGACTCCAGGCTCCAGACCTTTCCTCTTCAAGTGCCTTCCCACCTTGTCCGGCTCATCAGGGACGCTCGCGCTTGTGATTCTGGGGCCACAGCTTGCTTATCTGGTAAAATACCCACAGGTAGCCAGAGAGTTTTACAGCTTCCTTCTTTTCCTCTCCCAAAACGTGTGTGGATCGCAGTGAGAGTCTGGAGATGGTCTTGACGGATGGGGGGGTCATCTCAAGTGCCTGCACAGGCAGGCAGGGAGCTCTGGGGTTGCTCTCCCTCTCCTTTTCTTGCCTGGTAGGCAGGGGGCAGGAACTAGGAGGAATGGAGCACTCCAAGGGGGGACGAAATGATATCAGTGCCTGGTGAAGTGACCATCCTGGCCACGCAGCATGGTGGATAAAAGACAGACCTCCATGTGGCCATGGTCTTTTCATGAAGACAAGACTTGGAAGACCTGGGTCCAGTCCCCTGATCCGCTGATCCATGTCCTCTGCAGAACATGGGGCGATTCTCCCTCCCCCACTTTCCATCTCTGCCCCGCTCCCACTCACTGCCAACCTGTGATGTCTCTGCCCCTGTCCCTCTGGAGTACTGTTCTGCATGTCTGTCCCTCGCCCACTTCCTTCAGGAAGCCTTCCCTGGCCTCCTCAATGCATCAGACACCAGGACTTGCCTCCTGCTATTGTGTGTGACTTTCTGAGTGACATAGCAATCCTGCCACCCGGGGTTAAGATCCTGAGGGCCTGAAAGCTGCCTTGTGTCTGCTAGAGCCCCTGCACAAAACAGACTGAGTGTGACAACCAGAGTTGGAATTGCAAAAGAACACCCTGAGGGCGTGGATCCACCTGGATCTCAGGAGAGGCCCTCGTGGGCCAGTATTCTAATTCTCAAATGCAGTTGTGAATGAACAGCAGATAAACTGTGCTTGAGAAGACTGTAGAGCCCAGCTTGCCAGTCAGTGCTGAACCTCTAATGTCCACTGTCCTTGCCTAGCCATTTTCCCATCAGGTGGGTCACTGTTGGCTGGTAAACTTGGGGAACCCCAGGCAGGCCAGCCAGGGGGAGCAGACATGTACAGGGCCAGGCTGCTTGGGTGACCTGGATGCTCAACGCCCAAGACACACTGCTGCTGGAGCTCTGAGGTCCCATGATCGCTGCTCATTTCACTTCTGGGAAACCCTTAATTCAGAAAGTCTGAGAGAAAAGAAATCGGCCTGTTAAGGGGGTTTTTGCTTTTTCCAACTGGCCTTCATCAACTGTAGCCCAGCCAGTCAGCGGATGGTCATGGAGAACGTTGTCCCGAGACCAGCTTTGGTGAATGCAGCTGCCCAGCCAGGGGTGTGTCTGAGTTCTTCCTACCAGTGTAGATTTATTTTAGATAGCAATGAGAAATTCTTACTGGAAGAGTGCACAGGGGTCAGGCACTTGAGATAAGTACACCAGCCCCAGAGGCTCAAGGTCTAGGTTCAGATCTGGGCCCTGGATGGGCTCCCTTCTCAACCTCTCACAGGGGTGAAAGGTTCTCACAGGGTGTTGAGAGAATCAAGTGGAAACACCTGTTTCCCCAACAGGTAGCAACCACTGGGTATGTTCATTAAATCCAGGTACACTAATCCCCTTTATCCATAAAAGACAAGTTCCAAGACCCCCTCAGACCTGGTGGGTGCCTGAAACTGCAGATAGTACTGAATGCTGCATATACTAGTTTTTTTTTTCTATAATAAAGTTTAATTTATAAAGTAGGCACAGGGAGAGATTAAGAATAATAGCTAATAATAAAACAGAACAACTGTAACAATGTGCTATAATACGATTTATGTGAATATGGTCTCTCACTCTCAAAATACCTTCTTGCACTGTTCTCACCCTCACGCTGATGTGAGATGACGCAAGGCCCACGCACCAGGATGAAGTGAGGTGAATGACTAAGCACTCACCAGGCACTGTGGACCTAGCTTTTGCAGTTTGAAGTAAAACAGCAAAACCAGTACAGGTTTCGTTTTCCTTCCTCACAACTTCACGGATTTGTTCTTACTGTAGATCTTAACAATTTTGTCATAGTTTTTTTTCTTTCCTTATAATTCAAGAATTTTTACCTTTCATTTAAAGAAAGCACTTTACATCTTATCTTTGGTCTAGCCAAATTGCCAACATGCAAGACTACTCTTGCATTTGGAGACCATTATTAACTAAAATATGAGTTACTTAACACAAGTACTGCAATAGCTTGACAGTCAATCTGAAGACTAAGACAGCCATTAAGCGACTATCAGGTGGGTAGTGTATACAGTATGGATACACTGGATAAAGGGTGAGTCACATTCCAAGCAGAATGGAGTAGGGTAGGAGATTTCATCACACTATTCAGAACAGCACACAGCTTTCAACTTGTGGGTTATTTATGTCTGGAATTTCCCATTTCATCTTTTTGGACCACAGTTGAGGTGGTAACTGAGACCTCAGAGAGCAAAACCACAGATAAGGTGGGACAACTGTCCAGTGGCAGCTTGGGAGTGAGTGAGGTATAAATGACAAGGATAAGTTCAGCATCCTTCCTGTCTGTTGGAATACCTGTGCTGTCCACATGCCTCTATCCAGTTCACCTTTACTCCAGCCCTGAGAGTGGGAATGGAAGTGGGAAGCCCCAAAGTGTGGGGCAGTGGGTGGAAGGCTGGAATGAGAGGCTGAGGCCAGGCTCCTCCAGAGTACCAGCCCTCCTTGACCTCGCCTCGCAGCCACCCCATGCGAATCTGTTGTGAACTGATTGATAATACAGCAGAGGGGCAGAGGGGTCAGCTGACTTGTCTAAACCTGCCCAGCTAGTTGGGGGCAAAACCAGGACATGAACCCAGGAGCATCCACTTCCCAAGTTGTCACTGCATCATGATACCTCTCCAGCTAGAGACCCCTCTGCAGGCCACTGAGATCCAAGAGGACTTCCTGGATGAGGGGAGTAGCACAGAATGGGCAGGTCAGGGAGGGAGCATTGCAAGAGCTCACTGTGGGTTGGTGGCTGCAAGCTCACTACAGTTCCAGGCAGCCTCCGCCCATGGGCAGCCCTGCCCGTGAGACGTCTCTCTGTTGGTGGCTCCAGCTGCGCCCCCTGCCTTCCCTCCACTTGCCACTTCCCCTTGACAGAGAAGCTGTGCAGTTGGGCTCACTTGGGATTTGAAACAGCTCCTAAGGTCTTCCCTGCATCCCCCGTCCTTCTTGCCCCAGTTTCTCCTGATGGATGGCTGCTCCACTGCATGGAGATGGTGACATTAAAATAGGCAGTAGGAAGGTGAGGTCCTGGAGGTCAACTATGGGGTGAGCCAGATGGCAAGGTAGATGCCAAGGCCAGCTGTGGTGGATGCTGGTGGCTGGACTTTGGGCTAAAGGAAGTCAAATGTTTTAAAACTCTGTAAGATGGGTTTTCTATTTGTCTCAATTTTATACATAAAGAAGCTAAGGACCAGAGATGTTAAGGAACTTGCCTAAAGTTGCACAGCTAGAAGTGCAGTCTCAGGACTTGAACTCTGGGGGTCTGGCTCCAAAGCCCATTCTTTGAATGACTGCAGAGCTCAGGGAATGCCCAGAGCCGCCAGCAGGCTGCAGTGAGGGTCCACATGCTGGACCTGGGAGACTGCAGAGCCTGTCTGGGCCAAGTGGAAGGGCGAGGGCCTTCCCCTGGAACCACTCCACCAGGTTCACGTGGAGCTCGACAGCTCCCAAGGGCAGCCGCGTGCTCTTCCCATGACGTCACACTGCCTCGGAACTTTGAGGCCAAGGATTCTTGGAATGCCTGATTCACCCTGGAACAAAAATAATACTTGGTATTTATAATGTGCCTTTGTTCCCCAAAGGCTTCCCTGTGCTTTATTTCACTCTCAGCTCAGACGGGCCTTGTGGTCCAGGCAGTGGTGATGGAGAAGGTGGGAGCCCACCCTAGGAAGTGCCTGGAACGGGAGCATGGGGACCAGGGGGGTGGATGGTTTGCGAGCCATCTGGCCAAGTGGTGCCGGGCAAAGTGGGCCAAGGGCCTGGGTTGCCCGCAGGATTGAGAGGAGGGCTTCCAAAATGCCTCCGCAGATGAATGAGCCCCGTGGCCCCATCGAACATCCCAAGAATCCATCTCCCAGCCCTCCGTGCCACCCCGAGGTCGGGACAGCGGCAGTAGTCTGCAGTTCTCCCCAGCCCCCACTCCAAAGTGCAGCCGGGAAGCAGGGGGGCCACCCCCAAACGCAGCCCCCACCCTGCCCCACAGGCCCAAGCCTAGGCAGCGGCCGGCTGCGGTGGGGCGGGGACTGTTCCCAGCACACACGGAGGCCCAAGGGCCGCGCGTGGCTTCTGCGGTTTTCCCCAGACACAGTGGAGCCGAGGCTGGAGGCCGGATTTCCAAACGCCTCATCCAGAACCTTCCCAGGCTCTCCCCTCTGCAGGCCCCAGCCTCCCCATCCCTGGTGGGTCGGGCTCGGTCGGCCACCCTTGGCTCTGTCTGGCCCATGCTTCTGCACCCCTCTCTGCCACAGGAGAGCCCGCAGCTCCCACCCCTGTGACTCTAGCCAAGGCCTGGGGTCCTCTGGCTCCACAGCAGTGCACAGGCGGCCCCAGGCCCTCAGGACTCTGGAGCAGGCCTTAGAACCTTGGAGCAAGAAAGCATGGTGGTGGAGGGCCTGACTCCCTAAGTTCAAACCCACAAACTGTGCATCCTGAGGCCAGTGCTCTACCCTCTCTGTGCCTTACCGAGGGTCTCGCACACCATTAAGTACCTAGTGCATGTCACCTGTCTTTATTACTGTTACTCTTTATCCTTGAGATCCTAGGTCCAGTCCTGTTGCCTTAGGACGACCCTCAGGGCAGGATCAGCTTTGCCAATGAGCAACCTGTGACCTGTACAGGGCCCCATTTTCAGAAGGACCTGTGCATGATTTAATGCTCTGATGTGGCTGTCTTAAAATTCTCAACCGTGTTTGAATAAGGAACTCATTTCATTTTGCATTGGGTCCCACGGGTTGTATAGCCAGCCCTGCCTCCAGGTCCACAGAGCAGGACAGGGCCATAGGCTACTGTTTCCTTTCCTTCATGTCTCTTGTCACTAGTCGTAAGCTGGGTGTCTGTTTCTCTAACTGGTGGATTAGTGTCTCTCTCTCTCTTTCTCCCCTCCTCCCTCCCCGTCCCAAATCTTAAACTCCTTGTGGTGACAGCCTTGAGTGTAAGAGTCACAGGCTACAGCCCGTGCCAGACCCGAGGAGATCTGGAGAAGGTCCTTCCTCATCTGCAGGAAGGGGATGATTTTGAAGGCAGATCAGAGCAGCACACAGGACAGTCTGGTGGCAGACCTGGGGGTGTGCCGTGGGCAGGTTCAGACTGCAATCGTGGTAGGGGTCTGGAGGGGTAGGGCAGGATCCTGGGCAGATCTGGGTGGGCCTTGAAGCCCAATGGGCGTAAGGGAGTGCTGAGAGGCGTCTTAGAGACAAGCAGCTTTTGTCACATGACCCCTAGCTTCCTTCAGAGTGTCCCCACGACTCCATGACCTTTGGTAAACCCATGGATATCTCTTCTCCAGGTGGAGAAGAATCTCACAACAGGTTTAACTAATGGGATGCTAACGGGTCCAGCCCTTTTCCCATCATCCATCTGTTCATTTGCTCTGCAGTTGGGGAGAAGTCTTCCTCTGCCTGCAGGGTGCAGAGAGGTCGGTGAGAGCCTGCATCTCTGTCTGGAGCACTCCACTGGCCAGACAGATGTATGATTACTGAAGCTTTCATCCTTTCCTATGGGAACTTCTGCCCTGTCTGGCAGACACCTCAACCTTGAACCATTTCCTACCCAACCGTGAGCAAATAGAGAGCTACACACTCTGCTGGCTGGAGGAGAGTCGGCAGCAAGGCCAGCCCTCTGCATCGGCAGGGGTGTCCCTGATGCCGCCTTGCTTCTTGCTTTGGGATGGTGAGGAGAGCTCTATAGGGGTGGGCTGAGTGTGTGTGTGGACAGTGCTCAGGAACGAGCTAGCACACTGCTGCTGCTACCACCATGATGATGACGATAATCCTGGCAATTACACGATGACCCAGTTGCATACACTCTGTAGCAATGCTCCCTGCTCTCCACAGAGCACTAAGATCTCACATGTTCCTTAAATACAATCAGAGAGCATTTTAGACAGCAAGTTAGAGCAGAAAAACAGAGCTAAGCAATGCAGGTCTTGCCATGAACTCGCTGAGCAACCCCAAGGGAATAAAGCAACCTCTCTGAACCTTGCTTGTCTCATGTCTAAAACTCTCAGGTAATCCTCAGAGTCATCCCTGAGACAGATACACACAGCAGGGAATAAGACATAAGAGGTTAAATCACCCAAGCCAAGCAACTAGGAGTGGCCCAGCCAGGCTCTGAGTAGGTTGCAGTCTCCCAGACAGACCTGATGAGCAGCATCCTGCAGAACAGATGCAATAGACCTCCATTGTTAATTCAGCCCTGAGAACCCAGTAGGTGCTCAATTAATGCCAGCCTCTCTGATCCTTGTCCCAAACCAATGTCGTGGTTCCCCTCATTTGACTCCCTCAAGAAGGAAAAAAGTCTCCCTCTGGTTTTCTTTGTTAAGCTTCCCCATCATTCTATAAGCTGGAGCTGGTGTATGTGGCTACCTCGATTCCAGGCCTCACATGCTAAGCAGCCCCTCAGCTGCAGAAAAGCACCTTTAAGCCACTTGAGAGGCTGAGGCAGAAGGATTGTGAGTTCAATGCCAGCCTCAGAAACTTAGTGAGGCCCTAAGCAACTTAGTGAGACCCTGTCTCAAAATAAAATATTCTTTTTTAAAAAAGGGGAGGATTGGGGATGTGGCTCAGTGGTTAAGCACCCCTGGGGTCAATCCCTGGTACCGGGAAAAAAAAGCCTGCCGCTAAGGCTCATGGCAGCTCTTGCTCGGCTCCTGTGGCCAAGGGACAGGGAAGGCAGGAGCCCGCACAGGCGTGTCGAGGTGGGCCAGAGTGGAGGTGCCCACACTAGTACTAAGCAGTCATCACTTTTCCTGAAGCGAGAAATATGAGCCTACACATGACTTGAAAACCGCTTGCCCTAGGAATTTTGCTTTGAGAAATTTTTAAGCAGACCTACAAATTATGTGGTGAACTGTCCGACATTGAGAGAACCATAATAAGCCAGTGGCCCTTGGAATATCTAGTTGGGAACGATTATGAAATAAAAAACGAACAGAGAGACGTTTGTCTCCACTTGGACTGCTGTTAAAACCATTTTTTAAAAAACAAAATGTGAAGTTATTCTCCCTACACCCACCTACCAAAATGCAGCTGTGGTGTCCTAAGAACTTTATTTTTTTTTTATGAGAGCAGTCTTAGAGTAAAACAAGACATCTGATTTCAGAACCCTAGGAAGAAAGCATAAACTAAATGAACAATGGAAAAATCAAAAACTGACAATTTCCATTCTCAAACCTAAATAAATAAATAGAACAAAACCAAAAACTGACATTATTGCTCCAACAGCAGGTGCCACCAGTAGCTCAAGTGCAATATTTCTCCTATGCCCTAAGCTGTCCCCCTCACTGAGAGAAGATGTCCCCAAGATGAGGATCAAGCAGGTGGTACACAGGTAGAGAGGCGGCTATCTGCCCTTGCTGCCTACAATGCTGCCAAGCTAGGCATCCAGTGCGCTCCCAGACCTGGGGCCACACGTTCGTGTGTCTAAGACCAAACGCAGCCTCCCAGCCCGACTGCTGGGAGCAGAAGCAGCTCATCCCAGTCCAGCCAAACCCAAACCCACAGGTCTCGTGGGGAGCAGCCAGCTGGCCCCTAAGAAGGTATCAACGAAACCCAGTGCCAACAAACTCAGAAGAGAGAGGTGCTGGTTTTGGCCAGCACAACCAGTGACCACTGACAAATATTTGTGAATGGCCAGAACGTGGAAGCCGAGGTCTCCATTGTTGGGGAACAAGGCTGGGGACCAAGCCTGCCCAGCAGTCCCAGCAGCCCTCTCAGCTCCTTCCTGGGCAAAGGACACAGGCCTCCTGTGGTCGTCACCACAGAGGTCTCAGTGGTCATTCAGCCCTGCTCTCCTGAGGGGTGGATCTCATGGCAAATGGGAGACAGGAGGTGGCTGCCGGGTCCTGTGATAGGTGGACAGGCTCATCCCTCTGATAGCCTCTGGAAGAGCTCTGCTGTGGGACTTCACCTCGCTAAGCCTCAGTTGGCTTATCTGAAAATGGGAAGAAAGGTTCTTGATCTGACTGCTCACAAGGAAAATGTTGAAAAGAGAGAGGCCTTGTGCCCCTGACCTCCAGCCGTATTTGGGCTCTTCTTTTCCACAGGATACTCCCAGTAGAGTGTGTCTGCCAGATGGCTCTACATCAAGAGCCCCTTCTTTTGAATCCAATAGTCCTGTGTGCCTGATCAGAAGGGAACACTTGAGGGTGGACTCCCTGGCTTCCCCTCCCAACTCTGGATGGCCCTCCATATGTGCAAAGGAGCTGCCATCTAGCAAGAGTGAGCCCGAGAACGCCCACTAAAGCCAGAGGACATGGTGCATTCTTGGTCACTGCTGTATTGGCAGGGCCACAGGCTCCAAGGTCTTTTGAACCAGGAAGACATGGAATTTCAAGTCGCCCAAATTCCCAGGAAGGAGCAGCCGAAGTACTGCAAGACCTAACAGATTCCTTTCTTATGCTTTCGAACGGTACAGCCCTTGACCACTGGCCGCGTGGAAATTACTTCCTTCCTCTTCCAGGTGAACAGAAATTGTTTTCCTTTTTCTCATCTCTCTGGGGGAAGGGGGAGGCTGCTGGGCACAGAGGGGAATCCCTGACATCGCCAGTGGGAAACGAGACAATTCCAAGACTGATGCTGAGAAGGGCTTGGTCAGCCATTCTTTAGGGACATTTCTTGGGCCATAGCTACAGGCGCCACAAAAATTCTAAATAAGGATGACAAAAGTTGTGCGAATTGAACACTATCTGCCAGGGAATTTCCAAGGTTCCCCTCCGGGCTGAAACAATGACCCACATTCAAAGAACAAAGATAATGGAAAGAGAAAGGGCCAGTTAGTTAAAAGTAATTGAAAAATTAAGGGAGGAAGAATTCACCAAAAGTCACAGGCATGTGGTACCCTGAGGGACTGGCATGGTCCCTGGAGTCCCTTTTTTTTGGCAGTGCTGGGAATGAAGCCAGGACCTCTCCATCAAGCTAAGCAAGCGCTCTACCACTGAGCCACATCCACACCCTCTTGGAGCTTCTGCTCTCTCGGGGTGGGTTGGCTCATGCTCCTTAGACTGAAGGAACAGCCCCCGGAGCTGACCAGCATTATTGTAGCTCTGGGCGATCCAGAGGCCACTGGGAGGAGCCTGAGTCAGCGGGCCCCTCTGCCAACAGGGCTCAGCTCTCCCCGGGTGCCATGCTCACGGTCCTGATTCCAATCATACCCTGGGTAGTGAGACTGAAGATTTCAGGTGTGACAGGGAGCACAGGAGGGTGTTCCAGGATGGAGGTGCTTCCTCCTCCACCCCAGGGTCAGGGCAGCGAAGCACATGCCTGGGAATGTCCACCAGAACCCAGTGACAACGAAGATGAAAAATACCACACAGGCCTCCTGAGGGTCCCAGGACACACCCAGTCAGCAGGATTCAGTTCCGTATAACAGACTAGAGATATTTTTATAATAATTATTAAAATAGGTACAAAAACCTTGGGTACTATATAGATATAGATATAGATACAGATACATGGTGGTAAAGTCTGTCGGCCTGCCTTAGCTGGCCTCCGCCAGTCTTGCTTTGCTCAGTCATTATGCACCGGGGAGGCTGGGGAAAGGAGGACTGTCTTGTTACTGCCCAGTGGGGGCAGATGTCCACATTCCCCACTGGGCCTTTTTTGACACCCACAGAAGTTCCTCATTACTACTGCAGAGGCAGAGATAGACATAGAGAGAAAGATGGATAAGAAGGGAGGAGGAGGGAGGATAGACACAAGAAAACTCTGCAAGACGTTTGGAAGGCAGACAGGCCAAGGACCCGAAGACCTGAGAAATGGCACCGTGATAGGTTCTTTCGATTTTCTTCTTGGCTTCATGCATCCCAGACTTGGAGCTAAAGAAACCAGAAACAGAAACATCAGGAGGCGTGAACGAACAAAGAAGCCCCTACAAAAGCCTACACACTCCAGCCAAAGGCCCAGGGAACTGAGCACTTTAGGCAAGAGCTGCTCTGCAGCAGAAGCCCCAGAAGAAACAATGGCCCCACCCAGCACTCCAGGGAAGACTTATGGAAGGGCCTACACTGGCCTACACTGGGCCAAGATGACAGACTAGTTAGAATTATCTAGTAAAGATGTTAAAGCAGTCATCATCAAAAATGCTTCAAAGAATACCTAGGAGTATCTTTGAAACAGGAAAACAAAGGTCTTGGCAAAGAAGTAGAAGATGTGAAGAAAATCCAGATGGAAGCTTAAGAGTGAAATTAAAAATTCACCAGCATAAGACAGAAGGGACAGAGGACAGAACCAGTGGACCAGAAGAGGGGTCACAGTAGAAATCACCCAACACCAGCAACCGAGAGAGAAAGGAGACTGGAAGGGAACAAACTGAGCTTCAGGGGCCTGTGGGACTGTGACAAAGTCTAACCTCCATGCCGTTGGAATCCCAAAAATAGAGGAGAAAGAGTGAGTCTCAAACATCACTCAAAGACCAGACAGAAACCCTTCCTTCAATGCTGGCGGGAAGGTCGAACGGTACAGCCTCTCTGGAAAACAGAGTTTCTTTAAAACCTAGATTTGCTACTACCCTAGGATCCAGCAGCGGCACTGCTGGGCATTTATTCCAGGGAAATGAAAACTCTGTGCAGATGTGCTTCCGCAGCTGAATGGCTAAGCACGCTGCGAAGCTTCCACACCAGGGAATACCACGGAGTCATAGAAATAGAAATAGAAACCCGGTCCAGGCAACAACCTGGGTGGATCTCCAGGGAATTATGCAGAGTGAAAAAAGCCAATCCCAGAAATATCTGATTCCATTTATACAACATTCTTGAAATGATAACAGTATAGAAGTGGAGAATGGATACATGGTTGCCAGGGGCCATGGATGGATGTGGTGGGAGGGACGTGGGCATGGCTACAATAGGGCATCTGGAGGGCCCTTGCGCTGGGAGTGTTCTGTAACTTGGCTGCATCCATGTCAACGTCCAGGCTGTGATATTGTACTATGGTTGTGAAAGATGCTACCATGAGGGAAACCTGGGCCATGGGTGCAAGGTTCTATCTGCATTATTTCTTACAATGCATGCGCATCTAGATCTCATGATAAAAAGTTTAATTTCAGAAAATGAAATCGTGTTCATTTAGAAAACATAAATAAAAGAAAAATCCACATCCCATCTCCCAGAGATAGCCACCATTAGCATTTTCAAGTATATCCTTCCAGATTTTTCTATGCAGATAAGTACTTGCCTTAAGGGACCCCATACTTCCATCAACAAGAATGAATTATTTTGCCTCATCCTTAATTACTCCATATTCAGTTTTGGATGTGATGAATATCATTGTGCCTAAATCCTTATGCACATCCTTGATTACTTTATTTGGACACATTACCATAGGTGGAATAACAGGGTTAGAGGCTTTTGAAACAAATTGTCAGATTTCCCACCAAAAAATTATATTAATTTCTATCCTTAATATACAATGTGCTGTAAGTTACTATTTGTGTGGGAACTAAAAGTCACATGTCTGTCCCTCACTTAACCATTTTAATTCATCTAAAACCATGCCACCAAGTGGAAAGCTTTTCAATAAAAAAATTTTTTTCATTAATTTTTTTTTTTTTTTGGTACTGGGGATTGAACTCAGGGATACTCGACCACTGAGCCACATCCCCAGCCCTATTTTGTGTTTTATGTAGAGACAGGGTCTCACTGAGTTGCTTAGCGCCTCGCCCTTGCTGAGGCTGGCTTTGAACTCGCGATTCTCCTGTCTCAGCCTCCCTAAGTGCTGGGATTACAGGCTTGAGCCACTGCGCCCGGCTTCATTAATTTTTAATAGGAAAGAAATAATGCATGTCATCTCAACCCAAGAGATCCCCAAATTTTCACAGATAAAAATTTATCCAGGGCATTGAAAGTGAGTTCAGTTAAGTAATAAGCAATCACTTGAAAGTAAATGAAGAGTTTGTTCATAAAATGCGATTGCAGTGAAGGCCCCTGGCACTCTAGACAGGTCACATAGGAGATGAGGACCCATTCTGGAGAAGGTGACATCTTTCTGCCAATTTTCACCACTTCGTGACTTTTGAGGGATGTGGCTATCTTGTTCTCCAGCTGCTCTTCCAGTGAAGTTTTGGCGTGGAAAACCTGAGGGTGATATTGAGACTGAACATGAGTGCTATGAGTGGCAGGACCGAGCGTCAGGCGTGGGCCTGGAAGTCATGGGAATGCCCACCCCACCCGCCACCCCCACTGCACCCTTTCACTTGCATGTGGTCCACAAATCAGAAGGTTTGCCATTGATCCTGGTGCAGGGCTCACGTTTGCCTTGCTGTTCTCTGATTATCCAAATAATTGGGGGGAAAAATAAATCAATAATTGGGAGCCTGTCTGCCTAAAACCATCATGTTAAACGTATTCATGTGCTCAGGCTGCCAACAAAGTGCCACCAGCTGGGTGGCTAGACAACAGATGTTGATTTCCTCTCAGTTCTGGAGGCTGGAAGTCCCCGTTCAAGGTGTCGGCAGGGTTGGTTTCTCTGAGGCCTCTCTGCCTGGCTTGCGGATGCTACCTTCTCCCTGTGTCCTCACGTGGCTTTTCCTCTTTGTTTTTCTTCTATTTCCTCATGTGCAAATTCCCTCTCCTTAGCCAGGCACAGTGGAGCACTCCTATAATCCCAGCTACTCCCGCTGCCTGAGGCAGGAGGATCCCAAGTTCCAGGACAGCCCTAGCAACTTAGTGAGACCTCGACTTAAATTTAAAAAATAAATAAATAAAAAGGGCTGGGGGTATAGCTCAATGAAAAAGCACCCCTGGGTTCCATCCCCAATACCAGAAGGAGAAGAAAACAAATCTTTTCACATTATAAGGGTAACAGTCATATTGAATGAAGACCCACCATGACATCTTTATCTTAACTTTAAAAATTTTTATTTGTTCCTTTTAGTTAAACATGACAGTGGGCTATGTTTTGACATATTATGTATCCATGGAGTACTACTTCCCATTGTCGTGGCTGTACATGATGACATCTTCATCTTAACTTGATCACCTATTTAAAGGCCCTGTCTCCAAATGGTCACATTCTGGAGGTGGGGCATAGGGTTCAACACGTGAGTTTTTCCAGGTAACCCTGCTACCAAAGGATATAACTGTCGGCTGGGGACAGAAGCAGGAGGGCTCACTGTGTCTTCTGGATCTTTCAGATTTTGTTCCCTGTGCATGCATGTATTTGTGCCTCTACTAAATGAATAAAATGTTGATTTTAAGTGAAAGATGGACTAAAATGCTCTTGATGCCAGCCACCTGTCTGGCTGTACCTGGTAGGTAGGAGGTTGTCCCTCGTTGCTTGCTGAAAGAATGAATAAATGAGCAAGGCAACGACTTCCCCTTCTGGTGTGCAGATATAGGGACCCTGGCCGGCCTACCTGTGACCCCCTGTTTCTTTCCTTTTCACTTTGCAGAAGGCAGCAGAGACCTCCAGGGGGGAACAAGCCCCAACAGCATGGGGACCACCAGCCGGGCAGTGCCAAACACAACAGGGATCACCAGAAATCCTACCAGGGGGGCTCAGCGGCCCCCGCCTCAGGGAGGCCTACCCACCACGGCTACAGCCAGAACCGTCGCTGGTACCAGAGCAACATGAAGCACCCTCCAGGCGACAAGGGGGAGGCAGGAGCCCACCGTAACACCAAGGAGACCATGGCCATCGAGAGCCCCAAACTTGAGGACACCCCAGGGGACACTGGGCACAGTGGCCTCGATATCCCCCGCAGCCCTGACACCCTCGCCCCAACGACGGCTCCTGAGAGGCTGCCACCACAGCCGCCAGGGGGGCCGGAGGCCGAGACAAAGCACAAAGACAGTGTTATTCCTGAGCACGCAGGGGAGCGGCCCAGAATCACCCTGCTCCAGTCTTCCAAAGACAGGCTGCGGAGAAGGCTAAAAGAAAAGGTACCGGTAATTGAATTTTTGTTGTTCTCTTGCACCGGGAGGACGGCGAGAGGTAGGCGCTCTGGTAGGTGGTCTCAGTGGGAGGGTGGGGAGCTGCATGGAGGGAAGCAGGGGCTTCTGGGTAGATGCCACTGGGCCACCACAGAGCAAGCCATGGCCAGCTCTGCAGGAACCCCTGAGCACAGCCTGGCCTCTGTCCTTCTGGTCACCCAACAGGCCCGAAGGGCACAGCTGACACTGGGGAGGGGAGGAGGAGGAGGCCTGTGCCTGGGTGATGGGAAGGCACAGGAGCGTTTTCTGGGGTCAGAGTGAGCCTCGTTCGTGCTAAGGAACATTTGGGGAAATGGGGAGCTTATGAAATAAGACGAAAGGCTGCTTCTCCCCAGTGTGAGTCCCCAGCAGGCTTGGTCCCTGTCAGGACAGAGGTCCCCGCCAGGAACTAGGCAGTGTGGAAGCAGGCTAGCTCCCCATTCCCTGCTTCATCTCCCAGGAGCCAGTGAGGGTTCGCACGGGCAAAGGCGAGGAGACCCACCCTCTGTCACACAAGTGCCAGCCTATGCTGAATGACTCTGAGGACAGGACTCCTCCATTTGCTCCCCAGGAGCCCATCTTTCCTCACCCCTTGCCTCATCTCCAGAGCCAGGTCCACAGCTTCAGGAGTGTCCCCAAAACCACCAGAAAAGGAATAGGGACTTGTCATTGGCAGCATTACGTCCCTTGTGCCCAGTCCAGCAACCACTGCCCCAGCCCCTCCCACATCCACCGCAGGCACGGTCACCAGGAAGAGGATCCCTTGCGGAGAAAGACTGATGGCTACATCCATCCCCACACAGTGAGCAAAGCCTGCCGAGTCTTCCTCCTGGGGCATCCCCAGAGCGAGATGTACTCCGGTTCCTTTTGCCCAGAAGCCAGGTCCGAGGTCCACCCTCAGGAGGGATAAGGCAGCACACCCTATTCCCAGATCAGCCCTTAAAGCTCAAGTGTCACACTTGTGTCCCCTGTGCCCCAGAGTGCCCAGTCCTGCTCCTCCTTCCTGTGGGACCAAGGACAGCAAGGCTGAGAAGAAATCCTCACCCATTTCCTGGCATCCCGAAGTTGGGCGCCTGGCCGAGCCTCCTAGCTGATGGCCAGTATGTGCCTTTGGCCCAAGAGCTTCCAGGACAGGCTGCCAGAGCCCACCGGGGAGGACTGCTGAGTTCTCTAGAGGTCTACCAAGCAGAGCTGCAGAGCAGCACAGCAGACATTGCTCAGGCTTTAGCATCCAGGAGACCAGGCTCAGTCCTCATCCTGCTTTGGACTGGCTGGGTGACTGTGAGCAAGTCAACCACCGATCTGAGCCCATTTCATTCTGCAAAATAGTGCCCCACCTTGCAAAGAGACTGTGAAGATTAAATAAGATACGTAAAGACCCTCATGGGTGTTATTCTAAAAGCAGACCATGGTCCGGGCTGTGGGGCCCAGATGGTCAAGTGGGGAGGTATGCGGAGCGATGGAACAGATACGGTACATCCGTAGCACCCATAGACCAGTTTCAGGGATTCACTGACACTCCTGGCCTCCTGGGCCAGGAGGACACGGGCTCAGAGCCATGAAAAGGTGAGTCCCGAGAACACAGGGTAGGTGCAGGAGGGTACCACTGTGTGACCCCGATCCTGCCCTTGGACTGGGTCTCACATCTCAGCAGGGAAGTTGCTCACATTCTTGGCCACCCATCTGCTGTTTTGAGTATGTACTTTTGAGATAGTTAGATGCCGTCTTCTAACTTTCCAGCCCCTGGTCTGGTCCCAGTCACTGTCATACTTCAAAGAGCTGGAGGGGTTTTGTCCTAGGCCCACCAGCCATTTTAGTGACACTGTAGAAAGGTCCTTGGTGTGTAGTGTTTGTGTGTAGAGGACTATCCAGTTTCCACAGGACATAAAGCCAGGGAGGATTCCACACAGAACCTGTGCCCTGTGCAGAGAACACAACCACCCGTGGGCATTTGGAACAGAAGGTATGGAGGACATGGGGCCACTTCTAACCACCCCTGCAGGCATTTTGTATCCTGCTTGCATTCCCGGCCTATTCTCGTTTGTTTTGTTCTGGTAAGATGTGTTATCTTATTTCATCTTTGATTAAATCCCATTAAATCATTTCTAGAGTAAGACATGTGATAGACAAACAGACAAACAAACAAAACCCCAATGTATATGAGAATCCTGAGTAGGAACTAGAACTTGCAGTGTCAACCTCTGGTGTCACCGAGGCCAAGGAAAATGTCAGCAAAGAGTCTTTGGGGCATGAGGGCCTTTGGTGGAGGTAGGCAATTCCCAAAGGACCTCAGGTCCTTCCTCTGGGATGGGAGCCCTCAGTCGCCCAGGCCACCTGCTCTCCGCAGAAACCTCCGCTTCACTCAACCACACTCAGTTTTTCTCCCACACACCCAGGATGAAGTGGCTGTGGAGACCACCAACCCTCAGCAGAACAAGATGGACAAATTGATCGAGATCCTGAACAGCATGCGGAACAATAGCAGCGACGTGGATGCCAAGCTCACCACCTTTATGGAGGAGGCACAGAACTCCACCAACTCCGAGGAGATGCTGGGAGAGATCGTGCGGACCATCTACCAGAAGGCCGTGTCAGACCGCAGCTTTGCCTTCACGGCTGCCAAGCTCTGTGACAAGATGGCCCTCTTCATGGTGGAGGGAACCAAGTTCCGCAGCCTGCTCCTCAACATGCTCCAGGTAACCGGACACCGACAGCTGCCTCCCACACCCCCTGCCCCTCCACAGTGGGTTATTACTAGAGAGAAGGCTGCAAGTCCTGGCCACACTTGAACTTGTCCCAAGTTCCTTCCTCCACTGCCCGCTTAATTATAGAAAATAAGAAGGCAGTCGAGGGGCGAGGGATAAGCAGCCGGGTTTGTGTGTGTTTGTGTGCGTGCTCCATGGTTACAAAGGACCAATATAATTTCATAGGTGCTTTTTGTTCAACCAGCATTTCCCGCTTTCTATTTTCATGATAAGAGAGCCGGCTGCTGGCTCTGGGCTTTGACCTCTGCACGTCTGAGCAGATATGAACTTGCCGTGGACCTCTCTCTTCTCCCCGGGGCCAGCCCCTCAGAGCTTGGTGGCTGTGCAGTTGGTGTTGCTGGGACTGAGATGGGTTTGAGCAGAGCCTTGGGGGACAGGAAAGGGATGGTCTGTCTGCTGATGCACTGCAGGTCCTGGGCAGGGGGAAACCATGCTGCCCAAGGTTGTCTCATCCCTTGCTACATTCCTACTAGATATCTCTTCAACTTAGCTCCAGTCCTGCTCACTCCCGCCTCCACAGAGACCAGGTCCAGCCATGGTCATGGATATACATGTGTGGTTGATGTAGCCTTGTGCACTTAGACTGAACCCAGTACCGCCTTGTCTCACAAGTATCTGCTTTTTTGTTGTGGGTGGCAGTAAGTGAACTGGTGGCATTGGCGATAGACGGCAGGGATCATGGCATTGCAGGCCCATCCTTGGAGACTGGGCTGGGCAAAAGCCATCTCTCCTGCTACTTTGTACTTTAGAGATTAGTTGAGATACAAATCAAGCTGCTGGTTCAAGGTGAAACAGTCACCTGGAAGTTATGGAAGTAGGATTGTAGAGCCCCAGAAATCACGTGCAGGTCAGTGGTAACTTGGGTGACCACAAATCAGATCATCCAAATTGCCACATATTTGAGTGTCAAAGGGGCTGAACAACAGGTGCAAACTTAAGGGAGCATGTCCACCTTCATCTCAGCATCTAGTTTATGATTTGCTGTCTTTTTGCTAAAGCAAGAGGAGGTCGTTACTCCCCATCCACCTGCGGCCTGCCGGGCCCCATGCCTGCTGTCCGTCCTTCCTCTCCTGTGTGTCTCGGGCACTGTAACCTAAGCCTCCCTGGCCAGGCTGGGCTGCCTCTCTCCAGCTCCAAGCCTGATCAGGTTCCCATTCCTGGATCGCCCGCGCTCCCCTGGTGATGAATTCCCGCATTACCTGAGGGATTTGCACATCGGGCATGTTCCTCGCAGGCCGGAATGTCCTGGGAGAGTGTAGAGGGTGACAGGCAGAAAGAGGCCTGTCTGCCATGTACCACCAGGCACGGGGGAGTCATGGACAAGCTCGGCCTTGCACTTGGCTTTGGGATTATTTTTTTCAGACAAGGGCCAGGATGAAGCAAGAGTTCTAGACCATGGTTGCCAGTTCCAAGTAACCCAGCCACCTCAGTGGCAGACAGATACAGAGCATGGGGTACCCAGGGAGGTTGACTGGCTGCAGAGGCTGCCTAAGATCAGGCTTTTGTTTTAGCCACCCATACTAAAGTGGCCTTGCTCACAGGTGTCCAGCAGAGCATCAATCCTGTGAACGCTCAGCCACAAAAGGGGCTCCATGACCCCTGCACCCACCTCTCGATGAGCCACAAAATTTGCTCATTGGCTCAGGATGACTCCAGGGGTCCCAGCAGGAAAAGTGCCTGCCAAGCTGCATTTAACTCACTGAAGTCCTGTCCACATCCCCTGGCTAACAGGTTCTGGTGGAATCGGTGCACTGAGATGCAGCTGGGCATTCATTCCCTGGGGTGGGAAAAGCACTGATCTGACAACCAGGAATCAGCTGCCAGACCTGGCTGAGTCTGGCAGTCAGCAGTGGAAGCCCAGCCTTGCAGCCGCCCCTCAGGCTGCGCCTTGTAGTTTGGCCCTGCAGGCTGCTGAGATGAATCGGGCCACCGGAGGAGCACTAGTGACCTGTGTGGGCCTTTCCCTTTCACGCATCCCCAGGCCTGGCTGCTGGAGGAAGCAGTCCTTAGCCCCCTAGTCCTTGGCAGCTGCCTTACCCCACATTGTAACTCCATGATAGGTCTGTCGTGAGTGACATGTGACAGAGGCCTACCCTACTGATGCCACCTTGTGTCGGGGCAGAGGAGAACTGGTATCGCCCACATTCTGCTCCTGCCACCCTGTGACGAGGCTGAACCTCCAGCTGTACCTGAAGAGACACTCGCCCCACTCCTGCCCCTGCCACCAACTAAAATTCACTGCCCCTCGCATCCCAAGTACCCAGCCCTTTGCCAGGGTGATCATACTCACACTTTAGGGGGCACTTGGGCACCGATCCCAGGAGGCCTGCTGTAATCCCCGATGCTGGGCTCCTGTCACCAGGTAGCCATAAATGTTGAGTCACCCAACTAGTACTGACTAAGTGTCTTCATGTGCCAGGCAGAGGATTCAGTGGGCAGTGCCCAAAGGCAGCTCTGTCCTTGAGAGGTGTGTAGTGAGGAGGGACCAGGACTTCCCCCAGGAAGCACAGGAGCACAGTCATGCACGGTGCCTGCTGTCGTTGCCCTCCCCCAGGGCCTGGAAAGCAGGGACCACCTCTCCTTTCTCTCTATGCCTTGGTGCTGGCGGGCTCATGATGGCCATGGAGAAATGGATGTCAGAAGAGGAAGGCACTAGAAGCTTTCTCACCTCTTCTCCCAGGCCATTGACCTGTGAACAGCTGTAGTCCTGGGCTAAAAGGGAACCCCTGGAGACAGATGCAACCCCCATTCTGAGCTCCAGGGCTTGTTCCCACTCCCCACGGTGTGGAGGTAGGCTGAGTGCCTGGTTACAGCATGTGCAGCTGGTCCCCAGAGGCCACCCCTTGCCACCCACAACCTAGCTTTCATGTGAGATGCAGAGGAGCCCTTAAGGGGTGGGACCAGAGGCTTCATCTAGGCAGCCTCTGGGTTGCTGCCGTGGGAAGGCTGCTCTCTGCACTGGTGCCCTGAACACACGGCCCAGCCCAGAGGGATCCCACCTGTCTGGTCCTGCAGCACAGGATGCGGCAATATGGCGCAGGCCTTCCGGGCAGTGTAATTCACGGTCACTCACCACCCAAACCAGAGAAGTCCAAGAAGAGAAAGGAGCAGGCCCAGCGTCCACCTGCTTCCCTCCTCACACCTGCAGGGAGGTCCTCTCTCACCTGCTTGTGTGACTCTCTCCTGGCAGGCAGTGCTAGACTGGGCCCCCGTTCCCTCCTCTCCCCTTCCCCGTGTGGTCCATGCTCAGCTTCAGCCACGCAAGGCCCACTTGGCTCTGGGTCCCTAAGCGGCCCCTGGTTCTGTTCCGCAGCCTCTGAGATGCCCTGCTGTGGCCCGGTTGGCTGCCACCTCTATGCACAAGTTCTGAGACACAGCTTAGTGGTGCTGGCTGCAAAGGGGCCAGGCTGTGAAGTGCCCGTGAGTGCTGCTCCCAGCAGCTGGCTTTGTACGTAGGCCTCCCTGGCTGGCTGCTCTTGCTACCTGGGCTTCAGTGATGGGAGCTGGCGACACAGAGAGGGGAGAGGCAACTTCCGTTGTAGTACATTCTACAGCAGAGGTCTGAGGGATGTCAAGCTGGGGGAAGTCAAAGGTCCTTTGATCCTTCCCAACTAGAACCATCATATCATCTCAGGGAACTAAGAGCCATTGCCCTCACGAGCCGTAACAGTACCATAGACCCCAGGGTCTCAGTGGACCCGTATCACCAACCCCCACAGCTCAAAATTAGTCTTGGGATTTTATTAAAATGCACATTCTAATACAATACGTATGTGACAGGGCCTGAGAGTCTGCATTTCTAACAAGTTCCCAAGTGATGCTGGTGAAGCTGACCCAGGGACCACACAAGGCATTAGTACTGATGGTTTGTAGGTAATGGGTCAGTTTCATAGATGGGTAAACTGAGGCATGATCTCTCATCCGTGTGACTGTCCACAGTGGGGATCCAGCCTAAGAAGATGACTGACACTGGGTCATCTTTAGGTCCGTGGTTCTCTGGTGCTTTCCATTAGAATCATGAGGACAGCTTTTAAAACAAGCTGGCCCAGGCATCCTACCCCAAATCAGTAAAACTAGGTTCTCAGGGACAGGGCCCCACGGCATTATTTCATAAAGAATTCCTCAGGTGATTCTAGGTGCAGCCAAGGTTGAGTGCCACTAGGGAGTTGGCCCAGAGACGACAGGATTGTCCCGCCGTTGTCATTTATGGACCAATCAAAGACTCTCAGGTGCTGGGCTCTTTGCTGAGTGATACGGAGGACTCAGAACCCGAACAGGTGAGAGAACAGGAAAGGGAGACCTTAACTGCTGAGACAATGCCTTCTCCTCCTCCAGCCTCCGTTTCCCCTCTGTGCAGCAAGGGAACTGGCCTCCATCATCCCCGGAACCTCCTCGCTATCCTCTTGAGACTCCTTCCCAAGATAGTAAGAGCTGCCTCTTCTCTCCTGCTGGCCCCATCTCTCTCCATCCTCAGCTGCTTCCCCCTTATTTTCTTCTTTCTTGGCCTCAGCTATTGGTTGGATTGGCCAACATGTGTCTGAGGAAAAGGGCCTCACTTTCAACCACCTTGCCAGGCTGGGCCAGAGGCAGCACCACCCAGTAAGGCTGGAGAAGTGATCAGCTCCCCAGCTTGGCCTGCCTCACCCTACCCAGTCCCCCCAAGGCTCCCAACCTCACGATGGCAGAGTCCCCGCTCACTAGATTATGTGCATTGATCATTTCCAACTTTCAGGACAATGCAGGTTGCTCAGGGCAGAAACAACCAAACATCTCCCTGGCTCCTCATCGGGGAATAGCAGTGTGATTATAGGATGGAGGAGGGCTCCAGTTTCACAGAGAAGTGAAGAATGAGTGTGCCTCTTTTTATGGGGCCTGTGGAATGACAGGAATTGGAGGCCTGAACCCCCTCCGCCCAGTACTACCCTGTCACCGCCCCAGGCCTTCCCCTTGGGTTCAGGGAGTGCTCCTTTGCTGAGATATGCTTGGGTAGTACAAGTTCAAGCCCTCCTCTGTTGAAATGTGTGTGCCCTGTTTAGCCAAGAGGTGTCTGCATCTGAGCTATGCAGAGCAAAGTATTATTAGAGCAGGCATCAGTGTGTCTGTAACTGAACCCAGCTCTCCCTAGCAACCGTTGCCAACAACACATCTAACAGAGGATGCGATACCTTTTTTTAAAATTTTTTATTCGTTCTTTTTAGTTATACATGACAGTAGAATGCATTTTGACATATCATACGTACATGGGGTATAACTTCCCATTTTTGTGGTTGGATATGATGTAGAGTTACACTGATGTGATACCTTTTTTTGAAAGGAAAAAATACCTTCATCTTGACCAAGTCGTAAACACAGCAGGGCTGTTGTGAAAAGACAACACAAAATCGGAATCTGGCATGTGACCAGATTTCAAAATAAATTGCTTTCCACCAGTACCTTTGAGCAGACAGCCACTTAAAAAGCCAACCTCAAGCTTGAGAATGGAGACACTAATCTTAGAGTTTCTGGCTAAGTCACCATTAAGCATTGTGCTTGGAGATTTTGATATATAAAAGCTCAATTGGGTGGCAACTCTGTGGGATCTCTGGAAATGATTTTAGCCCCAGGAAAGACACTTGGATTTTCTGGCCTGACTGCCCTTCATAGTAAATCAGAATATTGTCTCAAGACCTGAGGACATATCTTGCCTTAGCTGCCTGTGTCCACCCGACTCCCACTGTGCCTCCCACACCCTGCCCCCTTTCCTGGTCCCATGTTTGCAGGCTCAGGTAGAGGAACCGGGCTATTTCTCTAACTCTGTTTGTAAGGAGAAAACATTCTCTCTCGAGGTTTTTGCAAAATCAAAAGCCAATCCCCTGTTCCAGAGTTCTGTAGTTCCTGAGCTTTCTCTTCTACAGAGAACAGGAGGAGAGGGACTGGTGTTGATTCTTGGGGTTCTAAGCAGCTCTGAGATGTAGGCTCCTGGAAGGCAGGAATCCTAGCTCAGTCATCTCCTGTCCCCAGCTCCTCCCATCACAACTGGTACCTAGAAGATGATCAGTAAAGGCCTCAGTGATGGAAGGGAGTGATGGAGCCCTCAGTCCTAGAGCATGAGCATCTTTCTATGGCAATCAAGGTGTGTCCCAGGGCAGAGAGCCTTCCGCCTCTTTACAGATGTGGGAAGTAGCCCAGTGAGGTCCCAAGGCTCATCCAAAGCCAAGGGGCTGGCTGGTCTTCTGGCTCCCATGTTGCTCCCCAAATAGGGCACAGGGTCAGAACCTTTGACTAATCAGGAATCCATCCCATGAAGCCATCCTTAGGGATTTCAGAATCTACCCTGTAGAATCATCGCCCTGGAATCTCAGCAGTCCCAGAGTCTTGGGCTTTCTGGGCCTCCAGAAGGCCAAGGGGCCTGAGAGAATACCACTGTCCCCGTGGCATGGTCCACATGGAGGCTGTGCCCCAGGTTCAGATCTCCTCTTACACCCCCTCCCTCTGCTCAGACCTCCTCCCTGGCTCCTGCACACCCACCACTGAGCTGGTATACATGCCAGGCATGTAAACTAATTTCAGTGTTGGCCCACGCCAGGCATACCCAGGGTGGAAGCGCATTGTTCCGAGCATTCCAGAGCCCGGGCAAAAGCCCCACTGCCTCCACATGTGCTTCCCTCCCGGGCTGCGAGAAGCCAGGAGGGACGGAGCAGAGGGCAGGCAGGCAGCACACGCCCTTCCCCACGGGAAGGTCATGGAGGGTCATTCCAAAGCCCCTGAAAAGTCTCCTTTTTCTAAATAGCTGGCATGGGAGCACCCTTTGAGTCATCTGTGCCCATGCCAAAGGCCATGCCCTGTGAGGGGCTCGTGAAGTGGCACACCCGTCCCTTGGGGCTGGGCTCTGGCTACCCTCAGCTCTATGGCCTCACATGTCAAGGGACACCAGTCATCTCATGAGCTTGAACCTCTGTGGGGCCTGTGGCAGGCTGGGCAGAGGCAGGGAGAGCCCATACCCAGATGGCACCCTTGCTTTTAGCCTCTGCAGGAGCCAGAGCAAGAGGTACTGGGTGTCGTTGCCAGGCATGTTGTGGACACTTGCTTTGGATTGAGGGAATTTTACTCACTTTTCTTCATTTCCTTCCCATAACCCATATTGAGCACCTGCTGTATACCTTAGGATGTGGATGACCCTGTGAAGTGTCATGTCCATTAATTTGCCCAATCTTAGTGTGAACTGGTGGGGGGCACTAGCCCAGGCTTAGGTAGCCAAGACAAGGATCCAGATGGGATGTCTCAAAGACAGTATTTGGATGAAATCTCTCTCACTGTTCGATTGAGAGGTGGCACTGGGGACAAGGTGGCTTCTGAAGGTGCTAAGGCTCCCTCCGGAGCTTGAGAGTGCTCAGAAGGACAGAGGGGATGACGACTTGAACATTCCAATGCATTTTGTCTTTTGAGTAAGAATAAGCAGAGGAAAGAAAATAACCACTGACCCTTGATCTGTCCTGAGGGAACCCTGGACAGAAGGCAGCTGGGCGTCCTGGCCTTGGGTGGGTGTTGAATGGCACAGAACCACCAGTCCTTGGCCCAGTGGAGACCAGTGAGCTTTTCTGCAAGGCTCAGAGCCCCTCCTGTGCCCCTCTGGTTGCACCATCTTCTTCAGTTCACAAGCCCCACGCTCTGTGCTTTCTACACCCAGCACGGACTTTCATGGGTCTCAGAGGCAGCTTCCCACAGTCCACAGAGAAGCTAGATGCACAGGGACCATGGGACCCTTGGACAAAATGACTGCTTCCTGTGAAAAGTGTTCACTGTTCATTGTCAGATGTGCAGCTCTGGGGTGGGAAGGGGGTCAGCAAGACCTGCACGTAGCTTCACAAATAGGCCAGCTGGGCATCTGGGACACACGGGCATGGTCGCTTCCTGGAATCTCAGCTCTCTCGGCAGGACCTCTAGCCCTGAGGTAGCAAAGCCAAGGCCCTGGGAACCTGGCGTGGGAGCGGTGACGACAGCCACCTCAACCCTGATCTCCTGCATTCATTCATTCTTCCTCTGCTCGTTCATTTGTGTAGTGCCGGGGGTGGAAGCCAGGGCCTCACACACGCTGGGCGAGCGCCCTACCACCGAGCCACACCCCTGGCTCCTGATCTCGAGCATTTAAAACACATCTCCGCACCCCAGTTTCTATCCTGGAAAGGATGCCTGTGCTGTGGTAGACTGAATCAGCTGATGTGCCCATGGCCCCCAGCCCGGAAGGAAGCCCACCCGAGATCGCTGCCCTGCCAGTGTGGTGCCCTGGCCCAACAGGGAGCCTGGGGGAGAACAAGCCCTGTCCTCACAGATGCCCAGGATCACCCTTGGCCTGTCTTGGAGCAGCATCCCCCCTCCCATGCTGATTCGATCTGGGGTAGGGAAGCCGGCAGTGGGTGCTTGTAGACCGGGGGTCTTGGCGGAGGTCTGAGAATTGAGAGGCGTCGTGCGTTATGCCCTCTCCAGGAAGCCTCCCCTGATCTCCCAGCCCAGGGACCTTTCCTTCCTCTGACCCGTTGACCTTTTCACACTTCGCTTCTCTAAGGTCTGTGTCCCCAGATGTCTTAGGGACAAAGAATGTTTCAGTGTCCATTTGTGTCCCGTCACCAAACTGACACACAGTAGGTGTTCAGCCAGCATCCGTTGACTCTTTCCAGGACTTTCAGTCCAGTGGAACAAAGAGCATCAAGCGGGCAGGGGACAATTGAACAGGCCACAGACCCAGAAGGGCACAGCATGAGGCCCAGCTGCCTCCTGTCACCGGACCAGGGGAGCGTTCCTGGGGTCAGGATCATTTCACCCTGTCCCCTGCCAGGCTGTGTCCTCCTCCCTGCACACCCTAACCCCCCACCCCGGCTTCGCTTTCCCTGCTCAATCCCCTGAGAGAACTTGGCCGGGCGCTTCCCCGTCTGAGGCCGCCACACTGAAGCGGCCCTGTAGATAAGTAGGTTATCGGAGAAGCCAGCTCGGGTGTCCCGGGCCCCAGAGGGTCACCCCTGGCTGGCTGGCAGTTCACCCCCAGCACCTCCTCCTCCTCCTCCCTCTCCCGAGCCAGGCAGGCAGGAGACAGCAGATCCCTTCCCGAAGCTCAGTGAGTGGCCGGCCCCCAGCCGCCATGGGGAATCTGAGCTATGCTAAGCGGCTCCAGATCGCAGCATCTCGGCCCTGCCTGGGCACTGCAGGCCCAGACAGGGCGCCTCTACCTGCCGGGCCGCCACTGGAAAGCTGGCACGGCCTGTACCGGTGGAAAAAAATCTCCTTTGCGGGTTATGTAACTGCTCCCCACCCTGGCCTTGGCTCCCTGGAGGCGCCCAGCCACCACAAAGGGAGAGCAGCCCCGGGAGGGACGGGACCACAGAGGGTCACTGTTTTAAATGGAAGAAAACAGTGTGGAGTTATTGTCCAGGGTCCTCTGGACCCAGCCTGTGTGAGGCCCCAAGTAGAATGGACCTGCCCAGTGGGTGGGGAGGCCTGGCCAAGCAGTGCATGAGGAGGGCCAGGGTGCGTCCCCAGAGAGCCAACCCAGGAGGACGGGGATCCCAAGGAGGAGGAAGAACGTTGTTGACTGACTGTCTTTCTTTCTCTTTCTTCTTTGATAATTTTTAATATTATTACAACATAAAATTTATCATGTTAACCATTTTTAAGATACAGCAGCACCAAAGACAATCATGATGCTAGGTACCACCCTACCCTAGAGCTCCCTTGTACATACCCCACACCAAAGCCCTGTACCCACCAATGATAACTCCACTTCCCCACAGCCTCCGCTTCACCTTCTGACTCTGTGGATTTGTCTCCTCTTTGTACAGCATACAAGGAGAATCATACCATGTTGTTGTTGCCGTTGTTTCTATGTATCTGGCTTATGTCACTTAGCATAATAGTTCTTCCGTGGGGTAGCCTTTTTCATGGCTGAATAACATTCCACTGTATGTCTACCACATCAGTCCCTCAGTGGACGCTTGGGTTTTTTCTACCTTTTGGATTTTGTGTATAATGTTGCTATGAACATGGGTACATCAGTATCTGTTTAGATCCCTGCTTTCAGTTCTTGGGGGTATTCTCACCTAGAAGTGGAGTTGCTGGATCACAAGGAAAATATGTTTAACTTTTCTGAGGAATGTCCAAACTTTTCCAGGAGGGTGTTTTTAATGCAGGAGATTTTATGAACCAAGACGGAAAGAAATGACACAAGTGAGGGACATTAAGGGCACTACCTTGCCTGAAATCAAGCTGAGAGTTGAAGGAAGTCTGTCAGATGGACCAATTTGGGGCAAAAGGTTTGGGGCTTTATGAAGTAGGACCTGGGGAGCCATTGTGGGTTCTTGAGCTATAGAGCTCCAGAGATTATTGAAAATCATAGAACAGTGTAGATTAGAGGGAAGGCTTTATAGACTCTCCAATTCAATATGCTCACATTATAGACAAGACCCCAGAGGTCCAGGAAGGTTAGTAGAGACTGTGTTTTAGGGAGACACACAACGATATGTCACACTTAAGTGTGTCTTATCAAGAACCAGGATTCTGAGTGACCACATTTATACCTGTGTGAAGAGAGCATGCACAGATTTGAGCGTGTCCTTCTGAGATCTAAGCTGTCATGACAGCCACCCACCCCATCGGCCTCCCTGGAGTCTGCTCCTGGCCCCTGGCACATGGGACAGAAGCATTTGCTCCAGAAGCCATGGGGACAGAAGGCCAGTGTGGAAAACCTTTCTTCCCTGTTCTTCAGCAAGGGCTCTGAGAGCTTCTAGAAGGTTGACTCACCCTGAACTTCTGAGCCTTGAGCAGGTTCCCCAGCCAAGGGCTCTGAGGCCTCAGCTCCAGAGCCATCCCCAGCCCACGGCCTGTGGGCCACCTGGGAGGAGAGAGAGCAAGGACTCTGCCCCGTGCCCAGTGCTGCCCCGACACCCTTCTCTGCGCCACTTCGGGCCTCTGTCCCCTCCCCATCACTGGCCATGTTCTAGACACCTGGCGTAGATGGGAGGGACTTGGGAAATATGTGAGTGGGTCAGGGGGACGATGGGACAAGTATTAAAACAACCAGCAAGAAGGTTACACTCGTCTGGAACTCAGTGCTCAGGGGTTTCTTCCCAGTGTCCAGGGCAGCCAGGTGGTCTCCCCTATATAAGTTAGAGGACCCTTCAAATAGACAGGGGTCTTCCCAGCTTCCCAACTCCAGGTGGCCACCAAGAGGTCAAGAGCACAGCAGCCGTACCAGGGTGCAGAGCAAGGAAGCGGGTACGAGGACGGCAAGGGCCTGTGCCATGGTCACTCCTGTATGGATCAGCACTGTCCAACTCCGTGTCGTGTTTCTTCTTACCTAGACTGCCTGTGGGTGGCACCTCTGTCCAGGAGAGGTGGTGACATGCAACCAGTAAGCTGTGCCACAGCACAGGGCACCTGCATGGTGCTGACCCACCGCTAATTTGCCCTAGGAGCCCCAAGTTCAGAGTCAGGACTCCCCACATACCCACAGGTCCCCCTCCCTTGCTGCCTCACTTCTAGAGCTCGAGGTTAAAGCCCCCCAGGGCCTGGAGTTGAGTCTTTAGGGAGAACTGTCCCAGCACCTCCCTGGCCTCACCGCCTCTACCTTGGCTCTAGCTAGCAGTGTCAGGGACAGGTCAGCCACCCCTTGGGGGACATAAGGAAAGAACAGCTGCTAGGAGCAACCTTCACGTAACCCTGGGGCATCGCTCCCAATCCCCAGAACAGATTCCGCCAGCTTGCAGAGTGGCAAAAGCTCAGGCCACTTTGAAACCTGGGGATAGACAAGAGCAGTTCCTCCTGGGATGGCCACACAGCCCTCCCTCCTAGGAAGGCCCCTTGCCCCACAAGTCATTCCACTCCAGACAGGGTCCAGCCTGGGACCAACAGTATCCCAGAGGCGAGTGTGTGCACGCCCAGGTCAGCCACACCCAGACCTCTAAAGGAGAGGGCAGAGGGCCACCAAACCACTCTATCATGTCCCCACTCCATCCACTGTGCGAGGGCCACACCACAGGAGGGTAGCTTAGGTGGCATTTGGAGACAGCCAGGCTCCAGCCAAAACCCACTCACACCTATAACGGGAACAGTGCCTTCTGGGCGAGCTGCATGCTTGCGGGAGCTCTGCTCGCGGAGCTCCACGTGCTGAACTCACACCCACCACGGACCAGGCCAGGCAGCAGGCACGGCTTTACCCTAGGTATTTTTTTTTAATCAGGTTAGGGGAATAATATCTCTCTAGCAAGGTTAGAACCAGGGTCCTAGAATTCAGTCTGCCAGGCCACAGAGCCTTCCTTTTAATGAGCTGCTACCTTATAGCGTAAGACATCCTCAAAGCATCCAGGAGTCAGCCGCATACCCCTGGCCCTGGCCTGGCCCCCATCAGCTGGGCAACTTTGGGCAGGGGCCACAGTGCTGCAGCCCTGCACTCTTTCATTGAATGTGTTATACTTGTCTTCTATACCTGCTTCCTCCACCTGTCACCATGGTGAAAATCCCTTTAAACTATCATTTTGTCTGTGTCCCTTAAGATAGCCCTCCAGGAAGGACTTCTGAATTTCCTAGCAGTATGTTCTTCCTTTTCCCTAGATGAGCCCTTTCCATTCATGGCTCCATTCCTGTGGAGTGCACCGGAGATCCCCACACCGGCCTCCCACAGCCCAGGGACCTCAGGCACACTAGGACTTGAGGCTAGGCGCAGCAGAGTGGACGGCCCTGGGATCCAATCACAGGAGAGCTCTCAGAGGGGCCCGGGGCACCTGTGGTGGCCATGCTGGGGCCCTAAGCTCAGCACCAGTAAACCCTAGGGCGACAGGGGCCCCTGGCCTCCCCTAGGTGTATAGAGGCCTGCTGGGGGGCGAGGCCTGCTGGGGGGCGAGGCCAGCTGGATGGGAGAGAGTCTTAGGAGCATCAGAGGAGGGGGCAGGCCCTGGAAGTGGGGGAGAAGCGGGAAGTCTTCCCGGAGGGGCAGCAGAGGAGGCAGGATCTGGTGGAGGAAATGCTGAAGCAGAGGTCTGGGGGGAGCCGCAGGGAGAGAGGAGATTCACGGGAGGGCAGAGCGGAGGAGGTTGTGTGTCACCATCCTGGCCAAGACTGTCAGGCAGGGGCTCCTCAAGTGTCAGCAAGCCCAGGGGTGAGGCTGCCCAGCCAGGCCGTGACCCCAGGTCACAGTAACCACACTGGCCCGTTCACTCTGCTGGCGCCGGCTTCTCCTCAGTTCAGGCCAAGACTGGATTTTCATCCAAAACTAAAACTTCTACCTCAAGAGCTGTGAGCTTCCAGCCAGCCTCAGGCCTCTGGCCATCTTGGTCAGGAGGCAGAGAGGGCCACTGCTCTGGAATCCAGGTTAGCCTATCGAGTAGGAGAGCGGGGTGGGCATTCCCCAGGGTTTCACTGAGGCCAGTCAGGGTGCCATCAGGGCCTGACATCCCGGGCCAGGAGACCCTCCTGCCTTCCCTCCCTGACTAGTTCACTGCCTCACAGGAGAAGGTAAACTTGCAGGTGCCCACTACTTGTGGCCCACTCGGACCTCAGTCTCATCCATGCCCAGAGATGCAGCTCTGTAGGGCCTCCTCCTGCAGAAGCCGTTAGTCCTTAGGGAACCAGAGCAGGGCTATGCATCAGGCTGCCAGGCTGCGGGTGGGACATGTCCATAAAGATAGCCTTGCTCCTATCTTGCCCTCCTTTGCGGAACACCCCACCAGCCCATGTCTTCTGGCCTCCTTTCAGGGGTATTGGGGAGACAAAAGTAGGAAGCCAGACCTTTGCCTAGCTCCACCCCCGAGCCTCAGTGTCCCCCTGAGGAAAAGGAAGGCACCAGGCAAGGTGTGTCCGGCAGGCTCAGGACTCCTCAGCTGGACCCCAGGCCCTCTGTCCCCCTCTCATAGCCCCTGGGTGCCTTGACCTTGTGGAGGCTACTTGGAGGTCCAGGACTGGAGCCTGGAGCAAATCAGGGGTGAGACTGTGGGTGGGAAGACAAGATGGGGCAGGGGTGGTACGCAGTCTGTACCTGACAGGATTTATCAGAAGTAGGGTTTAAAGACTGGGTATAGGAGGAAGCCCCCAGCCCTGGCTTTCTGTAGCAGGGTTGCCAGGTCCAGACCTTCCACCCTTCTTGTGGTTCCTCCCCCATAAAATAAGGGAGTTATAAGACAGTATCAAAGGTCTCCTCCAGTTCTTTGTTGTTCCAGAGCAGACATGCTGTGCATACAGAGATCGCCTGTTAAATGCCCACTGCAAACTGCCTGGCGGATGGGTTGGCCGATGAGGAGCAGACCCCATCCCAATTCTCTCTATGCTGACCAGTCTGCAATCCTGGCCACTGCTCCCCACCCTCCTGGCCTCACCCACAGTCTGGAGCCTGCTGGGGTGGCCAAGCAACCTGCAGGGGGCACCAGTACGCAAGGCCCACCTCATTTCCTACAGCCATTCCAGGTGACCTGGTACCCTGAGGGCTGTCCCACAGGGAAGATTAAGCCACAAGATGATGACTGCCACCAGGCCACCTTCTTGTGTGCAATTTCCAGCCCCTCCAGGACTCCATGACTAAATCCAGAAACCTCAGGCGGGGACTTGATTCTCCTTCCCATTTACACCCAAGGCACCCAAGCCTCCCAGAGGCCACAGAAGGGCCCCCAGAGGTTGCAGGCAGACCAGGAGTAGGGTGGAGCTTGGGTCCCAGCAGCATGCCCGTCCAGAGATGCCTGTCTGTGCTCAAGGAGCCCGGCTGCTCTTTGGAGCAAAGGAGGTTTAACAAATTCAGCAGAGACTGCATTTCTTCAATGTGCCTAGCACTCTTTATTTTCTCTCTCTTTTTTTTTTTGGTACTGGGGACTGAACTCAGGGGCACTCGACCACTGAACCACATCCTCAGCCCTATTTTGTGTTTTATGTAGAGACAGGGTCTCACTGAGTTGCTTAGCACCTCACCCTTGCTGAGGCTGGCTTTGAACTCGCGATTCTCCTGTCTCAGCCTCCATAAGTGCTGGGATTACAGGCTTGAGCCATCACGCCCGGCTTCTTTATTTTCCTTCTCATACAGCAGCAGGAGTGAAGAGAACCCTGGCCTCGCCCACCACAGTCAGAGTGGACCAGAAGGCCTGCAGCAGGCTGGGGTGGCAGACCATAGCCTTGCCAGGCTCCACAGCCTCAGGAAGGGGCAAGCCAACACTCCCTCTCTTTCCCCTGCTCTCCGGGTACCTCCCGAGGTAGCCCAGCAAGTACTGCCTTCCTACACGTGAGCCTGGACCCCAAAACTGGTGGGCCTCAGGTCACTAGCAGCGGGCAGCTGTGGGATCACAGTATTTCGGTTCCAGTTCTGTTGTTATACAATTTATAGAACCTTCCGGTAGAATTCTTACTGGGGTTTTTCAGTAGCCCCCTTGTTAGGATATTCCTAAAGTGGAAGGCAAACAGACCACAGGCCACAGAATTCTAGAAAAAGCAGCTGCGGGTATGACGGGGGCCCAAATCAAGAGGGTAATTCTCAGTCTGTTCTGAGGAACCCACACAGACAGGTAGGAGAATGGGGTCAAGTCCTTTGTGGAAACACTTATTTTAGCTGCTCATTCAGAAGGGGCACACCGTTCATCAGTCGGGGAGCAGGAGCCCGAGTCTGTGGAGTACAGAGGATCAGTGTGGATCAAGGGAGCGCTGGGGAAAGCATGGCGCTCCCTTTGATAGAAAGGCTTCCTGTCTGTCCTCGCTGTGGGACTGGGAGCCGGGGCTCTGGAGCGGGCGTTGTCTGGGCTGGCGGCTGAGGCTCTGGGCATGCTAGGAGGAAGGGCAGTGTGCACTGGGCCCTGGGAACTCTAATGTTTGCTCCTGTGCCAAGAAGTCCTCTTCTGTCACCACAGTGGGCCAGTGAAGCAGGAAATGGGTAGGGGTCGGTGTCCCCAGGGAGGTCTGAGATAGAGAGGAGGGCGGACACCAAGCCTCACACGGCACCGAATGACAGCAGCCAGAGCTGCAAAGTGTGTGGCCAGAAGGCCCCATCTGGGGTGGTGGGGTGTCCTGAGGCCTCAACCCTCATGGGAGCTCTCATTCCACCAAGAAGGGAAGCTTCAGACCATGCTGGTCCCTGGAGAGCTGGAGTCACAATGGCACCCAGGAAGCGGTTCCAGCCAAATTGCCTGAGAACACAGGGTCTAGACCACCCCACTCTAATCCCAGCTCTGGCACTGCCTAGCTGTGCGGCCGAGGGCAAGTTGTTTTGTCTTTCTTGGTCTCCTTTCCTCATCTGTAAAATGGGGCTAACTGATAATATCTGCTCCATGTGGGTGAACCAGGCTTGAATGGTGAGGATGACAGTGTCCACTTGAAGGCAGCATAGGCCAGTGTCCAGTGTCCCGTGTCGTGCACATCCGGGCTCCCTATCAGGGTCAGGCGGCTGGCGCAGAGCACAGTTTGCTCCTCCCTCGCAGTCAGGCAGGCACACTGCAGGCGCTTGTTAACCCTGGATCTCCATTAGACTCAGGAGGTACATGTTAATAGTCCCGCTTTGCAGGTGGGGAAGGAAAGACCTGGGGCGCTTAGGAAACACATGTGAAGTCACATCACTGACCAGCGACAGAGCAGAACTAGAGTCATATCCATGGTGCTCCCAGCCCTGGTTCCTCAGAATACACTCTTGCCTGAGTGCCCTTGATGGACAGAAGGGCACGGGGGAAGGAGGAGCAGGTGAGGCCAGGTACAAGCAGATGACAGGTGATGGGGAAATGAGATAAGAGGCCACAGTTGAAATGACAGAGTCGTTTAGAGCCTCCTCCCCACAGACTAAACAGTGACCCCTGTCTTCTTATGACCAAGAGAATTTGGAGACAGCATCTAGACCAGTGCTCAGCGAGGGGCTGGGGTCTGCTCCTTCCCTTCCTGGATTGGTGGGGATGGGGAGCACCCTAGAGCGGCAGGCAAGCAGCAAGATGGCTCCTTGTCCTCTGAGTCAGCCTGGGCTTCCCCGGTGTCCTTTCTTCCCACCCACTAGCCTTCAGCCCACTGCCCTGGACCATGATTCATAAATGCAAAGAAAAGGAAATGGTTCTGTTCGTCTGGCTCCTACGTGGCTGCCCCCGGGATGGAGGCTGCAGCTCTGGATGAGAGTGGGTCCTGGTTTGTGGGTCTGCTGGTGCCCAGGGTGTGTGTGCATCTGTGAGCACCACTATATACAGCCTCCAAGGTCAGGAGCACATTGAGCCTCCAGTGACAGAAGTCCTAAGGAAGCAGATCATGTCTTGGGTGAGGCTGTGCCTTCTGTCGCCTATCTAGGCTGGAGGAAGGGTGGTGGCACCATTAACTGGTCCCTTCCCCAGTGTTCACAAAGCCCCGAGAAGCCCAGACGGCACCATAAGAATGAGAATAGAAACAGACAAAGACAGACAGACAGAGAGCAAGAGCCACATGCCGTCTGTGACTAAGTGAGGACCCTGGGGCACGCAGGCAGGTAGTCTGTGTTGCTCAATCCCAAAGGAACCCGGCTAAGGTTTCCCCGGCACACAGCCCAGAGTGTCACCCGGACAAAGAGTCGCCTTGTAAAAAGCTTTCTCCGCCACTGCGGCCATGCCTTTTATTTTTAAACTTCCCCCGTCCCCATGTGATGTGATTTACCACGACCCCCTCGCATTACAGTGGCTGCAGCTGTATTGCAGATTGGGGTTAAGCCACCGGGAGCTCAAAACTGGAAAGGTCGGAGCGGGGCAGTGGGAGGGCGAGGGACACTTAACACGGGGCATTCCACACACACCTCTGCTGCCGCGGTTCATGTGTATCCTCTCCCTGTGAACTTGGCAGGGCACAGCAGACACCTTGGCTCCTCTGCCTTATAAAGGGGAAGTTGGCGCGAGGGGCACTTGAACATACAGAGATGGTGTGTTGGGCTCCTACGCTTCCTCTCCCTCCAGCCTGGGCAGAAGAGGGAGCGGGGAGCAGGTTGGAAGGAGTGCCTCCCAGGGGCGAGATGACCAGAGGCCAGCTCAGCCTAATAAGCATCTATTGAGCACCCTCTGTGTACCTAAAGGGGCAGAGTGCTGGGGTCAGGCTTGAGGAGGGGCTCAGAAGCCCTATCTGCCCTTTCCCCCTCTCTCAGCCCCCCTCTGTCATCCCAACCCCTTCCTGGCTGCCACAGCTCAGATCACGCAGAGATAGCTAGCCCAAACGTATTCTCTGGGGGAGTCACTGAAGGCAAAGTCCCTGCCATCCCCGTCTTTGCTGAGCTTCTGCCCTTTCTCATTGTCAGGCTCCTCTGTGACCCCAAAGGGCTTGTTTGCAAAAGTTTGTTCTCTGGACTTTGTGTTTTTCCCCATCTGCTCTACCCTCCTAGCGCCTGCTGGCTTGAGCCCCAGCACCAGCCTCTGTCTGTCCCTGCAAACACAAGTCAGCTGTGTGTGCAGACAAAGCCTGCATCGCAGCGGGGGCTGGGCCTGCAGAAGGGACATTTCCAGGGAACTCTGGGGGCGGTGGCGGCTAGGAGGGCAGAGGCGACCATCTGATTAGCACAGACTCAGCGTCACAGTCTAGAGCAGAAAGGGTGCGGGGACCTTGGCCGGGTCCCAGGGGCCAGTGACTGTGGGTGGTGACCAGGGGAGGCAGCCAGGCTGGAAGAAATCTGCTGTTTGAGAAGCGGAGGAAACGGGCTGGCCAGGGGAGATAACAGCGCGTTCTCTGTGTCCGCGTCTGCGTCTGCCGGCGAGGGTGGCTGGAGCCAGGCGGTCTGAGGCCGTATCTAGTGAGATTCTTGTTCTGGGTTGTGAAAGTGACCCATGGAGCCAGCAGCAGGGTTCAGAGCCTGGGAGAGAAGACACGTGGCCTCGGCCTCTCCTCCCCCGTGTCCTGTTGCTCCCCCTCCTTCGCTCTTGGTCAAAGAGTAGCAGGAGGGGAGCCGTTCTCAGCGCGCATAGAAATGGTCAAAAGGCCTGGGTCTTGGTCTCAATTGTGCCACTCGTGTGACCTATGAACTCGGATACTTCCCCTAACATTTCTGGCTGTCTCAGTCTCCTTGGCTGTAAAATGGGGATTATTTATATCTTCCTTGCATAGCCCACAGGGTAGTTGGAAAACTCTCATGAAACAAGAGCATGAAAATAGTTTGCAAACTGTAGAGTGCACACAAATGCAGAAAGCTATGTGGATTATACTGCTCTGTCCCCACTGGGGCTGATCAGTGAAGACCTGGCTTGGAGGACCTGGGTTCTGAGGGGGAGGAGGGGGCAGGCAGGATGAAGATCTGGGGCTGTAGGTGGTTCCTAGGAACACAGCCAGGTGAGCCCTGAGGTACCTGGCCCTGGGGCAGGAACAGAGTCTCTCCCTGGGTGGGAGTGACTTGCTGACTCAAGGAGAAGGTGGCCTGGCTGGGGCTTGGACTTCTGGGAGACAAGGGGAGCTATATGAAGCCCCTCACCCATCAGGGCCCAGGGTCCTTCCTTGGCCTGGAAGATAAAGTTCAACTGATGCAGAGGGATGGGGGTAGCACCTTGAGTTCCTCTCTGGAGCCTCTATTGCCCAAGAAAGCCAGGTCACCCTGTCCCCCACCCCCTCCCCATCCTGACCTGGAAATGGGCCATCTCTGGTGTGGAAACTCAGGAAGGAGCTGACAGGGGTGACAGGACTGTGAGGCTGAGAGAAGCTGATCTATTTAAAGCGCACAGTGCCCAGGGGGCATGAATGCCACCCACCCCCAGGCCTTCTCAGCAATCAGCTTGCCCTTCCTGGCCCAGATCCTGTACCCTCTAGGTCCCCACAGGGCCACAGGTCAGATTCCTGGGACTCTAAGAAGCACAGACCAACGGGTCCTGGGGCTGGCATGGAAGGACGGCTCAGCCTGGCCTCAGACTTGGTTCCCTCCCTATGAGGCTCCAAGCTGAGATGGCAGGGCCACACAGGCTCCTTACTATGCTGTGCCTTGTGAACGGGGCTGGGTGCATGGGATTGCTTAGAGGAGAAATGCCCTGCATCTGTGGTCCCCTTTCTCCAGTGACCACCCTCCCCCAGGCACAGGGACCAAACCAGCAGGACAGGAGTGGGAGGGGGGAGCACTGCCTACCCAAGCCTGCCTTCCCTACAGAAATATTTTTTTTCCTGCATCCCAATGAACAATGACCTGTCCTGGGTTCCAGGCTGTTAAGTGAGTGATGCCAAGCGCCATCCCTGTTCTCCCTGGGAGAAGCCCGAAAAGAAACAGGATACCATGCAGGCCACTGCATATCAGGACCATCTGAGAATGCCATAGCAGACGGCTCACCAGTGTGCCCTGTGTGTGGAGTGGCTTAAACGGTCACCCACTGCCTTTTCTGGGAAGGGCGGGTTCTTCGTCTAAGATTGCATTCTTCCCACTATCTTGGCATTAAATTGTCCTTTCTTTTATGAAATAATGGATGGACACTTTTTAAAAAGACACTCTTAGCCAAATAAAATGTTGGTGACCCTCATGTCCAAGAAATCCTGGAACCCAGGACTCTGGTGCCCAGAACAGCACAGTGCATCCAACACCTGGCTGTCCAGGGCGTGAGGAGTCCATGAGTAAAGGGATCGATGAGGAAGAGGGGTGCATCCTGGGCAGCTAGGGCCCAGGCCCCCAAGCCCAGGGCTGTGTGCCCCTGCCTGGCAGCAGCTGCAGCTTTGCAGCTTAATTCCACCCACCCTACTGTGCTGCCCTCCTGCCTGGAGAGGCTTCCTCCCACGTGGCTGGGAATTCATGTCCTCACTGCCAGCTGCAGGCTGCCACCAGTCCCACAGGCCAGAAGGGTCCCAGAGAAGCAGCACAGGCTGCCTTCATAGAAAACAGCACAAGGACCACTGTCCTCTGACCCCAGTTACCAAGATCTGAAGGCAGTCAGTCAGTCTCACTCATGCCAGCCTTCCATAGCCACAACCATGTGTGCCCTGTCACCAACACAGACTGCCTGGCTCCTGCCCCACTCCATGTCTCAGTGACTCCATGGCATGCTGGTGGGCCGATGACCTCCTCCACACAGAGCCACTCATTTATCAGCTGAGCACCACTGTGTGCCAGGCAGCATGCTCATGGGAAAATGGGAAAGGTCCTTTCCCGCTATTGAGCGTGCCTTGCGGTCTCATGGGGACCATGGGCAAAGAAATCAGGCTTCTAAGTGCTATTACACAGGTGTGCACAGACCGCTCTGAGAATCCAGAGGGGAAAGAACTCACTCGGGGTTGGCTCTCGGAGAAAGGGACACGAAACATGAGTCTCAGTGGCTTCCAAGCTAATAGGTAGCAAAGGCGAGAAGGAGGAAAAAACATTCAGGATAAAGGAGATTGTTCTGAGTGAAGAGTGAATGGGGTGGGGGAGGTCGCTGGACCCAGGCTGGGAGGGGCACTGTTTGCCCCGCCAAGGAGTGGGACTGACCTGTGGTCCCTGGGTCACCATCAAGGTTTTTTGGTTTAGGTTTTTTTGTGAGATGATGGTTTTATTCACCCCTATCAATTGTACATATTAATGAGTTGCAGTGTGATATCTTCCCATGTGCATACACATGTATTAATAATACCCAAATATCCTTCTTCTACCCTTGATGCTCCAGCCTCCTTCTCAGCCATAGTAATCAATATTCTACCTTTACATAAATTTTATTTTAGCTATCATATATAAGAGACACTATACTTCGCTTTGTATGTCTTTCTTCACTTAACATTACCTCACCCAACTCCATCTATTTTGCTTAACATTACATGATTTTGTTACCATCAAGGTTTCTGGGGAGGAAGGTGATATCTTGACATGTTCAAGCCTCCCTCTGCAGTGGGCTGGAGGAAGGTGTCCTCTTGGGAACGTCCTAATGGCAGCCTCCACGGGAGCCAGGACAGCCAATGGTGGTAGACCTGAGGGTCAGGGCCTGGTCTGAGAGTGGTCTGAGCGGTGGACTCTGAGTGACTGGTTGAATGTGAGAAGCGAGAAGGAGGGACTTGGAAGCCTGCGGGACCCCTTCCCTGGACTTGCAGCTGCACCCCAAGCAGCAGGGCACTTGGGCAGAGTAAACTCATGTGTGTGCATGTATGAGTACATGTGAAGAAGCACACAAGCTAAGGGGACGCCCACTGTCACCTCTGACACCTTCCCCATCGTTCCTGAAAAACAAACCCCAGGTGACAGCTCCAGGCTGCACTGTGTGATCATAGATAGGGCTTTTCAATTTGGGCAGTTTTCCTTCATTTCTCTCTTCTGGAGAAAACAAAGAGTGAATTTCTTTCCTCTTTCCATCTCTTCTTTCTTCCTTTCTCCCTCTCTCCCTCCCTACCTCTCTTTCATGAAAAAACAACAACAACAACAACAACAACAAAAACCTCACAGAAAGGCAGAAGGAGCCACAGGTATTTGACTCTTGCAGACCTCAAACTCAAACTCAGCAATTACAGAGCTAGAAAAGAATTTGCACGAATTCAACCTGACTCAGATGCCCTTTCACAGTGGTCTAGATGGCTTTCCTGCATCAGGAAGCCCATGATGCTACTCTGGGCACTCGCATCTCCAGCTGGGGAGCACCTGGCCCTCACACATGTCAGCCCGCCCCATTCCCGTGGAAACATGCCACCTGGACACAGTCCACCTTTCCCTCTGAAATGGGCAGAGGAGGTAGAGGCCAGGTCACAAGGCCATCAAGGAAAGCAAAAGCCTTTCAGAAGTGAGAAGCCCTAAGGGAAGGGATTTGGGGATTCTTGGGAAACTATCTGGAAGTCAGGACCAGGATGTGGCCTTGGCTTTGCACCAAACTACCTCTGGACTTGGGGTCAACACCATCAAGAGCTACCGCTTACCAAATTTCCATTGCATTCTTGGGCTGCACTTGGGGAGTTTTGAAAGTGGCCAACGCCCAAGCCACACCCCAGGCCAACCACCCAGGCCAATGCCCAAGCCCCACCCCACCACCTCAGGGGCATCATCACTGTCCAGGGCTTCCCAGGGTGTCAGAGCTGGGAACCCCTGCCCCCTGCATTCAGCTTGGGTCTTCTGCACAGGCTGATCCTCACAGCCCCACTGCCAGGCTTCACGAATGAGGAAGCCAAGACTGGAAAGTTGAATAGCTGGTCCAAGATCCCTCCTCCCAAAGCCCATTACTTTGCCCTTTTGCAGGGCTGGATACCCCTGCGCGGACCTCCCGAGTGAGTGAGTGAGCTGATATAGGCCAGAGATGGGAGAGAAGTGAAGCCACAGGCAGAAAGGTCTCTCTTGGAGCCTCCATCCCAAGACAGGAATGATGCCCACCCTGGGGAATGGAGGGTCATTTGCCTCTGCTTGAACCTGAGCTTCATTCAGTTGACACTTTTACTATAGAAGCCCAGAGGGGAGCAGCATCAAAGGGCCTGGACTTGGAAGCCATATTACTGCATAGGTTCCATCCTCCCTTTGCCACTTACAAGTTGTGTGACTTTGGCCTAGCGGCCCCTCCTCTGCCTTTCTGTGTTGTAGCTTCCTCTTTGGCATGCCAGGGTACGTGCAGAGTTGATAGGAGTATTAAATGAGACAGTGCCTGTAAGGATTTAAAGCAGTGCTTGGCACAGAGTAAACACTCAATAAATCCCAACCTCTCTAATAACAACAGTTGCTAGTGTCAGGATGTAGTTGTTTGGTGCTGAGCAGACACCAGATAGGGCACTGATGCATATCAGTGACAGGTGATCATCTTAGTGTTCACCCTTGGCACTACCCACTCTGTGCTGGAAGAGCAGAACTCCCAGGGCACAGAATCCATGCCTGGACTTCCAGAGGGAGAGGAAGGGCCTAGGTCTGGCTGCATTCCCTCCCGGCTACACCCTAGTCCAGGCCAGTGGGCCTTCCTCCTCTCCCACCACGGTCATTGCCAGCGTTCCCCCATCAACCTGACTCTGGCAACATAGAAAAGCCTTCTGCTTGGGGCAGAGGTGGGCTAGATGGCCTCTGAGTCCCTTGGCCCCCGCTCAGCAGTAAATCTCCCTTCCCTCATCCTGTCACTCAGCCTGTGCCCTGCTGGAGACCACAGCCCATCCATATGGTTCAATCCACAGCCTGGGAGGGAGCCCTGGGGCTGGGACTTTGTTTGGGGCCTCCAGACCATTGAGGCCAGGGCAGAGCCGGGGTCAGGACAACAGCAGTGCCTTTCACTAGCTGTCGGGGAGCAGCTGTGAGGTAGCCCAGGCGGGAGGCAGATGACTGAGGTCCACCCATCCTTACTGTGCAGGAAGGATGGCAGAGGAGGGGCCAGGGAGAATGACAGGGGCTACATTGCCTCCCATGTTGGGTATCAAAAGAAGAAAGAAAAGGAAGAGGTGGGGGAGGGAGAAGGAAAGGGAAAGGGGGGAAAGGAGAGATGAAAGAAGGAGGAAGGGAGAGGGAGGGGACCCACAATTTTAGAAAAATACAAGCATCCAACGCTTGTCTGTGCAGTTTGGTCCTCGGGCGGCCTGTGTGCTCAGGGCTGCGCAGCCCGCTGCAGTCCGCCGCGGCCCTCCTTCTGGGGCCCTAAATACCACAGCCCCTGCAAGCAGCAGTCACAACCAGCCTAGTTCTTGTCTCCTGGGTCAGCCCTCCTGGTTCCCGGGAAGGAGGAAGGGGCAGGGTGCACGTGTGTGAGTGTGACTGAGTCGCCTGGTCACGCATTCCATCTCCGGCGTGCGTCTGGCTGGCTGCTCGCTGTCTGCCTCTCTTCCAAAGGATGGTTTGCAGTGCAGATTAATGGCTCCCAGCTACAAATGCTATTTTCTCCACCCCGCCACGACTCCCTCACAGTGCTCCACTGCCCACTCAGCTTTCCTGCACCCTAGGGACCCAGAACTGTAGAAGGGTATGGGGAAGCTGCCGGCCATGGTCCACTGTGCTGAGAGCTGTGAAGCCTGGCAATCCTGTGTATCCAGTGTCTCCTGAAGGTGACATGGACAGGACCTCAGCATGTGAGGGTAGAGCCACACACTTCTGCTGCCCAGAAAATACTGCTTTCAAAGTCCTCAAGTGCAGGCTAGCAATATAGCTCAGTGGTAAATGCTTGCCCAGAATGCATGAGGCCCTGGGTTCCATCCCCAGCACTGCAAAGGAAGATGGTCTCCAAGGGATAATTCCCACAGGGGACATTTGGGATGGCTTTCCCAAGAGAAGAGTAGGAAAGAATCCAATAATAGCAAGAGCCTGGGCTGGGATCCTGCTTTGAGACCGGGGTACCTGTCTTTGGGGACAGAACCTCATTCTTAGGCTCTCACCGGTAAAGTAGGCATGCTGGAGTCCTAGGTCCTGTTCTGCATGCCATCCTCTGCTCCTGGGAGGCCTTAGGTGAGCCATCTCTCCTCTCTGGCCTCAGTTTCCTCACTTGTAAGTAAATGGCCTGACTTGAAGCAACTGAGGGCCTTTCTGTGTCAGCAGTGAATTCCACGACCATGCTCCTCCCTTTCCCCATGTGTCCCAGGGCCATGAGAAGCATTTCGCCCCTGCCTGGCCACACACCTGCCCGGCAGTGGGTACATTGCCAAGAAAGACTCGTGGAGCTGAAAGAGGCTGGGCTGGTGGTGTGAACAGAAGGTGAAGCCATGGCATTTGTGGATAAGCCCCGAGTCTGGGAGAGGCAGAGGCATGGCTAGAAGGGTGTCAGAACACAGACCTGTTGCCCTCAGGTAAGACTCGGAGGCACCCCTTGAAGAGGTCACTGTGGGAAATGAAAAGAATCGCCAGTACTTCTTACAGAGTGGGGTGAATCGATATCCCTGGAGGTGCAGGCCACCAGTGGACCCAGATGCCAGTACCAGTAATACACAAGCAAGCCATAACAGAGTCTGGTTAGTGATGGCCAAAGCCCATGCCCACCTCCCCACAGCAAGCCCTTATGGCCTGGGTAGCCTTTACTGAGCATGCGGTGACAGAGAGTAGGTGAGTACATGTGGGTCCCTTGGTACCCACACAGAGCCTCCCTGGGCTGCCCCTCTCCTCTCAGAGCCGTCACTCCAGACCTCCAGCATTCTTCCTTAGTACAGGCTGCTGGACCATAGAGAAGCCCCAAGGCATTTTTGCTTTGGGTTTGGAGTTCACTCACTAGTTTTTATTTTCCTACAATATAGCAGGCAATAACAGGCCCAGGTTCAAATTCCAACTCTGTTATGTACTAAATATGTGATCTTGGATGGAGTTCTTACTCTCTCCAAGCCTCAGTTTCCTCATTGATAAAATGGAGTGATAATAATACTTTCTAGGATTGCCACAGGGATTAAATGGGATTTTTGTAAAGGGCTTAGTAAATTGCTGGTCCTCAATAAGCAATCATAATACTGGCACTGATTCTACTAAACAGTGAGAGAAATTTGCATCTTAGTTTGATTTTCATCAGGTATGCAACGATAAGGTAGATCTAGCCCTGTTTGAAGCTCTGGGGAGATACAATCAATCAGTGACATACCATGTTCATGGAGTGGAAAACTCAAGATTATTAAGATGTCAGTCCTCCCCAAATTGATCTTTAGATGCAACATAGTCCCAATCAAAATGCTAGCAGGCTTCCTGGTGGAAAATGGCAAGCTGATTCTGAAATGTGTATGAAAACTCAAAGGATCTAGAGTATCTAAAGGAATCTCAAAAAAGAAGAACAAAGTTGGAAGGGGAGATCCAGGGCTGGTTTTTGCTCTCCCTGTTGGGGAGACTAGACATTACAGTGAGAGACCACACATTGTTCCAACAGTGTAGGGAGTAGTTAAGAATATAGATGCCAGGGGCCGGGGCTGTAGCTCAGTGGTAGAGCGCTTGCCTCGCATGCGTGAGGCACTGGGTTCAATCCTCAGCACCGCATAAAAATAATAAATGAATAAAATAAAGATCCATCAACAGCTAAACAAAATATTTTAAAAGATTAAAAAAAAAAAGAATACAGATGCCAGTACCCTGGCTTAGAATGTCAGCTTCCCTACCTGCCAGGTCATGACCTTGGGAAAGATACCTTTAATCTCTCAATGCCCCAGGTGTCTGTTCTATAAAATGGAATAACTGCAGTTCCACTGCCATTGTAAGGGTTAACCCCCTGACAAGCTCCACCCTACACCAACAGAACCAAGATCAGTCTCATGTGCTTGGGTTGAGTTAGAACTCCTCGACTAGTGGGGAAAATGAGACCTATATGCAGAGGGCAGTATTTGGTGGAGGCCATGTGACTAAGACACTCAGTTCAGAGGCCAGAAGGCCTTCACCTAGATTGGCAGGTGACTATGTGTGAAAATCTAGAACCGGGCATAGTTTGTATGAGAAGTCCTTGGTGCCTGGCACTGTCCACCTGTGTTGGAGAGGGGATGGGAATGGAATGAGGGCACAGTCCCTGCCCCCAACACTGTACGTCCCATGGAGAAGAAAAGACTACATGTGAGAGCCGCCCTTCTTGAAGGGCGGAAGGCAGGCGCTGAGGACCTGAAGTTTCTGAGTCTGGCCCCCACCTTCTCTGAGACCCAGACTGGAAAGTTGCTTGCCCAGGGTCACTTGACCAAAGGTTAAACCCAGAGGAAGTTTCCAGCAGAACAGGAGTGAAAAAAGATCTGATAGCAAGGGGCTGGGAGGTACTGCCTGGGGCCTCAGAGGCTGTTTCTGGAGTGCCGCGTTCCAGGGGGTGTTGTGGGTAGGGGACACCACCGGGTGAGTCACCAAGGGGCAGGCCGCCAAGTTCGACAGGATGCCCTGCAAAGCCCTTTGGCCCAGGCCCAGCTCAGCAGCCCCTTCCCCACCCCCGCCCCCGGACACACGTATCCCACCAGGCTTGGGGATGTTTCCTGAAAGACCAAGAAGGAGCCAGGAGCTGGAGGGGCTGCTGAGCCACCCTCCCAGGGCCAGGGGCCAGGTCTCTCACTGAGAGGCAGACGTGAGAGGGGAGGACGTGACCAGCAGCTTTCATTCTCAGAGGCCGGGGATTTCAGAGGAACACAGCCAACTCTGGCTCTGAAGTTCCCACTTCAGACTCCGCCCGGCTGGAGCCAAGGGCGCCTGCAGTCGCCACCTCAGAAATCAGAGAGGCCCAGCACAGGCCAGTTGTGTGGGGGAACACGTCCTCCCAGTGGCTTCCGTGAGCTGGCTCACCTCCTGGTGTTCCTGAGCAACCTCCTCCTGCAGGGCCTGAGGCCATCCTCTAGCTGGCTTCCCTCCCGGCCCTGGCTTCCCTCAGCCCCACACCTGTCCATAATTCTCATTCCGTCTTCTTAGCTCCTGGGACAGAGTCATGAAGAATGTCATGTCTCCATCTTTTAAGTCTTTGGAGCAGAGCAGGGTGAAAGGGGAGACGCTACCAAACTTACACAGTGGCTCCAGCCCAGAGAGGGTAACACCAGTGGAAACAGGGACACCTGTCCCCCAATAACTCCACCGTCCTCCAGCATGGCTGGTTATACTCTGGACAGATGAGAAGGGACACAGTTTGCCCATAGACCTACTGTGGACAAAGCCAGAGCAAGGTGAAAGGTCTAGAGCTCCTTAATTCCTCTTACTCTTTCGAATCGTGGTTATATTCTTACTCCATTCTCCCCTTCCTTCTCCTCCTCCTCCTCCTCCTCCTCTTCCTCCTCCTCCTCCTCCTCCTCTTCTTATTCATTTTCTTCCTTCTGTAAGAACAAAGCAAGCTCTGGACAGGCCAGCACGACAGAAGCAGAACTGTCAGAAACCCAGAGAAAAGAGGAAAACAGCCTGTATCCAACGGTCTGCTACCTCCCCGCCCACTGAGTCGCCATGCTGGGTGGACTTGTCCCTCTGCCCCACTCAGCCCCAGGGCCCCAGGTCTTAGTGTGGGTCAGCAGTCAGTAGACACAGGAATGTGTCTGTGGCCTGTCCTGAGAGCCCAGGGACCAGCACGCTAATCCCTGCATCTCCTTTCCCCTTTCCTCCCAGAACCTGCCCTGTGACCCTGTGGCTTTTGATCCTCCTCCTTTGGGCTTCTCTATTGAGTCTTCCCCGGGTCCAGCAGAACCTATTTGTATCCCTTTCATTTCCAAAGATTTCCAGGGCTCCTCTCTCTAGCTTTTGTTATCTGCGGTTCCTAGTCTCCTTTCAGGGGTCTGGTCCCATCTCTAAACTTCAGGCAGCTTTGTTCATGTGCCCTTCTGTGTTTATTTGTTAAGGGCCTACTGTGTGCCAGGCCTGGACAATGAAGGGATCAGCAGTGAGCAAAAGAGAGGGCACAATTTGTCCCTGCAGAATTTACACTCTAGTGAGGAGGGGAGCAATGAACCTAGAGGCCACTGATCAGTAAGACTGTGGGGCATCTACACAGCTCCAGGGGAAGATCCCAGACAGACAGCAGGGCAAAGGCCCTGAGGCAAGGGAGGGCCTGCCCCTTGGAGGAACAGCAAAGTGGCCCCGGGCTGGGAGTGGAAGGAGGTCAGGTACTGCAGACGGGGCAGGATCTGCTGGCTGTCAGGAGGATAGCTCTAAGGGAGGGACTAGGTCAGAGTTTTGGTACAGGACGGCAAGATCTGACTTGGGACTTAATAGGATCGCTCTGCTGCTGGGTTGAGAGTAGTCTGAAAGGGTTGGGTGGATATGGGGGAACAAGTTTGAAGGCTTTAGGATGAGCTCAGGTAAGAGGTGCTGAGGGACTGATCAGGGTGCGGAGACAGATCAGAGTCTGGGTCTACTTGGAAGAGACAGCTGAGAGGATGAACTAAAGGTTTGGATGTAGGTAGAAGAGAATATTGGGGTCCAGGGTGACCCAAGATTTGGAGCCTGGATAATTGGAAGAGGAGGTGACCACTGGGATGGGGTTGTGACGTGTCAAGAGCAGGCTGCTGAAGGCAGGACCAGGAGCTCTCTAGACGCACACCATGCACAAGAGACAGAATAGAGAGAAAGTTCACAGGCAAAGCAGGCAGCTGGGGTCTGCAATTGAAGGGTGGTCTAGATAGAAATAAAACCCCTGGGAGCTATTAGATGCATTTAGTCCGGAGCCTGGGTGAGATCTCCAGGGGATTGTGGTAGGTGGTAGAGGACAGTTGCTTTAGCACAGGAGCTGTGTTTTCCAGGGTCAGAAGTGATGCATGAGCGGTCTATGGCCCATGTTCTGACTGTACCCCAGCAGGATCGGGAGGAGAGGGGCGACAGCACAGGAGGCAGTTAATTACCCACAGAAGTGGGGTGTTTTCTCCTGTGGAGAACGGGGAGGGTGGACTGCAGCCCCGCTGCCAACAAACCTCTTGACATTTCATGGGAAAATGGTGTCATTTTATCATTTTATTCCTTGGTGAGGCTTAAATTTCAGCTTCAGGAAAACTGACTGAGAGGATAGGCTAGACGCCTCGGGCTATCTCTGCTCCCTGTGGCTTTATATAACTCAGACCTCTCCCCGCAGCCATTTACAACTCTGGTTTCTGTCGCATGGTGCCAGAAAGATTAAGTATTTAGCACCCACTATATATCGTGCTCTGTATTTCTGACAAAATGTTTCCTGCCTCCATGGTATCTCAGAAAACAGAATACAGCTGGTCCTCCACATCCTCGGGTTCCGCATCTGCGGATTCAACCAACCACAGACCAAAAGTATTCAGGAAAAAAAAAATTCCAGAATGTTCTAAAAAACAAAACTTAAATATATCATGCACTGTGTGTTATACTGAATCCATGCAATGAAGCGATGTATAGGCATTAGATTGGGAATTGTAAGTAGTCTTGAAATGATTTTAAATATATTGGAGAAGGTACATAGGTTATATGCAAATACTGTGCCATTTTCTATGAAGGATGTGAGCATAAAGGATACTAGGGGAGGACTGTGCCTTGGAAGGCTATGGCCTCCTGGGTAGCCATAAGCCTCGAAGGGCTGCTTTCTTTTTCTTTTTCTTGTGTGTGTGTGTGTGTGTGTGTGTGTGTGCGCGAGCGTGTGCATGCACGCGCGTGCTCCAGGGATTGTAACCATTGAGGCACATCCATAGCCTGTTTTTTGGGTTTTTTTTGGTTTTTTTTTTTTCAGTTTTTATTTTGAAACAGGGTCTTGCTAAGTTCCTTAGGGCCTAAGTTGCCAAGGATGGCTTTGAATTTGCATTCCTCCTGCCTCGGGCTCCTGAGACGCTGGTATTCCATATTTTTCTATTTATAAATAGCCAAGCCGAAGTTGATCTTCATTTATTTACTTTTCCCTAAAAATTGCTCGCAGTCACTTCTTTGAGATCACCATGCAAATACCTGAGCTGGAAAAATGGGAATCATTCAAAATAGCAGCCTCCCACCACCCACTTGATGAGACATGAATGTCATTTCCCCAGGGAAATGAGGAAAGCTTTTCGGGAAGAGGCTGATTCCCAAAAAGGGAATATGGAGACTACAAGGACTGTGTTCCTTAGCCCATGCTTACAGAGAGATCCTGAGAGGGTCTTCCAGCCATCCATGCCAGCACAGTCCTGGCAGCCAGACAACAAAAAATTAAGAAAAATAGAGCTGTGGTCCCCTCCATCCCTTTGAGAAAAGGGCCATCTCATGTGGTCCCCTCATCCTTCAGAGACTCCAGATTCCATCCCTCTTACCTTCTCTCCTGATCCAGAATTTCTTTCCTGCTTCTCCAGAGATCCAGAGGATGATGACTAGTGGCCCCAAGGGTGTGTTTCACCCCGCAAAGCAGAGCCACGGGGCCATCCTTCTTGCTTTACCCATCCTCCCCACCAGCTTCTCCTTGAGCAAATCCACTCCCCGCCACTAGGTACGAAGCTGAAAACAAGGATGAGCCTCTGAGCAGTGTCATGTCACCCTGGGCGAGGATTCAGTGGTCATTCAGCACAACAGTGATGGAAAAACAGGATGCAGGGAAGCCTGGTTGCAAGGGCCACTGGAAACTCAAGAGCTAAGACCCTCGGCTAAACCCCAACCCAGCAAACCAGGCTCCCAAGGTGCCTCTTCTGGGAGAGGAGTCTTGGGGTCAGCAGGGGATGTGTTTGGCCAGAGCACCCAGAGACAGAGGCTCTGGCTAAACAAGGGTTTTGACCTTTCAGCAGCCAGTTGCTCGAGGTGCCAGGCAGAGGGGAAACAGAAGCAGAAGGAAGTTTGGGGATATTCTTTTAAAAATAGGACAGTTTTACAAACCATCTAGGATGATTGAAAGCAGGTGGGATTGAAGCAGATGCCCTCTGGAGATGCCTGTCAGACCCAAGTTTGTCAGAACTCTGTAGGTTTTATGATCAGCAGATCTCAGGATGCGGCTTAGGACGTTCCTTCCCCTAGGGACCTTGCGTATGTAGCACCTGACCCAGGGGAGGCCCCAGACATGGGTAGAGGGAGGAGGGAGGAATGACGGAGGGTGACAGGCATGTGGGCGGGCAGATGTCTGGCTGGGTGTACAGATGCTCAGAGACTCCAGATTCCATAACAGAGCATAGAATCATGGGTGGTTTATTTTTTTCTCACTTCCTGTGATAATAGGTGTTATCTCACCGATAACACCTGGCATGATTCCTGGCCAGGTATTGTGGTCCTGAGCTGGCAAAGTTACCTTGCCTTGAGGGATAGATGGTCAAACCATGACGTGGTCACTGGTGGGAGACTCCTCTGAGTTCGTAGAATGCTATTCTAAGAACCCGCGTGGCTGTCTTCTTTCCCAGCATCCCAGGGCCTCTCCAGCACCACTGCATCCTGCTGTTGGGATGAGCTGCTTCTCCCCAACCCGATTTCTCCAAGATCACACTTTCCTGGGATTAGGAGAGCTTACAGGCTTTGAGAAAAGGGCCATCTCATGGGTTACCCCAGATGGGAGCCTGTACTTCACCTTTGCGTCTAGCCAGGAATGTTTTAAGGGAGTCTCCAGATTAAAGAAAGTCCACAGTAAATTCTTCTGCTTAATGAAGATGTCTGTTGTGGGTAAAAAAAAAATCCCTTCTTAGTTGTATCTTATTTTATTTTAGTTTCTTCAAATGGCTTATAAAGAGGTGTCTGGATTCCCCAGGCTCTTTCAGATAAGTGGTCCTGATTTCCCCAAGAGCTTATTCATCTGGAAAGTATAACTAGACGTCTTCCTCTGCCCAGAATCAAGTTTGACACTTGGGTATACTCCCCTTCTTTTTTTTTTTTCCTTTGTCGCCAGCCTGATCATGGAGAGTACTGTGTGGGGAAGAATTTCAGACCATTAAGAGAAGCAGTTTGCTGTTTGCAGAACATGTGATTTTCCCCCTACATGAGCATCATCCATCCATGCCTGCGGCAGGGCAAGCCACCTGGTGTCCACAGTCCTCAGCCAGGTGCTGTCTTTATGGACTGGAAGGGGGAGGAACTGCAGGGTTAAAGGCAGAGCAGAGGAGAACATTTCGCCATCCTGCATGATTGTGAATCAGTGCGGGTCTGTGTGCAGGACAAACCAGTGAGCTAGGACAGAAAGCAAAGTGCAGCCACCAACATGGACATTGTTCTAAGGAAGTGACCATCTGACTTCTGTTGCCACCCTATGCACCTCTGCCCTGCATATGCCAGCACGTGCCCCCCCCCCCCACAGCCACCGAGCTCACAGGGGAGACGTTGAGAAGATGCCCGCCCCTCACACTCGGGCTCTGGAACATTTGTCAGGGCACTCCTCCTGCAGTCCCCGCTTGCTAGTGTGTGCGCTTGTGCAGTGAGCGTGTTTCCCAGCCTTGCTGCCCGAGTAGTCTGGGTGAGAGACTTACAGTTTCCTCAGGCAACGCTTGAAGTGGCTGGAATCAGATGTGCCCAACCCAAGCCAAATGACCTTCATGTCCTTGTCAGAGTCCCCCCAGCCCTCCAAGGCCTCCTGAGATCAGCCCCCCATTGAGAATTTCCCAAAGTGAACCCCAGGAGGGCCTAAACTAGCCCGTTTTCCTGCCGCATTTCAAGTCCTGTTTCTCTCATACAAGGGCAGGTTTCCGATGTGCTGATCCACACCAGCATGATTTCAATGGATTTTTTTATCTCATGATTTAACTGGGGACTGGGAGAAAGAGCCCTGTCCTAACAGTGTAGTACTAACAGGTTGACATCAGGTTCCCACCATTCCTGGGTGGGAGATGCTCCACTGAAGTGGGGAGGGGGTCCCTTTCAGGTGTCCTTCAGATCACTCCACAGAGGCTTTGCATTTGCGTGCTTACAAGCGGCCTCTCCCCTGTGGAACAGGAACCAGCATTGAGAGCTCAGGTACTGAGCAACCTGCCCAAGCTCACCTGGACTCTCTGCACTGTCCTTGGATATTTGTTGGACTCAACATACCCAGGATCGAGTGTAGATAACCTGACCCCTCCAGGAAGCAGAGCCCTCTGTTGTGGGCAGAGCCCTTGGCACATGGAGGGGGGCTGTGCCAGGCCTTTCCACTTCTCTGTCCGCAGTCAGAACATCTCTTATCACCTAGGTAGCACTTCCTCTGTCTGCAGCAGAGCCAGCACCATCAGGGACAGGCAGGCGGGGACAGGAGGTGGCAGACACAACTGTTCCCTCCTGCTTCCTGTCCTTTCCTTCTGCAGACCTGTGAAGGAGCTGGCGTTATTTTTATCTGGGGACACTGGCGTGGGAGTATTTGTCAGCATCATCTGGTAAACGCAGTTGAATTATCTGTTGTCTAAGGCAACCCCAAATAAGTGAGTTAAGCATGCAAAGCTGCTCACATTTAAAAATACAGCAAGGAGCCGGGTGCAGTAGTGCACGCCTATAATCCCAGCCACTCAGGAGGCTGATGCAGGAGGATTGTGAGTTCAAAGCCAGCCTCAGCAACTTAGCAAGGCCCCCGAGGAACTTAGAGAGATCCTGTCTCAAAAGAAAAAATTTAAAAGGGTTGGGGATGTGACACAGTGGTTAGGCACACTTGGGTTCAATCCCTAGTACTAAAAATTTAAAAATACAAATACAGTGAGACTGATGACAAGTCATTTGTTTATGGTGCTGCCGTCACAACCAAGCACAGAACTGTCAGTTCCAGGGCCTAAGTTGGATTTTTACCCTCTTAGATTTTGGCTTCATCACACATAAGGACTCATGTCTTTTTGAAAACCACAATTCTGTGTCTGTTACCCATGTGGTCATAGTCTGTGGATTAAATGCAGGGTCAGGTTATCTACACTCAATGCTGGGTGTATGTTGGGTACAATAAAGCAGCTGCTGGGCATGACTACATGTGCCCTGTGCAGCCCCCAGAAGTTTCTGAGGACAGTTTTAGGGGTGTCCCCTCAAGGGCTCCACAAAACAGTAGCTCACCAGGTGTACTGCCCAACATTTCTCAAATGTTACTGATTCTGTTTTCTGTTACTATTACAAAATGCCACGGACTGAGTAATTTATGAAGAAAAAAAGTTTATTTAGCTCACAGTTCTGGAAGCTGGAAGTCCAAAATCAGGCAGCAGCATCTGGCAAGGACCCCATGCTGCATCACAACATGGCAGAAGATAAGAGGGTTAGCGAGTGTGTATGGAAGAGCAAAAACCTGAGGGGTGGATTGGCTTTTTAACATCCTGCTCTCCCAGTTAACTATATTCTTGTGAGAAACACATTAATGCCTCCTAGGTACCTAATTACCTCTTGAAGTCCCACATCCCAACACTGAAATGAGATTTGGCAATCAACTTTCAGCCTGAGTTTCAGAGGGGACAGACTGCATTCAGACCATATAGCATGCAAGGCTCCAGGGTGATTGATGATGGCCCCAAGAGACACTTAGCAATTCTGGGAATATTTTTGCCTTAAAAAATATCTTGAGCCAGGCGTGGTGGCGCACACCTGTAATCCTGGCACTTTGGGAGGCTGAGACAGGAGAATCGCACGTTCAAAGCCAGCCTCAGCAACGGCAAGGCGCTAAGCAACTCAGTAAGACCCTGTCTCTACATAAAACACAAAATAGGGCTGGAGATGTGGCTCAGTGGTCGAGTGCCCCTGAGTTCAATCACCAGTACCAAAAAAAAAAAAAAATCTCGAAAACAAGTGAGAGTAGATAGGGGCTACTGGCATCCAGTTGGCAGAGACCTCCAGTGCCTAGGTAACCCACACACACAGAAAAGAATGATCCGGCCCCAAGTGTCAATAGGGCCAAGAGAGGATGAGCCTGTCATGATCTTGAGGCAGATGCAGACTTTCTCACCACCCAGCATGTGACCTAACAGGAGGTGCCTAGATCAGAAAGACTGGGTAAAGGTAGGCGGTGCCCGCCAGCAGCCATGGGTGACGTGGATCAGTTCAGAGAGTATTTATCTTGCCATTTACCTTATATGAGGCCAGGACCAAGCCGGATTTTAAAGGGCTGATAAGCAAGGTGTGGTCTCAGACCATATAGACGAACCACCCAGTTTTGTAAAGCACTCTTGGTTCCCAAGGTGATTTGGTATCTTATTGCTTCATTCAGTCTCCACAACAAATCATGGACCTGATGGGACAAGTTCAATCAGCCCCATTTTGCAGATGGCCAGGCTAAGGCCTAGTGAGGCAATTTGGCCACAGTCATGAAGCCCCCAAACAAGGACTCTTCTGGGCTTCCTACCAGACCAGAACATGAGCTTAGCACACCCCTTCCCACCCCAGAGTTCCCCCTTCTCTCTTGGGTCGTGCTGGATCCCACATTGGTGAGGAATCTGTCCTTTCTTCCATCTATCTTAATATAGGTGGACACCTGAATGGAGACAGCCCCCCACTTTCCTAAGGAGCTTCTGTCACAGCCCAAAGCCAGAGTCATCATGTGTTTGTGTCCTCTCTGATGTTTTACTAAGACCAAGCTCAGATCTAGCAGGGAACTTAGCCACCAGTAGAGGGACCGGAAGGCCGCCTCCCCTGTGCCCTGGCAATATTTCCTCCCTGGGACAGCCACTGCCCCTTCACTTATTGACTTAGCAAACGCATGGTGAGGAGCAGCGAGGTCTTGATGCTGGATGAACACTGGCGAGTGAACAGGTGCAGGGCCTCCACCCTCCTGAGCTTGCAGCCTGCATGGGAGACTCAGTCTCCAAGCACATAAAGTCACAAGTGTGTGGAAGAGCACACAAGATGCAGTGACGGCCAGTAACCAGAGCTGAGGACTGCCTAGAGAAGACCAGGGCTGTGGGAGAAGCCACCAGGCCAAGATGAGCCAGGGAGCCAGCTCTCAGGGCCAGAGGAAGAGTGTCCCCAGCCTTGGTTAGAGAAGCTTAAGGAATATGCATGGATTTTTCTTGCCCAACTCTTCCAGTACAGCCATCCTTAGGCGTCCACTCAGATCAATTTAACAAGAGTCCCCAAATGGCCATTGTATACCCAGCTGTACTCTCCACCAGATACATGGGAAAGGGAAACAGAAATAAGACACCAAAAGGCTTGCCGTCTAGCCCACAAAATAAAATATGCATACAAACTAGTCTGGGTGTCAGCTGCCAGTGAAGTTCTGCCCCCTGCACCTGCCTCTGGCCAGCCCGGCCTTGCCCTGAGTCACCTGTGTCAACTGCCACCTACCATTCTCCCTCCGCTCTGCAGAGATACCTTCCTCTGGCCTGAACTGAAGTCCCACCAAATCCTCAGCAGGGAAGGGGAGGTTAACCAGGCTGTCCCATCCTCCATGGCAGGATGGCCTCTGTTTTAGGCCCCGACTCAGGAAGGCCAGGGAAGCAGGAGGGACAGACATGCATTTAGTACCTCCCCTGGCTAGGGAATTTTGCTCCTTATTGTGTTGGCCTGTTCCCTTTCTTAGATGGGGCCAGAGAGACTAGGAGATCTTGAGGCTTGCCCAGGGCTGGGGGCGGCAACGGGAGTAAACAGAGGGTTCCTTTCAGGCCTGTCTTACTTGCAAGCCCATTATGCCCATTTGGACACCCCAGGGTCTTCATGCATTTTTAAGCAGCAGTTATTTTTTCCAAACTCAGTCTCGGGTCTATCCTTAGCCACATGTCGCAGATCCAGCACGGCCTCTGCCTGGGATCTGCGAGCTCCAATCTGCCCATCCCCCCACAGGGGATCCTTGGGAACCACATGAGGAGCCCATGTGTCTTCAGAGTAGAGCACACAGCTCGCAGAGATGACCTTAGCACTTTCTTCAGGCCCCCACCCCAGGCCAGGCTGCATGGAACAGACATCACCAAGTCTGGCTGGTCAGGACCAAGTAGAAGGGCCTGTCATGATAGAAGTGCCTGCTCAGGTAGAGCTGATGCCAACAGCATCCATCCATGTCTTTGCAGAAAATGACGGGCCCAACACTCGCTTCCACTTGGGAAAAGATCTGCACACCCCCAGTGAAGCTTCCTCAAAGGATAATGCCTTATAAATGTTAATGTGACTTTTGAAGGCTTCATCTGTGGCAAAGCTCAAAGCCATGGGTGGATTTGGGCTTCGGGCTGACTCATTCTGGAATCCCCACTATAGGCCAATTCTTGTCTTGAGCATTTCAAGGGGTTTTCTCAAATTCTATAAATAGCTTAATAACGCCTGCATAATCAACTATTTTAACACCAGCCCTCCAAATGATTTCAACAGTGATTGGGCTGCTCATTAAATGGTAGGATTTTCCAAAATCATCAGTTTCCAGTGGCTTCCAGAGCATGGTCTGTGGGCCCATCCCAGAGCAATGAGATCCTCCCAAACAGCGTGTCTACATCGTATCCTCTCAGTAGAACCTGGTCCAGGTAGGTCTCACCTGGACCTACAAAAAGCTGTGTAGGAAGCTCCAAAAAGCTGTGTCACCTAGATCCTGGCCCCAGCTCCCAATTCCTCACAAAGGACAGGACATTTGTGTGTGGTGGACTTCCGTTTCTCACCTTGCAGAGCAGGCCACAGTAACTCTTTTCTATTTAGGGAGGATTTCAACATCTATTTCATCGTTACATTGTTTCATTGGCCCTGGGTACAGGTTGAATGGTCTCTTTCCATCTTACAGATGGGGCACAGGCACAGAATGCCATCTGCTAGACTCGCTGCCTTTACTTTACAATTGGTTTCCTCAGACTGAGGCCAAAGTGCCCCCCACCCTGCCCTGTCTCCATAGAGAGCCGTGCCTCATGGCTAACACCAGCCCGTACTGGCTCCAGCCCTGGTCAGTACCTACCTCCATGCCGTCGGCCACTTTCCTAGCAATAAGGCAGTCAGGCAGAGAGGAATTCTCATTTTACAGAGAAACAACAGCCCAGCTGTCTTCAGGATGGAGGTAGATGGCTATCACGTCTAAGTGAGGGTCTTTTCAAATAGGACACTTTCTGGGGAATAGAGAGAACACCAGAAGCAGAGGCAGAAATGTGGGTACCAGTCCAGCCAACCTTAAGAGGTGGTGAACCAAGGTAGCTCGTCCTTCAGTAAGATGCCACGCCGTCGAGCCGGTACAGCATGGGAAGGTGTCATATGGATGCACGGTGGGTCAGTCACACTGAAACCAGGCTGTGGAGTGTCTGATTCCTGAGGGCTGCTTGGATCTGTGGACTTTAGCCCCCAGCCCCTGGGCTAGTGAGCTGTACCTGTGTCTTCCCTGAGCCCAAGTCCAGTGACACCCTGCCATGAGGACTTCCTGTTCATCCCCTGGTCCTCTCTGTCTGTCAGACCATCCAGCCCCTCCCTTCCTGCTCAGCTGAAGGAAAACTTCCAGCCCCTTTGAAGGTTTCTCAAGGCCACGGGCACAGCAGGTGCTGGCTCCCCTTGCCTGAGAATGAGGCTTCACGCCTGCAGAAGTGTGAGACAGAATTCCCGCTGAATCAGCCTGATCTCTCAGCTTCTCCCACTGCACCCAGTGCTGCTCCCCGCCCTCTCCTGCAGATCAGCAGGGCTGAGCCTACCTGACCTGATTTTGCCAACAGAAATATTCTGGTCTCTCACAGTCTAAAAAGCTTGGGGAAATGTCTCCAGAATGATCTAGACTCAACTAGAAGTGGCTGATGGCAGTTCCCAGCCAGTGTGTGTCCTTTGCCTAAAGCTAAGTGCCAGGATGAAAGCATCCCCAACCCCCGCGTCATGAACTATCAGTCACAGAGACTGTCTCCAGTTATTTTTATTAATTGTTCAAAGGCTTTAGGGCAGGATGTTGATGTCTATTGATTAGATTCAAGAGCATTCTTATATTGTGATTCACTTCATTCTTTGGGGTGGGTCAGAAAGGACAGCAGTTACACCAGCACATGGGCAATTTGGCATGAGGCTCAGAGAGTTTCCGGCATGTGTGACAACCACCTCTGGTCCCAGGCAGGGTCTGTTTACACTTGGGTAGCACTGTCTCCATCTTCAGTCTAGGGATGTACAGAACTCACCTGCCTCAGTTCAGAACAACCACATGACCCCAGGCCCAGCCAGAGAACCCCATCTCCACATCCACAGTGATCAGTCTGAGGGATGGTCATGTGATGAGCGGGGCCAGTCACAACCCTTTCCTGAGAATTGAGGAGAGAAGCTCTGTCTTCCTTTTAGCCTGTGAGCCATTTTGAGAGAGTCTGGGGCTGCTGACAACCCTCTTTTCCATATCAAAGGGAGACCTTGCCTGGGGCAGGAAAGGGGTAAACATCTAATTCAAAGCTCAGATAGGCAGAGGTAAAGGCATCTTGTTTGAATCCTGTGGACCCTGGGACTGTCTCCCTGGGTGCCTAAGCTAGATTGAGAAAGTACCAGCAGCAGCAGCAGAGAATCCTGTGTCCACAGCAGGGCAGAGGGAAGCATCGGAGTGACCAGGAATTGGCATCATGTGATGAGCATCCGAGTCATGGACCAAGGAGGCCAGGGACACTTGGGGAAAGATCCAAGCCTACAGTGAGAAAAGACAAACCCAAACTCTGCTCAGGGCCCAGCAGACCTCAGAACTTGAGGTAAGCAATCAGTCCTGAGGCAGAGGACTGTACTCACCCGGTCCCCTGGGACATCTCTCTCCGACAGGATGGGCAGTCATAGAAGATGATTGCCAAATCCAAGGCACACACAGTGACCTGCTGGTCAGATTCGGAGTTAAGATATGGTAGAGTCCTAGGGCCAGGCCTTAGCCCAGCAGGGCTAAACTAAGACTGTCAGCTAAGGCCAGAAGGTGGCCGTGATGGCCAGCTATGAGTACAGCCCAGGGACATGTCTGCCAGGAGGGTGCAGCCAGGTCTCAGGCAGGCTTTGGTGGGCAGAGTGACTCAGGACACAACTCAGGAGGTCTCTGCAACTTGTTAAATGCCTACTGTGTGCCAGATACATTGCACATGTGACTCATTGAAGCCGAGGAGGTCTCCCTGACCCGGTCAGACTGAGGCCAAGACCTGGGCAGTCCTTCCTCAGTGCTGTCCCCAGTGGGTGTGTGAGAGGCAGATCGTGGGGATGCCTGCCAGACACAGGGGCACTGGCCAGAGTGCCCTTCTCCCTTCTCCACCACCCCTGACCCCACCCCACTAGAAGCACTGTCTGTCCCCAGCTCTGCCCACTCCAGACTCAGGAGTCCTTGTCACCTTCTGCAGCACCCTGAAATCCATCACAGAAGAGGAGCCTATTGCTGAACCCTTCAGTTTTCTTTTGGTCCCAAGTTACAGACACCAACTTAAGGTGGCTTAAAATCCTGAATCCTTTGTCTTAAGAATTCAGAGGTGTTTCATGGGGCTCAAGAGTCCCAAGAAAATCCAGGAAAGGGAACATTCAGGATCCTCTCTGGGCCAGGAGTGACCTGCTACTTAAAATGTCCCCAGGTCCCACACTCCAGAGCCGCTCTAGGCTTGGGAATTCCCTTCCCTGAGTCACCGCTGTTGACACCTGTGCCAGAAAGGGCCACAGTGCCTGCTTTGAGGAGGAGATACCTGCCCTGGGATCCCCCAAATGATAATGACTTGGGTAGGGCAAGTAGCAAGCCCTGGGCTGGGTGATCAGGACAGAGTGAGGAGGCATTACAGAGTTGAGGGACAGGGGAGCCTGCATTTGGGTCTCTGAGGGCCTTAGCAAGCATCCCAGAGCAAAAGAGTCTGACTGAAGGAGTGACTCGGGGCTGGAGAGGAGCAAGATCCAAATCACAGGTGACCTCACCACACCACTAAAGGGTGGCTCTCATGTGCCATGAGACAGCCTTGGAGCAGGGACCAGGACTGGCCCAGGGAAGGCAGGAAAAAAATATCTGGGAAGTGAAATGATAAGTCACAAATAAGAGGAAAGGCAAATTGGGCAAGCTTATTAACTGCCTGTGCTCAAGTTTTAGATTTAAAAAGAAGGGCAGCGGCCTGGGCCTCCTGGAGAAGAGAGGTCTGGTTGCTCATCTCCGTCTGGTTCCCACGCATTCATTGAGCACTAGCTGTGAGCCAGGTCCCATTCTAGGGAAACGGCAGTGGATACAACCTTCAAGATCCACGTCCCTGGAGTGTTCTTTCTGGTGAAGGGACAGATCATCAACATTGACCTCCACTAGCAGGTGATAAGGGTCAGGAGGGACAGAAGACAGCAGAGGCCACTCTTGTAAAGAGGTTGTCTGGCAACTTCCCCAAGGAAGCCACATTGGATCAGAACTCTGAAGGAGGGAAAGGTTTGAGCCAAATAACGGGGAAAAAAACCATTCTTAATTTGGAAATTGCTTTCCTCTTTCTAATACAAATAATTCTATCAAATCTTTCTTTTAAGCCCCCCAACCAGTTGCCTGGGAGAATGATCAGGATCATTGCTGGGGAGCTGCCCCGGCTCCCCCATCATCCCCCTTTCTCACACTGCATCCCAACTTTTCAAGAAAAAGGAAACTTGCTGCCACAGTAACTAAAAGTACACTGCCCCCGGCTCCAGCCCCTCCTCAGAGGGCAGCAGAAGCCGCCTCTCCAGACAGGAGCACACCAGAGTCAAGTTTGGATGGGCAGATCTCCCTCAGTCATTTGTTTTAAAAGAGGGAGAACAGAGCGACGGTGTGCTTGCAGGAATCGGGGTCTGCCCGTCCACTTCAGGAAGTGTAAAAATACACTGTGGTCTTTGTGCCTCGGTCCCTCCCTCCTCTGCAGCAGCATCTATCTCCCTGTGGTGGCTGCCCGCTGCCCGCAGGGGCTGGGCAGGGGATGTTTTCCCCCTCTGCCTGTACACAGCTGTTTTTGGCTTGGCCCCAGGACTCCACTACACCAGAGTTCATGTGGTTATCCAGAGCGGGAAGAATTTCCCAGAATGCCTTGAGAAACCTGAGACACTGAATGGCTTTCAGGGCTTATTGATGTGGCCGGTGCAGGAAATAGCAGTACGTCAATAAATAGTTTTAGGCAGGAAACAGGGCTTAAATGGTAGCCTTAAAGTTTGGGGAAAGGCAGTAAGGGTTACTGGGAGGGAGCCTACCAGTCCGATGAGAATCTAGAGCCAAATGCCAGACTTTGAAATGGCTGCCGCTGGTCTAAGGCCCTCTTGCTGCTTTTGGATGCAAAAGGCTGAGGTCGGGGACAGCGCAGGAGACCCCAAGAATGGCCAGTCTCGGTTGGCAGAAAGGAGCTCCTTGTTCAGAAGAAAAGCTGGCAATTTCTAGCTCCTGCATCAAGAGGAGACATATAGGCTGGGTTTGGTGGCCTCCAGGTTAGGCATGTTCACACCCCATTTCTCTACCTTTCTGGTACAAATCACTGCTAGCTTCCAGGTGGCCCCAAAAGTTCCACTGACCTCCTCAAAGAAAGCAAGGGAAAAAGTCACCACAGTCAATAACTGGTTTTTTTCTGACTATAAAAAGAAATGGTTACAGCCGGGCATGGTGGCGCACGCCTGTAATCCCAGCACTTTGGGAGGCTGAGATAGGAGAATCTCGAGTTCAAAGCCAGCCTCAGCAATGGTGAGGCACTAAGCAACTCAGTGAGACCCTGTCTCTACATAAAACCCAAAGTAGGGCTGGAGATGTGGCTCAGTGGTCGAGTACCCCTGAGTTCAAGCCCCAATACCAAAAAATAAAATAAAATAAATGGTTACAGGAAGAGAAACTGATAAAATAATAAAAATCAAAAAATAAAGATCATAGTGCCATATATAACTAAAAAGAACAAATAAAAAAATAAATATCATTCATAATTCCACTATTAAGAAACAATTACTATTAAATACTTTGAATATTTCTCATTTTTGAAAAAGCTTTAATCATGAATGAGATTATACTGTACATGCAATTTGGGGTTTGCTCTTTTCATTGAGCATTATATAAACATTTTCCCATTCTTTTATAAACTTGTCATAAACATAATTTTCAGTGAATCCACGGATCATTGTTTACTTAGTCATTCCCCTGATATTGAATGCTTAGGTTATTGAATTTTTATGTGCATTAACCTTATTTTTCTTGTGACTTTTAATTGTTTCTTTATGATAATTACCCAAAGATGCAACTACCAGGTCAAACAATAATAACACTTTTAAGGCTTAGTTTAGGGTTTTTCAGAAAAGTGTTACCAATACATACTGCTCATATATGAGAGTGCCTGTCTCACTGCATCATTACCAGCATTGGCAATGGCTGTTTTTTTAAGTTTTGCTAAGACAGCAGATGGAGAAAGAAAGGTATTTTCATCTATTTAATTCCTACTAGTGTTTAATTTGTTTTCATATATTTACGAGCAATTTATGTTTTAACATACAATTTACCTTTTAATGTCCTTTCTGTATTTGTCCATGAGAAATTTAGTACTTTCATTATGAATCTGAGTACAGTATCTGTTAGGACCTTTACCTTTTGTCACATTTATTGAAGATACGTTTCCCAGCATATCCTTGCCTTTTAAGTGTGTTTACAATATTTTGATTTGTTCCTTTGTTTTCATGTAGAAACCCCTTCTTCGTTCAGAAATTGGACAAATACTCAATTTCATTTCCTTGGAATTTTTGTGGTTTGTCTTTTTATTTTAAAAAACAAATTACCTCTTTATTCCATCCACATTCCATTGCAGGGCCCAGCATGAAGGAAGACCAGACCTTCCCTTCATTCCCTTTTGTTTTCTCTAATGAAACTTCTAATCATCCCCTCCCTTGTTGTGGGTTAGCATCCACATATCAGAGACAACATTCTGCCTTTGGTTTGGGGGGACTGCCTTATTTCACTTAGCATGACATTCTCCAGTTCCATCCATTTATTGGCAAATGCCATAATTTCATTCTTCTTTAGGGCTGAGTAATATTCCATTGTGTATATGTACCACAGTATCTTTATCCATTCATCTGTCGTAGGGTACCTGGGTTGGTTCCATAGCTTGGCTATTGGGAATTGAGCTGCTGTAAATATTAGAGTGGCTGTGTCATTATAGTATGCTGATTTTAAGTCCTTTGGGTATAAACCGAGGAATGAGATAACAAGGTCAAATGGTGGTTCTATTCCAAGTTTTCTGAGGAATCTCCATACTGCGTTACAGAGTGGTTGTACCATTTTGCAGTCCCACCAGCAATGTATGAGTGTACCTATTCCCACACATCCTCACCAACATTTATTTTTACTTGTATTCTTTTTTATATTGTTTTTAGTTATAGATGGATACAATATCTTTATTTATTTTTATGTGGTGCTGAGGATCGAACCCAGTGCTCAGGCATGCAAGGCAAGCGCTCTACCACTGAGCCACAATCCCAGCCTCTACTTGTATTCTTGATCATTGCTATTCTGACTAGAGTGAGATCAAATCTCAGTGTAGTTTTAATTTGCATTTCTCTAATTGCTAGAGGTGTTGAACATTTTTTCATATATTTTTTGACCATTTGTATCTCTTCTTCTGTGAAGTGTTTGGAGAACTACCATCTTTACAATTCTTATCATTAGGAATATTATGTGTTTCTTTACTTGTTCAAGACCATCTCTTTAAAAGCTTCAGCTTAATTTTGCAGTTTTCTTTGTGGAAATCTTGCATATTTCACTCTTGTCGCTTTTATGATGAGCTTTTGTGCATTAAAATATGGCACTGGTAAATGTTGCCATGAAGAAAGCTGTTGATTTTTGTATATTAATTTGTATGTACATATTCTTTTAGTTACTAACTTCTGATTAATTCTAATCTTTATTAGAGGGTTTCCCTGAGTTTTTCATACATATAATCTAATAATTTTTTTGTTGTTATTTTGTTTTTGATACTGGGGATTGAACCCAGGAGTACTTAACCACTGAGCCACATTCCCAGCCCTTTTTATGTTTTATTTAGAGACAGGGTCTCACTGAGTTGCTTAGGGTCTCACTAAGATGCTAAGGCTGGCTTTGAACTCTCCATCCTCCTGCCTCAGGCTTCCGAGCCACTGGGATTACAGGCGTGCACTGCCGAGCCTGGATAATCTAATAATTTTATTTCCTCTGTTTCAAGGGTGATTGGTCATTGTTGCTGGTTTTTAATTAGACCTATTGATATAATGTATTACTTCATAGATTTATTGATACTAAATCATCCTTGTCTTCCTGGGATAAAACTCCATTTGGTTATAATGGATCCAGTAGTATTACACTGAATTCAGTAGTAGATTCTAGTATTTCACTTAAGATCTTGATGTCCATTCTTATTAGAGGGATTAGACTACAGGCATCCTTTACTGTCATGAATTTGAGTTATAGGGAACTGGTTGGAACAATTTCTGCATTCTGGGTCAGTTTCCAAAGGAGAGCAGTTATCTAATTTTTTGAAAGTTTGGATGAATTCACCTATTAAAGTCATACATTTAGAGACTTTTTTTAAAGGTAATTATTTTATAACTTTTCATTTTATGATTTTTTCATCTATTCTGGATTTTTCCTTTTTAAAGTAAAGTTTGATAATATTTATTTTCTGAAAAATAACCCATTTCATTGGTTTTTTTCCAAAATCAACAGTCTTATATTTTATGCTCTTTAATCTCCTGCATATCCATTTTCACATCTAATTCACTTCTATTGCTTCTTGATTTTGTATATAACTTCCTTTCTCTATTTTCTAATTAATTAATTTCCAGGTTTATCTGTGTTATGTCCTTTCCTGTATTTCCTTAGCTGTTGGTTGTTTTGTTTGTTTGTTTCTTTGTTTCTTTGTTTGTTTTTGCTTTGTTTTGTTTGTTGATTTTTTTTTTCCTGGTATTGAGGGTTGAGCCCAGGGATACTCCACCACTGAACTACATCTCCACCCTTTTTTATTTTTTATTTTTTTAATTTTGAGACAGGGTCTCACCAGGTTGCCCAGACTGGCCTCCAACTTAAGATCCTCCCTCCTCAACTTCCTGAGACACTGGCATTCTGGGTGTACATCACTAGCTCAGCAGTTTTTTTTAACTTTTTGAGTTGTGAGTTTGGAGTAACACTGTCAGATAGATAAATAATGTGATCAACATGTATGATTTGAAATTTAATAATATATTTTATTTAACCTAGTATACCCCAAATTTCAATGGGTTCTAAGCTTTTTTAAAATATGAGGCATTTTGTGTTCTTGTTTTCATATTAAGTCTTAAAACCATGTCTATTTTACGTTTATAGAACATGTCACTTTGGATAGCCACATTATAAGCACTCAATAATCATATATATGTAGTGGTTATCATATTGTAAAACAGAGGTTTAAGTGATATATTTTTTTCCTTTATTTAATAGCCAAAATAGTTAAGTCTATAAATTGACCCTCTTATTATAACTTTGGCCACATCCTAAAAGTTTTTAAGGCTCTTTTTTCCCTAAATAATCTATTGAACATTGGATTATTTCTTATTCCATCTTTAAGAGAATACCTTTTAAATATATAAGTAACTTTTTTAAGTTGTTGCTAATTCTTGGTCCCAGTGTCTAACCAGTACAATTTCTATATTTTGAAAATTATAATGGAATCACAGTTCACTAGAAAGTTGTTTTAGTTTAGACTTATTAATCCTATTATTTAAATAATTTTATTATTATTTAAATCATCTTGCCAATTTCACAAATAATAGAATGTTAGTGATTTCATTTCCCAGTACAATTTTTTCTTTTTAGTTATTTTTCTTTTCCCTCTTCTCTCTTTCATTTTCTGTTTTCAGTTCTACTAGTGGTCAACTAGTGTTTTAATATTTTTAAAAGTGCACATTAACTTATATTTCTATGATTATCAGACTTAGAGAAAGAAGAAATAACCTGTGAATAAAAAATTGTGTGTGATTTATTTTCTGTTCCCCTCCCACAAGTATTTACCAGTTGTCAGTAATTTAATCTTGGATTATTAAGTCACTACTACTATGAAATTATTATTTAAGTTATATTTTAAAATTAAATATCAGCCAGGCATGATAGTGCACACCTATAGTCTCAGTACTTGGGAGGATCACTTGAGCCCAAGAGCTTGAGACCAACCTGGGCAGCATAGTAAGTGGAATTAAAAAAAAAAAAAAGGATAAATTGTTAAAATAAAAATTAAATCTTCTCTTCCAAATATTATTTCTGGTTTTTGATTCACTTTGTAACCAAAATTATAATTACTTTTTTTTTTTTTTTGGTACTGGGATTAAACCCGGGGGCACTTAACCACGAAGCCACATCCCCAGCCCATTTTGTATTTTATATAGACACAGGGTCTCACTGAGTTGCTCAGGGTCTTGCTAAGTTGCTGAGGCTGGCTTGGACTGACAATCCTGCTTCAGCCTCCTGAGTTGCTGGGATTATAGGCGTGTGCCACCTCACCCAGCTCTAATTACTTATTTTGACTGAACTTCATGAGTCTACCTGGTTTGTTTCAATTTCCCTTCCCATTCTTCTGTACTATGATTTCCTCAGACTTGAGTCATAAATTTTGTTGGCTAGAACGTGCATTCAAGAAAGATAAAAGTTTCAAGGAATATTAAGTTTATCGTTTCAATCCTTTCTGTCTGTGTACCCAGGTAGGGCTAATTCACATTCACACTTACACAACCAAACTCCAGAATTTTTTCATCTTGCAAAACTCAAACTCTCTGCCCATTAAATGACCCCATTCTTCCCAATCCCTGGCACTCTTTCTGTCCTGAGTTTGACCACTCTAGATGCTTGCACTTGTCAGAATCCTAGCCTCTTTGAAGCCCCTGATTTCCAGTGGAGAAGAGTAAATCCTGCCTCTGAGCTCCCAAAGTCCCTTTACTGGAATCCTTAATGGCTTTTAATACCATCTCTCTTGTATCATAGTTAAAACAGTGAACTTGCCGTAGCCTAGCCCCTAGGGCAGTATCTGACAAGTAGCATGGTAATACTCTAAGGAGGAAGAATGAGTGAATGAATGAATGAATGCTTCAATTTTTCCTACTGTCTTCTAGGCCCTTTGCAGGCATGGGCTGTACTTGTGTTTCTAGGCCAAGGCCAGGGCGGAAATGGGCCTGGGTGGCCAGTTGCTGGCCCTGTGTTGGCAGGAGTGTGTTCTGGTTACCCTCTCTGATAGAGAGGTTGTGATTTGGAGCTTAGCCAAAGGAGATGGTGTAGCCACAGGAAAGGAAGGTGAGGAGTCTAGGAAGTGTGTCATCCCGATCCCATCCCCTCTCCTCAGTATCGGGGTCATGGAGACAAGGCATAAAGGCCTCTGGGAAGGAGGGTGGTGACCTGCAGCATGCCTGGGCAATGTCCAGAAGAAGTGAAGCTGTGCCTCAACCCAGCGACACCTGGAGAAGAGGTGTAGTGGCCTCTGGTCAAGGTGGTCCTGCTTCCCACATAAAGTCTACGGGTCACTCACCCCATCCTCATGTAAGACATGGGGTTTGCCTGCGGCCCAGGACCAGCCCTTGGAAAGCAGGTACTGTGGCACAGCAGGTTGTGCCCGGGCCCCTTGCTGACACGGTCTCTTGTGCCTCCACAGAAGGACTTCACGGTGCGCGAGGAGCTGCAGCAACAGGACGTGGAGCGCTGGCTGGGCTTCATCACCTTCCTCTGCGAGGTGTTCGGCACCATGCGCAGCAGCACAGGCGAGCCCTTCCGCGTGCTGGTGTGCCCTATCTACACGTGCCTCAGGGAGGTAAGAGCCGAGCCCACAGGCCACGCCCCACAGGCCACGCCCCACAGGCCACGCCCCACAGGCCACGCCTTGGTCACGCCCCCAGCTCGCAGAAATGGGAGCTTGCTCAAGCAGCTAGAAAGGCCAGGTTTTTATTTATTAAGTTTACCTAAAGAAACTACTTTTAACCCAGACTTCAGTAACTCTTAATCTAAAACCCGGGCTACAGAGAGGAGGCCTAGGGCATTATTTCAATGAATTTTCTATGAAGAACGTATTTGCTTCTAAATTTCATCTGAAAAAGGAATAAATAATAATAACCAGAGTTGGGAGTGTAGCTCAGCGGTAGAGTGCTTGCCTAGCTCTGGTTACAAGGTCCTGGGTTGGATGCCTAGCAAAGGAAAAAAATAAAATAAACAAGAAATTTTGAAGAAGCATGAACTTCATGGAGCACTTGCCCTACCAGGTATTATAACACACTTTGTAAGGTCATTCTGAAAGTTCTCAGGGTAAATTTGAAAGGGGGCAAAAGTGGAAGCTTGGAGCCCAATTGGGGTTGGTTGGGACCTGTTGGTATCATCAGGGTAAGGTTGGTGGCTGTGAATACAGCCATGAGAACCAGGAGGGAGAAGAGTGTTTGAGTCCTAGTTGTATTATTTAGTTACAGCCAATAGGACATGCTGATGTAGATGTAATGTAATATAATGATGTAGATGTAAAAAAGGAATGGAGTTCCCTATTTACCAACCTGGTGGCAATATTTTCAGAGATAACAAATGTGGGAAGAGAAACAGTATGGGGATGAGAACCAGGAATCAGGTTCAGGATATTACACATGGGTCCCCTGTTGGTCATCCTTGGGGAGCTGTCCCGAGGCTGGTGGACAGAAGGGTTTGGAGCTCTGGAAGAGGTCATGCTGGAGATAGGGGGTTCACTCATGTGAAGTGTCCCTGAGCACCTAGTGCTGGAGGCTGGGGATGGATGGAATCACTCAGGAAGAGGGTCTAAATGGGGAGAGAGGGAGGATCAGTAGAAGGGGCAAAGGCGGAATGGCCGGGGAGGCAGGAGGCAAACCAAGAGAGTGAGGTGTCAAGGAGATCCAGGGGAGTCCATAACAGTCACCACAGGGGCCCTTCGACGGAAGTGCCTGCAAGCCCCTCCCACCCTGACAGCCCTCTGCCACCATCAGGACACTGGGAAGGACAGGTTCCAGAGAGCCAAAGAACCAACAGAAAAGTGCCCTGGATTTGGCCCCAACGAGGTCGTGTGGGTCTGGGTGTCGGTGGAGGAGAAGATAAGTGTGTGGGTGAGTCCTTCCGGAAGTGTCCTATACAGGGCTGCAAGGGCAGCAGGGAAAGGGCTCTGGCTGCCTAAAGGGGAGGGGTAGAGTCCAAGGACATGTTTGTGTTTTTGAATGGAAGAAGATAATAGAGCAATTTGAGCAAAGGCAGGGTTGTGTTTATGAGTGTTTTGAAGCATCCCTTTATAGGACAATAGCGGGCTCATTCCAGCCTAAAGCAGAGCATGCGAGTCCCTCTGGGACACTTTGTAAGCCAACAAGCCTCTACCACTCTGGGCGGGCAACCCTCTTTCTTCACAAATGTTCTTGAATTCAGATTTTTTTTTTTTTTGGTACCATGGATTGAACTTAAGGGTACTCGACCACTGAGCCACATCCCCAGCCCTATTTCATGTTTTATGTAGAGACAGGGTCTCACTGAGTTGCTTAGCACCTCGCTGTTGCTGAGGCTGGCTTTGAACTCACAATTCTCCTGTCTCAGCCTCCCTAAGTGCTGCGATTACAGGCACGCGCCACTGTGCCCAGCTTGAATTCAGATTTGTTTCCCAAGTCCAGCTGTTGACCCTCTCCAGATTAGTTCACTGTCAAGGGCCTTGGCCCAGCGTGTAGCACACACAGGGCTTTGGGTTGGAGGCAGTGTTCTTGGAGGCAGGGAGCTTCCTGGATGGCCTCTGCGGTCCTCCCATCCTTGCCTGCATTGCGCTGTGCCTCTGGCAAGCCACTTCAAGACAGGGACAGTGCTGTTCTAGGGCAGTGACCTGAATTGCCCCAGCAGGTTCCCTCCCTGTGATCTGGACCCCTCCTGGTGCTGTCCCTACCTCCTCCCCCAGCAGGAAGCAGGGCTATAGCGGAGCACTGGCCTGGCTGCTGGGACACTTTCCACACCACCTGAGGTAGCGCAAACTTTCTGGTGTGAGACCCAGAAGGTGCCAGAAGGCCTGTACAGACAAGAGCAGAGAGCCCTTCCAAATGCACACTTGTTTGAGGTATTAAACTTGTGGCGGGCAATTTGAAAAACACAGACCCAGATCATGCTCATGGCAAAGTTGAAGAGTAAATAAATCATCCATGGCATTCACCATTTTGTAAAAGAAGAAAACAGAGCCCCAAGATAAAGCAGGGTCCCTGGGTTCAGGCTACACCCTAGGTTTAAATCCATTTTTTCAACTGTAGCATCTTGGGGGAGAGTTTACCTGCTCTGAGCTTTCCTCATCTGCCTAGAGGCTCATTCTGATTTTTCTGCAAGGGTCCAGGGAGGATGGGTTGGCGTGAAGAGGGAGCTGAGTGCACTAGGTGCCAAGTAGCTGAGCATGGAAGAAAGTGCTCAGGGGCCTTCAGCTGAGTGCCTCGACCGTGGACACAGCCATATCATGCCAGGGGGGCCTGGAGTTCCTGAACTCCCACTCCAAGGCTCTTTCCAGGAGACAACTCAGCTTTCCCAAAATGAGGCCTTAAGAAAAGATGAGGATAGGGCCAGGTGCTGTGGTGTACCCCTGTAATTCCAGCAGCTTGGGAGGCTGAGGCAGGAGGATTACAAGAGCAAGGCCAGCCTCAGCAACTCAGCAAGCTCCTTTCTCAAAGTAAAAAGGGCTAGGGGTGTGGTTCAGTGGTAGAGCTCTTGCCTACCATGTGCAAGACCCTGGGTTCAATCCCCACTACTTTAAAAAAATAATAATAATATTAAAAAATGTTCGAGGGATCTCAGCAATCCCTTTGGAGAAACTGAGACCTTTCTCAACTCCTTGGACACCCCTTCTTAGAGTCAGTTATACCAAGCTTATGCCCATGCCTGACCACAAGCCCCCAGAGCAGGTTGAGGCAGCTCATGGAAGCTTCATAGCCAGGGGCCCTACTGTCACCCACCCTGTGCTGGGGATGCTTGGGCTTTCCCCTGGGGCCATGGAGAGGGCTGACCCCAAATCTGCAGCATCCACTCTGCCTACCTAACTCCCAGAACCACCCCAGACCCACATTTCTAGCTGCCCACTAGATGGCCCCAGGTCTTGCCTAACCTCGGGCTCCTCCAACAAGGCGGGGGAATTGTACCCCAAAGCCCCCTTGCCCAGCCCAGGCCATCACATGGGCCCGGAACCACCTTTCCTGCCTCCATGCAGCCACATAGCAGTCTGATTGCCTTTTGTCATGGACATGGGCCACCAGTTCCAGTCCCTGCTTCTCCCCACCCCCATTCTCCTTCACTGCCCCTGAGTCACACGTAAGGGCACCACCATCTCCATGTGAAGGGTCTCATTTAGAGCAAGCTTAGGGAAGATTAAAAAGGTTCTTGCAATCTGCCGCAGTCACCTTTGTCCCTGGGCCTGGGGCCAGCCATGTGTTCAGCCCCCAGGCCTGTCAGCTTGGAGGACACCAGCCCTCAGAGTCCCTGTCCCAAGACAAGTCCCCTGGGCACTTCTTTCCCACCCTGACCTAGTCAATTAACTGCTCCTGGTTACTCAAGCTTGAAACCGCGGAGTCATCTCTGCATCTGTCTTCCTGGCTCTGACACTTCCTGCTGGGCCCAGCCAAAGTCACCCCTTCCGTGATGCTCCCCTGGCCCAGCCCACAGGCCAGCACCCAGGCAGCTCCCTCCTGAGGAACCCAGTGCTCTACCTGAATGCTCTGTCCTCACCATCCACGTTGGCTGAGACTTGTGTCTAGTAGTGATAAAAGCGCCTCTCACCATGTGGAAGGCACAGTCCAAAGCACTTTGGGAGTTCTCTTTCAACTTGTGCACCAACCTGCAGATTATCACCCCCATTTTCCAGAGGAAAACAGAGATATCAGGCAGCTTGCTGAGGGCCACACAGCCATTGAGTAGCAGAGTAAATAATATCTAAGGATATTATTTAAACCTCTGGTGTGACCTGTGGTTTGCAAATATCTTCATGGACTGTCTCTCACTCTGTTGATGAGTCTTCTTTGCTGTGCAGAAGGCTTTTTAGTTCGACATAAGCCTACTTGTCTGTTTTCCTTTTGTTAACTGTGCTGTTGGGATCATATCCAAAAATCATTGCCAGACCAATGTCAAGAAGCTTATTTCTCTATGTTTTGTAGTAACTGTATAGTGTGAAGTCTTACATTTAAGTCTTTAATCCATTTGAGTTGATTTTTGCACATGTTCTGAGATAAGGGTACAATTTCCTTCTTTTGTATGCGACATCCAATTTTCCCAGAACCACTTATTGAAAAGACTGTCTTTTCCCTATAGTGTGTTCTTGGCACCCTTGTTGAAAACCAATTGACTATAAACATGTGGACGTATTTCTGGCCTCTCTATGCTATTCCATAAAGTTTGTTTCCATGCCAATGCCATACTGCTTTGACTACTATAGCTTTTTAATGTATTTTGAAGTCAGGAAAGGTGATACTTCCAGCTTTGTTCTTCTCCTTAGACTGTTTTGCCTCTTTGGAGTCTTTTGTGGTTCCAGATGAATTTCAGAATATTTTAGTCTTTCCATAAAAATATGCTATTGGAATTCTTATAAGGATCGCATTGAATCTGTAGATCACTTTGGGTATTGTGGATGTTCTCACAATATCACAGAATGTTCCTGATTAATTGAAGATGTAGAACAAGATAAGGATATTCAAGATGGTCTGGAAAGCCCTAGCCAGAGAGATTAGGTAAGAAGAAGTAAAAGGCACCCAAATCATTAAGGAAGAACTGAAATTGTCTCTGACTGCAGATGACATGATCTTATATCTAAACAATGTTAAAGATTCCCTTCAAAAAACTATTGCAATTAATAAATGCAAAAAAGTCACAGGATACAAAATTCAATACCAAAATCAATTACATTTATAGGTACTAATAGCGAACTATCCCATAGGGAAATTAAGGACACAATTCCATTCATAATAGCATCAAAAAATAAAATACTTAGGAATAAACTAAGGAAGTAAAAGACACAAAAAACTACAAAACATTGATGAAAGAAATTACAGAAGACACAAATAGAAAGACATCCTGTGAGCTCCTTCTTTATATTTTATGTGTTCTTTTTAGATATACATGACAGTAGAGTGTGTTTTGACATATTATAATTTATTCTAATTAGGATCCCATTCTTGTGATTGTACATGATGGGGGTTTCACTAGTCATGTACCCAAACATAGGAAAGTTAAGTCCAATTCATTCCACAGTGTTTCCTATTCCCTTCCCTCTCCCTTCCCTTCATTCCCTTTGTCTAATTCTGTGAACTTCTATTCTTCCCCCTCATTGTGGGTTAGCATCTGCATATCAGAGAAAACATTTGGCCTTTGGGTTTGGGGAACTGGCTTATTTCACTTAGCACAAAAGTCTCCAATTACATTCATTTACCAGCAAATGCCATAATTTCATTCTTCCATAAGGCTGAGTAATATTCTATTGTGTATATATAACACATTTTCTTTATCCATTCATCTGCTAAAGGACACCTAGGTTGGTTCCATAGCTTAGCATTGCTGATTTTAAATCCTTTGGTTATATACCATCGAGTGGGGCAACTGGATGAAATGGTGGTCCCATTCCAAGTTTTCTGAGGAATCTCCATACTGTTTTCCAGAGTGGTTGCACCATTTTGCAGTCTCACTAGCAATGTATGAGTGTGCCTTTTCCCCACATCCTCGCCAATGTTTATTGTTACTTGTATTCTTGATAATTACCATTCTGACTAGAGTAAGATAAAATCTCAATATATTTTTAATTTGCATTTCTCTAATTGCTAAAGATGTTGAACATTTTTTCATATATTTGCTGACCATCCTTTTTTTTTTTGTTCTCTCTTTTTTTATATATAATTTATTTAAATGCATTTCAAGTCATAGTACATATATAGAGCTCAATTTTTCCATTTCTCTGGTTGCAAACCAGATAGTCGCACCATTTGTGTCTTCATACATTTTGCTGACCACTCTTACCTCTTCTGTGAAGTGTCTGTTCAGTTCCTTTGCCTATTTGTTGATCGGTTTATTTGTGGGGTTTGTTTGTTGTTTTTTTGGTGTTAAGTTTTTTGACTTCTCTATATATCCTGGAGATTAATGCTCTGAGATGCAGGTGGCAGAGATTTTCTCCCATTCTATAGGCTCTCTATTTACATTCTTGATTATTTGCTTTGCTGTGAAGAAGCTTTTCAGTTTGATTCCATCCCATTTATTGATTCTTGATTTTACTTCTTGTGCTTTAGGAGTCTTGTTGAGGAAGTCAGTTCCTAAGCCGACATGATGGAAAGTTGGGCCTACATTTTCTGCTATTAGGCGCAGGATCTCTGGTCTAATGCCTACCTCCTGGATCCACTTTGAGTTGAGTTTTGTGTGGGGTGAGAGATAGGGGTTAAATTTCATTCTGTTACATATGGATTTCCAATTTTCCCAGCACCATTTGTTGAAGAAGTTTTCTTTTCTCCAATGTATTTTTATGGAGAAAAAATAGTTGTCTATTGAGATAACTATTTATGTGGGTTTGTCTCTGTGTCTTCTCTTCAGTAGCATTGGTCTATGCATCTATTTTGGTGCCAATACCATGCCTTTTTTCTTTCTTTCTTCCTTTTCAAAACGGACGTTTTAGCTGGGCGCAGTGGCACATGCCTGTAATCCCAGCACTTAGGGAGGCCGAGACAGGAGAATCGCGAGTTCAAAGCCAGCCTCAGCAGCAGCAAGGCGCTAAGCAACTCAGTGAGACCCTGTCTCTACATAAAACACAAACTAGGGCTGGGGATGTGGCTCAGTGTTCGAGTGCCCCTGAGTTCAATCTCCAGTACCAAAAACAAAAACAAAAAAACAGACATTTTATGAAGAGTTCGATTTAGAATCCTACATCATGCTACCCTTAGTTCTTTTTTTTAATTTATTTATTAGTTCTAATCAGTTATACATGACAGTAGAAAGCTCTTCAATTCATTGTACATAAATAGAACAGAATTTTTCACTTCTCTGGTTGTGCATGAAGTAGAGTCACACTATTCATGCAATCATACATGTACCTAGGGTTATGATGTCCATCTCATTTCATAGTCTTTCCTACCCCTTTGCCCCCTCCTGCCTCCCTTTTGTCCCATCCAAAGTTCCTCCACTCATTCCATGCCCCCCCCATGGATTAACAGCCACTTATCAGAGAAAATATTTGGCCCCTGGTTTTCTGAGAGTGGCTTATTTTGCTTAGCATGATATTCTCCAACTCCATCCATTTAACTTGCGAATACCATAATTTTATTCTTTTTTAATGCTGAGTAATATTCCTTTGTGTATATATACCACAGTTTCTTTATCCATTCATCTATTGGAGGGCATCCAGGTTGCTTCCACAGTTTAGCTATTGTGAATTGTGCTGCTATGAACATTGAAGTGGCTGTGTCATAGTAGTATGCTGTTTTTAAGTCTTTAGAGTATAGAGACCAAGGAGTGGGATAGCTGGGTCAAAAGATGGTTCCATTCCAAGTTTTCTAAGGGATCTCCATACTGCTTTCCAGAGTGGTTGCACCAATTTGCTGTCCCACTAACCATGCTGTTTTTGTTACTATAGCTCTGTAGTATAATTTAAGGTCTAGTATTGTGATGCCTCCTGCTTCATTTTTCTCACTGAGGCTTGCTTTGGCTATTCTGGGCCTCTTAGTTTTCCGAATGAATTTTATGATTACTTTTTCTGTTTCTATGAAGAATGTCATTGGGATTTTAATAGGAATTGCATTAAATCTACATAGCACTTTTGATAGTATGGCCATTTTGACAATATTAATTCTGCCTATCCAAGAACATGGGAGATCTTTCCATTTTCTAAGGTCTTCTTCAGTTTCTTTCTTTAGTGTCCTGTAGTTTTCATTGTAAAGGGCATTCACCTCTTTTGTTAGATTGATACCCAAGTTTTTTGTTGTTGTTTGTTTGTTTGTTTGAGGCTATTGTGAATGGGATAGTTCTCCTAATTTCTCTTTCAGTTGATTCATCACTAATGTATAGGAACACGATTTATGGGTGTTAATTTTATATTCTGCTAATTTGCTGAATTTGTTTTTGAGTTCTAGAACTTGTCTGGTGGAGTTTTTTGAGTCTTCTGAATATAGAATCATATCTTCAGCAAATAGGGATAGTTTGGGCTCTTCTTTTCCTATTCTTATCCCTTTAATTTCTTTCTTTTGCCTCATTGCTCGGGCTAGAGTTTCAAGGACTATGTTGAATACAAGTGGTGAAAGAGGGCATCCCTGTCTTGTTCTAGTTTTTAGAGGGAATGCTGTGAGCTCTTTTTTGGGGGGTAGGGAGGTGCCAGGGATTGAACTCAGGGACACTCCACCACTGAGCCACATCCACAGCCCTATTCTGTATTTCATTTAGAGACAGGGTCTCACTGAGTTGCTTAGCACCTTCCTTTTGCTAAGGCTGGCTTTGAACTTGCAATCCTCCTGCCTCAGCCTCCCAAGCTGGTGAGATTACAGGCATGTGCCACTGTGCCCGGCTTGTGAGCTCTTTTTAACAATATTCTCAGGACGCTTCCTGAGACGCTTGCTGACCTCAGGACGCTTGCTGAGATCCTCAGCCAAACTGCCACCGTGAAGGTTCCACACACAGGAGGGCTGGAATTGCTGTCTGCCGCCCAGGTTGAGAGTAGCAACAGCTAGCTTCCCTGAGGCACCCTCATTTCCTGACCCCACAACCTTCTCTGCCTCTGCTCCTCGATCACCTCTGTGCCAGTGGGGTTTCTGCGAGGCCCTCAGGGGTCACCACTGAATGCCTCTCTTTGGGTCCCTTACTTTAAGAGCTTGGTTGAAGATTCCTCTGGCAGGGGAATTTTCAAATCTCTAGGAGCCTGTTTCTCTCCACTTGCTCTCATCCTTTTTCCCTCCCCTGCAAGTCCTACCTTCCCTCTGTCCATCCATTCTCCCCAGCTCATCTCTACCCACAATCCCCCTCCTAGCCAGAGGTCAGGAGTGGTGCAAAGAGGAAGGGGACATTTTCTGCCAGGACTCTCTCATCCCTCTGCACCCACCTTCTGCCCCCACCAACCTCTCCCTCCTCTCCCGGCTCCAGAAATCCCATTCACCCCTCTCTGCCCTTCCTCTGGAAGGTGGCTCTGAGGGGTGTCTCCCTCCAAGGGTGCCCCCAGAGACACAGCAGCACAGCCTGCTGAGCTGGAGGAGGCGGGAAGGCTCTGCTGGCCTGGCTGGCTAGGGAAGAGAATGCAGAGGCCAGCAAGTCAGGCTCCTCAGGAAATGAAATTGCTCCGTGCAACAATGAGAGCCACTTTTTTAACGTTTTGCGTGAGCATGCATTCAATTGCGCACATTGTTTTGGCTCCGGGGGAAATCTGACCTCGGAAAAGGCTGAGATGAAGTGGGTGTGGGTGGAAAGCCTCAGGTTCCGCAGGGCTGAGAGTCAAGCAGAACATTCTTCAGGGGTGCCTTTCCAGGGGGGACCACTCCTGCCTTCCCCAGAGCACAGGATGGGGCTGCCTTCTGCAGCGCAGTTGGGGCCAGGGCAGGGCCTGCTTGGGCCAGAAGTGGCGGAGGTTCATGATGCCCTGGGCAGTGACGGACTTTGGGAGCCGAGACTTGCTGGCTGGATCCATGGGAAATGATCCTCGACCCTGCACCTCCCTGCACCTCGGGGGGGAGCTTTTACAAAATTACAAATTCCCAGAGCACCCCCACCAGACCTGCCCCGTTTCGGCCAATAAACCAAACTTCCTGGGGATGGTGCTGGCGGCGGATGTAAACTTTCCAAAGTGATTCCAGCATGCAGCCAAGGTCAAGTAACAGGAGCTGCCCCCATCTTAGGTGCCTTTAGGGTGCACCCAGTGACAAGCCAAAAGCCTTGTAGGAGGGGCCCCGCCTTGCAAACTGAGACCTGAGTTTGAATCCCAGCCGTGCCACTTACTGGCTGTGGGACTTTAACCCAATTCTGTCATCTTTCTGAACTTCGAGTTTCTTCTCTGTAGCCTGGGAATAATGGGAGGAATGCTCACCCCGTGGGTTTGTTGAAGGCTTAAAATAAGTGAGATGTTCATGTAACGCACGGTGCGCGGCAGCCCCCACGGTGAGCCGTCACATTGTGCTGCTGTCAGTGCACGGCGTCCCAGACAGGATGCCAGAAGTGTCACATCACGGGCGGATGGGGGGAGGAGGGGCAGAAAGCAAGGCCCATTTTCCTAACTGGGCATCCAAGGCTCCTGTCAAGCACAGGCCCCAATCCCACCAGCCAAAGTGCTCCAGCTGTATTTCTGCGGTCAGCCTTGTGCTGTCCCTGAGCTGTCTTCTCCTCCTGGCTTGGGCCCACCTTCCTGCCAGGCTCACTTACTACCACCTCCCGCCCTGCCCTGGTGGACTCCTCTTATTCCATGCTGTAGTTCTAGGGGCCACGCAGGGCTGTTGGCATCTGTTCTCTAGACCTGTCCTCTCCTCCGGTGGTTGCATTAATTCTTTTGAGTCCTTCCTGATTGCTTTTAAGGAATCTTTTATTGATACCTGAAGGACAAGCTGATTCTAAGGTGTCACAGAACCCTGACTATACTTTGCTCAAGATTCTGCGTTCATTCTTTTTTTTTTATCCCCCATTACTGGGGATTGAACTCAGAGCTTCAGACACTGAGCTTCATCCTCGGTCCTTTTTTTTAAATTTAATTTTAATTTTAAGACAATCTGGTTAAGTTGCCCAAGCTGCCCTTGAACTTGTGATCCTGCTGCCTCAGCCTCCCTGTGTGTAGCTGGGATTATAGGCATGTGCCACCATGCCCAGCTTGGTGCTCATTCTCGAAGCAGTGGTTTCGTTGGAGACAAGGCTTCCTTCATATTGAACTCCCAACGTTTTCTAGTTGTACTAGAAGGAGACAGTGTCCAGTTGTGATCCCTACTCCCAGCCCATTCATTTGACAACCACATCCCTAGAAATTACATAGCCATGAACACTTGTGAGCTGGATGAAGCAGGGTGGGTAGGCAGTGGGTAGCTGGGGGGGACAAAGAGGAGGCAGGGCTGGGGCTTAGGGGAAAGAGGGCTATGGACAGGCATAACGGGAAAGGAGGAAAGCCTCCAGGTTTGGACTCAGGCATGGGGTGCAGAATGAGCATGACCTGCCAGTAAGAAGGGCCTGATAGGTGAGTCATGAGCCAGCTCTGACTCTACCCCAATGCGTCTGATGGATGCAAAATGACACCAAGAGCCTCCGAAAGTTTTAAGCCAGAAAGAACACCATGGCTGAGCACAGAGGCGCACACCAGTAATCCCAGCACTTTGGGAGGCTGAGACTAGAGGATCACGAGTTCAAAGCCACCTTCAGCAATGGCGAGGCGCTAAGCAAGTTGGTGAGACCCTGTCTCTAAATAAAACAAAATAGGGCTGGGGATGTGGCTCAGTGGTCGAGTGCCCCTGAGTTCAATCCCCAGTACCAAAAATATATATATATCAAAAAAAAAAGAGAGCAACACCATGGAAGGCATAAAGGAGAGTTTATGTATTCATTCAACTAACAGAGGAAAATGCTACTTCCTTATTGAACTGAAAAGTCTGCTAGACACATTTCTTGCTAGAAACGTGCTGAGATAACAGTCACCTAATTCTGGAGCCAGAGGACCCTCAGGTAATTTAAGCACTGTGGAAAATGCAGTGCTCCAAATCAGGGCAGGAGTAGGAGACTGGGAAAAAGGAGGCAGGGAGCTGAAGGACATCTTAGAAAGCAACTCCCAGCACCTGGTTGTCTTTGAATTGGTTCTTACTATAACCGTCAAACAAAGACTTAGCAGGAGGGGAAGGGCTGAATCAAAGCTTGGAAAATCAGGGAACCCTTTCTCGAGGAACAGTTTCTTCCACCCCTAATCCTAGTCACAGACAGGGAAATGTTCTTCTGAGCATGCGGGGCCAGGTACCTAGGCCCTGGGCACTAGTTTAGCATCTGAGTCCCTGGAGGTCCTACAGCTGCTGCTATGAATCTTCCAGCTTAAGCAACCATTTCTGTAACTCTGCTGAAATAACCCTCGCCAGTTTAGTCCGATCCAGAGCTGTTCCCAAAACGATTTGTTCACATACAGCCAAATCACTTAATGGTATGATGCAGATCTGATCAGACCCCCCTTACCCGAAACACACACACACACACTGAGCCAGCCCAGTGTGAGACTTCCTGGGATCCTGGACCTCAGCAAGGTAAAGCTGGCGCCACCCCCTCCCCACCCCCACCCTGAACTATTCTGCTTCCTTAGCCAGGCACACTGAAACGTGAAATTTGAAGCCCGGTTCCCCCTAGCAACCATGGTAACACAGGATCTGATAGAGAGCCTGGAGTTATAAAAATACCAGCTTCTACTAGACACTGGTTTCCAAAGGGAAACCAGTCTCCAAGCCAGAACCATTTTTAAACAGTTCTGAAACTCAAGAGATTGCCAAGCCACTTTCAGCATAGTTTGGGCAGGACACGTCTCTGGTTCTCTTCTGGGGGTGGTGTGGGTGCAGGCTTTGGGTGTTGTCTCTAAAGATTGAGAACCACTGCGCCTCACCTGGGAATCAATGAGTCCTGCAAAGGTATAGGCTGGGGCGGTTTTTCCTAATAAACACCAACTATTTGCATTGTTTAAAAGTTCGATTGAATGGCAGAGCCCCAGTGACCCCTGCCCTTCCAGTTCCCTCCCAGGGCGTGTGCAGCCCCATCCATCCTAGTCACAGAGGAGGAATACTTGGCTTTTTTCATCTTCCTAGAAAACAACTTTAATTCACATAACCATTTTCCAGCAGGAACTCTAAATTTAAAGCCTGGATGGAGAGGGAAGAGGTGGAGCTTTCGAAACCTTCCTACTCAGAATCCACAAGAAAAGTCCAGTATCCCTTGCCCAGCCCTTGCCCTGCCCCGGGGCGGCTCCGAGCTCCCTGCAGCGACATTGGCCTTGGGGCGGGGACTCCCCCACACACCCAGTCCCGCAGGGGCAGAGACGCCTGCACCCGCCTTCACCACCCGCCAAGGGCGATGGCCCTCCCCGCGGGCCCCCTCCACGCTCCTCCTCCTGCCTCTTATCTCCCCCGGCCTGCCGTGCCTTGTAATTTTGAAAAAGTCTAACTCGGTAATTAATGTCTGAACTGCAAGGGGCCCCTGCTTCTGCACAGCCTGGGTTGGCTGAAACCCGGCAGGGAAAGGGATGGCAAAGAGCTAAAGGGGAAAGGGGGATGCAGAATTATCTTAAGGGTTCCTCGGCCTGAATGTCAGAGAACAGGATTGTCTGTTGCTGGAGTTGTATGTTCAGATACACATCTATCTGCATTCGCGTGCATCTGTAGATGTTTAGGTCCTTTGGGTTAAAGCCACACACAATAGAATACTGTCCTTTCTGTCGGCTGTCCAAGGCCATTTCCTAGCAGAGTCCCTCAGCTCAAAGAACCTGGGAACACAAGGGGGCCAGACAGGGGTACCTTCTAAAGGCAGTGGGGTAGAGGGATTGACTGGCAGGGACGGTGAGTGACCTACGTGTTTAAAGATAATAAACCAACCTGGGTGTGGTGGTAGGATGCCTGTAATCCCAGCTACCCAGGAGGGTGAAGCAGGAGAATTGCAAATTTGAAGCCAGACTGAGCAATTTAGAGATCCTGTTTCAAAATCAAAAAGGCCAGGGATGTAGCTTGGTGGTTTCCTGGTAGAGTGCTTGCTTAGCATGTGTGAGGCCTTGGGTTCAATCCCCAACACCCCAAAAAGTAGTAATAAAAATAAAGATAATAAACTAACCTCTATGGAGGTTTTAAAAAGGTAGCCATCGGGATCTTCAGGTAACATAAATCAATAAGTAAAGTTTGTGGGTTTCCCACTGGTTGGGGAGGCTGAATGTGACCCCCAGCCTCCTCCCTAACCCCCCCCAAGACCACCCCCTCCCCACCCAGCCTTCATGCTCTGGCTCAGGAACCAGCCCCCTGCCTCCAGCGATTGGGTGTCAAGTGAAGGCCCTGGGCAGGAGCATGCTGTCCTTGTCCTGCAGAGCTCCATCCTCCTGGGGAAGAGGAAACAGCACCCTGGGCTGAGGTGTTGGCACTCAGCTGTGCTGATCTTTCTTCTTCAACTTGCTCTCAGGACCTACAGATCAAATTTAGCTTGAGTTGATGATCCTGGCTTGCCTCAGTTCTCCATCAGATGTGGATAGCAGCTGGGAAGCACCTGTCCTGTGTGGGCAAGACACGGTCAGGAACCACCTTTCCCCCTCATTTCTGCCCACCTCAGGACCCAGCTAGAATCCAGTTCCTTATTGAGGCTCCATTATCACTGCTGCCTGTGATGACCAGTAGATCACAGGTGGCCTCGGCCAGGATCAGCCCTCATTATAGCCCCAAGATGAGGTGCTGGGGAAAGAAGGGGGGCTTTGGAGGCAGATACAATCAGGTAGCAAGACTCTGTGGCCCTCAGGTTTCTTGCAGGAGGTTGAGAATTAAATGTATATAACTTCATAGAAGATTTGTTAATTACAAACTGACTTCCTTCCCTGTAGCTCCTTGTCTGAGGGACACACTGCCTCTGAAAAACAAAGTCATAAACTAAAGGGATCAGTCAGAAGCATATTTAATTGTATAAAATGAAGTGCTTTGGGGGAGGGGGTGCTAGTGACTGAACCCAGGACGTCAACCGTGCCAGGCATGCACTCTACAACCGAGCCACATCCCCAGCCCTAAAGTGCTTCTTAATGAGAAAAAATTGTTAAGGATTCAGTAAAATGAGTCTCGGGGGTTTACATTCGCTACTCCTCAGGGGAAATGCCATTTTCTTAGATATCCTGGAATCCTGAGATGTCAGTTCCTCAGAAGAAACTCCCTGACCACACCCACCTCAGCCTGCTGCCCCAGCCTCTGTCCCCAGCCTGCATTTTTTCCCTCTTCATAGTAGGAATAGCTGGCATTACCTTAAGAGTTTTCTTTGTTAATCCACTTGTTTCCTGTCTCCCCAACTAGCACGAAGACTCTGTAGAGGCTGGGAATGTGACTCTTCACAGGCATATCCTGGGTTCTAGAATGGTACCTGACATACAGGAGGGTCTCAATAAATACTTAATTAAAGAAATGGAGTGTCGAGACTGAGAAGAGCAGGAGACAGTAGTCAGCCCTTCTGAAATTAATCTGGGGAGGCTTCTCTGAGGCCAATCCAGAGTCCTTGCAGAGACAGGTGAGGGATCTGGGTAGGGCTGGCTGGGAGTGGTCCCTGGAGATGAGCTCAGAACCAAAGAAGGAAGAGAAAACCTCCTGCCAGATCAAACTATTTGTGCCTACAGTAAGAGTAAAACCAGTGAAAAGTGCTCTTGGCCCATGGAGTCATCTGGGTTCTGGCCCACGTTTGGCTCTGGTCTTGTCCCAACTTCAGGCCACTAAACTTCGTGGGAGATTGAATCCATCTGTCCAAAGTCAGATCCCAAGAGCCACAAGCACTGGGGGAAGTCAGAGTGGGCTTCAGACAAAGTTTTCTGGATCAAGAGCCCCTGGGAGGGATTATTGAGGGGGCACTGTGTGAGCACCTGCTGTATACCAGCACCTTCGGCTGGGCCTGGGGGGGGGGTTGCGCCTACGCTCCTGTGCCTACCACGGGTGGGAGAAGGGGGCAGTGTCCAGGGAGCAGGAGGATGCCATGAGGGTCAAGGATGAAGGGGAGGTAAGAGGAGGTGAAAGGGTAGGGTGTCTGGGAGAAGACACCCAGTCACAAACACGAAACCTCCCGGCCCTTATGAATTACACCAGAATCTCAGCTTTGGATCCACATGTCCAGAGCAAGATAATATAAGCCACATACATAATTTTACATTTTCTAGTACCCATCTAAAAAAATAATAAACAGGTAAAACTGATTTCATATTATCTAATATATCCAAATAGTTATCATTTCAACATCTAACCCATATTAAAAAGTTCTGAGATTTGTTTTTTCCTTGTGGTACTAGGGATTGAACTCAGGCCCTTAAGCATGCCAGGCAAGCATTTTACCACTGAGCTACAACCCCAACCCAATGAGATCATGTTTATATTCTCCTTTTATTCTTTTTCTTTCCTTTTGTCTTTAAGGCTTTGAAATCTAGTGTGTATGTCACACCGAAGGCACCTCTCCATTCAACCTAGGCAGGTTCCAAGTGCTAAAGACCATTATCACAGTGGGCTCTTGTGCTGGCCAGCACAGGTCTAGAGACTAGCTCCCAGGATCAGCAGGCTTTGGGGACAGTTCTGAAACCCCAAAGTCTAAAAAGCACTTCTGATAACTTCCCTATTTCTGAGTCCCCAACAGGAAAGGGGAGCAGCATGAGTGGAAGCCTAAAGCTCACAGCCAGCGGAAGTGTGGCTGAGTGGCCAAAGCTTGGTGGCAGGATCTGCAAAAGGCGATCATTTAGATCCTGCAATGAATAAAGAGGCAGAAAAGCATCAAAAGGGAAAAGAAGGGTAGAGGCCAGGGTGGCAGAGTGCACGACAGGGAGAACAGAACTCGCAGCCAGGGAAGCCGCACTGGGCAGGAGCAGGCAGCTGCCAGCTGCTCCTCACAGTGCCCAAACAGACACCATGGCCCAGTGCATGGAAGGCACAATTAACTCATTCTTTCGTTGCCTTTTTGATTACACAGGACTACCATTGCTGTAATTAAGACCTTCTCCCTTACTCAGAGATATTGAAACATAAAAGTATTTGCTGAATCTGGTTTCCCAGGGTTAAAAGCCAGACTTAGGAAATGCAAACACACTTGTGGAAATGCAAACGCACATGCAGTGACTAATTATCCTTAATTAAGGCTGAAGCCCTGCTTAAAACAATTAGCTTTGGGACTTGAACAGTAGGTACAACTCCACTTTTGCTAATTGTCCTTCCCTGATAGCCGGGATGTGACCAGTCTTGGGGGAGGGGACATAGGGATTGAGTTAGTCTGCTGCTTTGGGTCTGGACTGGACTATGTTCCACTTGGTTTGGAAATGTTAGTCAGAGAGAGTTTGAGGTGTGGGGAAGGGCAGGGAGGATGTGGTTTGGGCAAGGGGAGTCAAGAGGCTGCCCCGGGGTTGGCTGTGCGCCATGGGAAGTCTCAGCAGCTACTACTGGCCACACTGAGGTGGCTTGCCTCTGGCCGGAGCTAAGGGTGTGGGCCAAGTATTAGCTGACTGGAAAGCAATTAGACGAGGTGGGGCTGGCTGGGAAAATACCTGGAATCCCAGGGCCAGAGTCGAGACTTGCTTGGCAAACGCTGCAGGCTGCAGCCCATGGGGTCTGGGAAGTCAGGGTGGCCTCAATGGTGGCAAGTCTTTGCTGCATCTTGCTGATGGGAAAAGTGGGTTATAATGTGGGGGGTCCTGGAGCCCTCTGGGAAAGAGGTCCTTTCCCTTGATCACTCTTTCCTCTCTCCATGCCTCCTCCACCTGCCCCTCACCCCTGCCTCAGACTCTGGACTTTCCTCAGGCCCACCAGGGGCGGTTGGATGGCCGCCCCCTTTCATAGGTGGGAGGGATATATACGTACCCCGCTTCTCTCCAGGGACTTTCACACTGGAAAAGGAGGGCTGGAGAGAAAAATGTACACTCAAGGGAAAAGGTGCTCAGGGTTTGGGAGGAGAAGGCGAGATCACTGGCCCTGAGGAGAACCTTCTCCCCAGAAAACTGTGTGGTTCAAGCTTGCCTAGTCACATGAAGCCTGTCTTCTGCAAGGGGCTTCCCATTAAGGGTCTCTGCTCCAGAAGTGGAATTGCAGGTTTGCATACAGGCAAGTGGGAAGGTCTTGGTTGCTCAGAGGGACCTTCCAGGCCACCGTCAAAAGCAGTCATGTACAGGATGCCAAGTGCAAGCCCCACACAGGGAAGGACTCCCCCCAAAAGCCCCTGACAGCTCACCTCTTGTCCGCACCTCCCTCTGCTCACCTCTCTTCCCACCCCTTTGTCTCTTCTCCCCTCCTTTCTGTAAATCAGGTCAGCAAACTTCTCCTCTGAAGAGCCAAGTAGGAAAGATTTTAGGCTTTGCTCTTTTTTTTTCCCCCCTAATGAGTTATACTTGACAACAGAACGCATTTCGATTCATTTGCACAAATGGAGCCCAGCTTTTCATTTCTCTGGTTGTGCACAATGTAGAGCAGGGGCATGGGAAGATTGGAGGGTAGGCTTTGCCTTTTAAACAGGCAAAGTCAAGTTTAACCACATCCCTGTGCCGTGTGGTGCACAGAGCAGCAGCATGAAGCCTTGATAGTGGTTTCTATCCGGGCGGCTCAACTCCGCCCTCTGAGCGCAAAAGCAGCCTAGATAGTATGTAAATGAAGGGGACTGTGTTCCGGCAAGACCTTATTTATGGACACTGAAATGTGAATTTCATATCATTTGTGTGTGTCCCAATATATTCTTCTTTTGTCCCTCACCCTTCCCAGCTCTTTAAAAGTGTAAAAACTGTTGATAGCTCATGGGCCATAGAAAGCAAGCCATGGGCAGATCTCACGGTGCCCTGGGGTACACCAACCCCCATCAAGATCTGTGATTCTTAAACTGGGAAATTCCCCTCCTGATGATTCTGATGCACAGTCAAGTGTGAGAATCACTGTCACAGGGAGAATTTGCAGGTACCTGGGTCATGCTTCCAGGAGAGGACCAAGGACCCCAATCTAATCTGACCTCCACTCCTCCCTGCCCCCATTTTACAGATTACAAAACCAAGGCCCAGAGGTGACATCACTCTGTCACATGAATCCAGGCAGAAGCTTCGATGCAAATCTGGGTAGTTTTCAATCTCTAGCCACCTTCAGAGAGCTGCCTTGCCAGCTCACACTGCCCAGGGCTCTAGCCAAGGCACAGGAAGTGTGCATATGTCCCCAGAAACCCCAAACAGCAGGGCTTCAGTGACTCACTTGCCACGAGTGGAGCTGGTGCATGCTGAGCCATCCTCAGACTGTCAGTCAGCTCCTCCAGCCCAGCCCACCCTGTGCTACCAACTCCCGACCAGCAGAGCTAAAGTGAGAGGGAAGCGTAAAGCCCCCTCTGAGAGAAGGGCAAGTGAAAAGAATGAGAACCAGGACCTCAGACCCACAGTACCACACTGATGGTACTAGCTGAGACCTGGGTCAAACTTCTTACTCTCTCTCTCTCTTTTTTTGGTACCAGCCATTGAACCCAGAGGCACTTAACCACTGAGCCACATCCCCCGCCTGTTTTATTTTTGATTTTGAGACAGGTTCTCACTACATTACTTAAGGCCTTGCTGAATGGCTGAGGCTGGCTTTGAACTTGTGATCTTCCTGCCTCAGCCTCCCGAGTCCCTGGGGTTATAGACGTGCATCACAGTGCCTGGCTCCTTACTGTCTTTGACCCCTATTTTCCATCAATAAAATGTGGAACTAGTATTTACCTGTACCTGGTTCCCATACGGAGTAGAGATCAAACCTGTCAAGGACAAGGCACAGAGTAGAACTTTTTTTTAATGTACTAAGGATTGAATCCCCATCTTCATATTTCACATTTGCTGGGCAAATGCTCTACCACTGAGCTACATCCCCAGCCCTTTTAAGTTTGATTTTGAGACGGGGTCTTGCTAAATTGCCCAGGATGGCCTTGAATTGTGATCATCCTGCCTCAGCCTCCTGAATAGTGGGAGAGCACCACTGTGTCCATATGGTGGAAAACTTATATGGTATCTTTATTAGCCACCTTGGCCTTATACCTTAACGACAGAGCTACCCAGCCACACAGTCTGAGCAGCTACAGAAAAAGGAACATGATCCTCCTGATGATACGTGAGACCATGGCTGTGTTGATGATCTGATGGAAGCAGTCCCCCATCCATGCTCCTGAGACATTTTCATTGACAATTTAGGTTGGGGTATGTAAGGCCCATGTACCTGGGGCCTTGGGGTGGCCATCAGGGTCTGAGAACACACTGAAATTGAATGCAGACTTCTGTGAACCCAGGTAGATGTGTTTTTCTGGGAGAGGTGCCAAAGTTTTCATCAGATCTCCAAAGGGGTCTGCGTTCCCACAAAAGGCAAACACAAGGCTAGGAGTGTAAGTCAGTGGTAGAGTGCCTGCTTGGGATGCATGAGGCCTTGGGTTTGATTCCCAGCACCGAAAAAAAAAAAACCTGAAGGAGTGAGAGAGTAGGAAACGATGACAGTGCTTTCTGAATTTAAGAATGAGCTTCCTGACAGCAGTGTGCCTTGGGCACATTGGAGATCATCTCATTCAGATCTGGACTTCTGTTCTCAGCCCGAAGGACTGTGACTAGTATTCCTGCCCCCTTCCCCCAGATTCCCAGAATCTGATGTTGCTCCATCAGGGAAACAGCAGAGTAGAGCAGCCAGGAATTGGGCGGCTCTCAGGGCTGCCTCCAGGTGAGCGAAGACCCTGGAAGGGAAACACGCAAAGCACCAGTGTGTTTGCCTCAGATTTCAGTCCAGTGGTGGAGTTTTAGAGTGGACAGAGCAACATGGCGGTGTCTCTAGGAAGAGTTGGTGAAAGGACAGGACCCAAGAGGACTCTGCAACTAAGGTTACATTTCTTAACCCAGGAACTGGGAAGCCATTGCATTCCCTTTGTGAAAATTCATCCAAATACTTAGACCGTGGATGCTTCTTTTTGCATGTTACGCTTCAAGGAAAAGTTTTCTCCAAAACATTCGACTGAGACAAATAGAAAGATGATATAAAATCCCCCCCGGGGATTTTTGTATATAATTTTGCAATGAAGTTAGCACATAGTTTGAAGAAAGGGTCATTTATATATAAACACAATAACAGAGCAAGATTTTAAAATAATCCTAAGGCCAGATTTAAGTATCTTTCTTCTTAACCCACACAGCTATCTGAGTCTACTGACTCGACTCTGACTTGCTTTAATCATCTTATGGCTTACAAACTGTCCCGTGGCTTCACGGCTACAGTGGGCATGCCTTGGTCTGACCTATTTTGAGTAGTCCATCCACCAGGGTGGTGGCTGTGCTCAGCCACCTCCAATTGAGTGCTGCCTGTCCTTTTCCTCTCTCCTTCCCAGGGCTTCCCTCTGATGAGTTTCCCTTTTCTCTCCCACATTGTTGCTGAAAGTTTGGTCCTTGTTCCCGATGCCAATCCAATAACAAGGACATGGTTTTGAGAAAAAGGACAAAGAAGGCTTATTGTTTGACTAGCCAAGGAGAAACACATGGGACTCCTGCCCCAGAGGCTGTGATTCTGCCCATCAGCAGGAACAGGGGGCTTTTTTAAAAAATTAATTTATTTAAATGCATTTGAAGTCATAGTACATATACAGAGCTCAATTTTTCTATTTCTCTGGTTACAAACCAGATAGAGTCACACCATTTGTGTCTTCATACATGCACCTAGGGTAGTGATGACCATCTCATTCAACCATCTTTACTACACCCATTCCCCTTTCCCTCCCCCCACCTCTCCCCTGCCCCATCCAGAGTTCCTCCATTTCTCCTATGTTCCCCATTCCCACCCTCCTTATGTATCAGCATCCACTAATCAGAGAGAACATTCAGCATTTGTTTTTTGGGGATTGGCTTACTTCACTTAGCATAAACTCCAGTGACGCAGCCACTTCAATGTTTATAGCAGCGCAATTCACAATTGCAAAACTGTGGAAGCAACCCAGATGCCCTTCAATAGATGAATGGATAAAGAAACTGTGGTACATATACACAATGGAATATTATTCAGCAATAAAAGAGAATAAAATTATGGCATTTGCAGGTAAATGGATGGAACAGGGGACTTTTAAAGAGGTGACTCAAGGCTACATTCCATGTGTTCTGTGTCTGGAGTTGTAATTCAATTGTTAATTTGGAAGATAGTCATTTCTGAGACCTTCTGGTACCATCCCCAAAATCTGGATGACTTTATTTCTATGGTAGGTGTGTACTCAGGGATAGATTACTCTGCCTAGGATGGGGAAGAAAGATAATCCAATTTCCCCTGAAATTAGGAGAGGGGAGAGATTAGGGAGGAGCAAGGAGAGAGGAAGAGAAAGAAACATGTCCATTTTAAAAATAAGTTGCAGTGGCAGAGCAGCAAAGGCATAAAGTGGACCACTGTTACATCATATATGTCCCTCTCTCTGCTGGTTGGTTCTCATAAGCCCATTGTGGAGGAGAAACCTTCCCTTAACCCCACAATGCCCCTCCAGAAGCTACCTCCCTTCATCTTCTTTTAAAGACAGGATTTTCAAAATAACAGTCTCCTCACCCACTGTCTCCCTGGGTGACTTCTGCCCCGCCACGCCAACAGTATGGTCCTTGTCAAGACTGACGTACAAGTTAAGCATCCCATATCTGAAAATCCTAAATCCATAGTACTCCAAAATACAAAACTTTTTTTTAAAATTTTTTTAGTTGTGGATGGACACAAATATCTTTATTTATTTTTATGTGGTGCTGAGGATCAAACCCAGGGCCTCACGCATACAAGACAAGCGCTCTTCCACTGGGCCACAGCCCCAGCCCCAAAATCCAGAACTTTTTAAATGCCTACATAACACTACGAATGGAAAATTCCATACTGTGAAACTTCTCCTCATGCACAGAATTATTAAAAATGTTGTATGAGATTACATTCAGGCTAGGAGCATAAGGTGTATATGAAACATAAATGAATTTTGTGTTTAGACTTGGACCCATCCCCAAGATGTCTCATTATGAATATGTAAATACTCCAAAATCCAAAAAGCAACTGAAACCCAAAACAATTCTGGTCCCAGAATTTTGGATAAAAAATACTCAACCCATGTTATGAACTCCACAGGCCTATTCAGGCCTCAGTTCCACTGTCATAGCTCAAAAGCAGCTATAGGTAATATGTAAATGAATGATAGTGAGTAACTATTGCAACAAAAAAAATTTTATATACTCCCACATATTAATTTCATACAATTTTTATGTCACCAAGTGTTGCTCTTCTTTTGCATTTTTTTCAACCATTTAAAAATGTGAAAGTCATTTTAGCTTCCTAGACCATGTGCCCATACAAAAAACAGTCCACAGTGGAACCTGAAATTTGGTGGGCTGTCAGTTACTAACCTCTGACGTAGAGTGGGGTTCTCAGCTGAGGGTATTTGGCAATGTCTAGAGACATTTTACGGGTATCCAGTGGGTGAAGTCAGGGGTGCTATTCATATCCTCTCACGCACAGGAAGCCCTCACAACTAAGAATTATGTTCTTTGTGATTGACAAGATGTCACTCACACTGAGGCTGAGCAACTCTGGTCTAAACGACCTTATGGGGCCACAGGGCCTTTAATGCCGTCTGTGCTAAGGACCCTTACTTCTCCCTAGTTCGATCAAACTGCACAAAGTTTGTTTTTTCCTTTTTCCATCTTTTGCCTGTTTCTTATGCAGGCAGGTGGCCGAATCCAGCCAGCTGGGATCCAGGCATAGTCCCGGGGCTAGGCTGTTGACATTCCCACTGCCTAGAATGTCCTCCCCTCCCTTCTCCACAACCCACTCTCCCTGCTCTACAAAGATCTCTTCTCCAGGAAGCCTTCCCTGAGCCTCCTCTCCCCACACAAGTGAAAAGAGTTCTGCCTGTCACGACAGCACCCTCGTCCTGTGTGACATCACATGCAGCCCACTTAGTAACAAGAGCTACCACTGACGGAGCAGAGTGGCTGTGTGCCAGATACTGCTCTGAACGCGTCTTGTAGGTTATCTGGCTTCATCTTGCAGCAACCCTCCTAGAAAGGTAATATTACCATGTCCACATTGCAGATGAGGAAACCGAGACTCAGAGAAGTGACCCTCTTGTTGCACAATGTGACACATGGCTGACTGAGTCAGGGTTAGAATCTGGCAAGTCACCCTTTTTACCACCTTGGTTCCAAACACTGATCTGCTTAGGCAACATTCACCTTTACTACTGGCTAGTTGACCTATAAGGACAGGATCCAAGCCTCCTTGTTGAATTAATGAATGAGGAATGAGCAACTGAATGAATGAAGAGCTGTTACTATCCTTAGGTGCATTGAACCCAGGACCTGCTAGGCTCCAAGCTTCCTTGTTGCTGGGGACTCCGTTCCAGGGAACAGAGGCCCTTCTGGGTTGCCTCATCCCCAGCCAGCATGTGCTCTTTCAAACTCAGTCTTCAGCTCTTTTGAGAGAGACAGCTGGGTTGGCCATGATGGTGCATGCCTGTAATCCCAGCAACTTGAGAGGTTGAGGCAGGAGGATCTTGAGTTCAAAGCCAGCCTCAGCAACTTAGCAAGGCCTTGAGCAACTTAGTAAGACTCTGTCTCAAAATAAAAAAATAAAAAGGAATGGCTAGAGATGTGGCTCAGTGGTCAATCCCCGGTACCAGAAAAAAAAAAAAAGAAAAAGAAAAGAAAGAGCCAACTGAAGCTAGGTGAGCAGCTTGAAGCAAAAACTAAATGAGAGCTAGAGATAAGTGAATCCAAAGAGTTTTCCGGGGCTGTGAGTAGCAAGCCTAGTGCCCTGTGCGTGAGGGGAGGAGCTTGGGGAAGCTTAAGGGAGGAGAGGGAAGAAGAGGAGGGGGAGGGAGAGGAGAAGGGTATTGCAGTTGGTCTCCAAGGACCTGGGAAAAGGAGCCAGGATGGGAAAGGGCGTGCCCCATAGAGAGACTGACAAAAGCTGGAGGCAGATGAGGACAGGACAGCTCTACAGACCTGTGAACCGAAGAGCTTGGCTGCCCAGGAGGTTTGGAAGAGGAGGGAGGAGAGTGTGGGGCCGGGTAGGAGTGGGCCAGCCATCAGGAATGCCAGGCCAAGCACTTTATCTCCTCGCAGCCGGTTAGTTGAACACAGAAAGAATGCATGGGGTATACAAAATATTGACTCACATTCTCATTCATCCAAAAAGATCATCTCAATGTAGAAAGTGTTGCCCCATGATTAAAATTTATATTCTGCTAAGGATAAGGCTCTAAAACCAAACAAACTTCCAGGTGCCAATTAAATACTCTCATCTCCAGGTCTCTTAGGCTTGGCAGAGCCCTTACCAAATCCCTCCTGACATCCCCAAGCAGCCCCAGGCCCTTTTCTCAGCCCAGGCCTGTCTGCCCCTCTATTGGGTGGCTGCCACTCTGAGCACAATGCTTATTATGCCTTTAGCACAGCCTATTATTCTCTGAAGATCAACAGAGCTTACTTGTCCCAGGCCCAGCTGTCCCTGCCCAGTTGGTCCTTGGTTACTGCCTTACGCACTAACCCACCACAGAACCAGCTGAGCTCCTTCACCCAAGGGACAGAGCTGTGGCCAGCTTCTACATTGTGGCTTCACACTCCAGCCCTGGAAGATGGCACCTTTGCCTGAGAACCAGGCTACTGCAGGCATTTTTATTTGTGGTACCAGGACTGAACCCAGGGGTGCTTAACCATTGAGCCACATCCCCAGCCCTTTTTATCTTTTTGTTTAGAGACAGGGTCTTACTGAGTTGCCGAGGCTGGCTTTGACCTTGTGTTTCTTCTGCCTCAGCCTCCCCAGCCGCTGGGCTTACACACGTGCACCACCACGCCCGGTGGGCGTTTATTGAGTGCAGCAGGCCACGACTGCCAGCTTAAGCGGCAGAGGACGCAGCTTAAGCGGAGGTGTATTCAGAATTCCACACTTGGTGGCAATAGAACGGGCTAGTATTTTACCTCTCCAACTCCTTGAAGCCCCTTGCTGGTCACTTCTGGCCTCCCGACTCATAGTTCCAGTGGAGTCTGAGATTGGTCTCACCCTCCTGCATCCTGGTGTTCATGTAGGGGTGCCACAAAGACATTCTAAGAGCTTCTTCTCAAGCTCAGGGAGAGGTGGGTCGTCACAGCCTGCAGACCCTCTTGTGCCTCCCTCTGAGCAGGGGGGTGTGAGGGGCCTTCTGTGCTGCAGAGTGTCATCCCTCTGTCCACACCTGCTTCTCCTCCATCTTTTCTTCTAATGAAATCAATCCCATTCAGCTTTTTGAAAGGAAACCTCTTACACCGCATCCCGCCCCCCTACCCCCAGGAAGTGTCTTGTCTTTCCTGAGCTGCCATCATACTTGGATGGATTGACACAAGGAAGGACACTTCAAGGGTGTGAGAGGAGGCCTGGGGCAGTACCCTCGAGGCCCAGGGACTTGATGGCTGGACAGCAACGCAGTGGCCTCCAGGAAAGCTCACCCAGAGCAGGAGAGGACAGTTTCGCAAGTGAGTCCTGGCCTTGTGAGCTGGCCTGCCAGCTGCTGGCACTTAGCTAGGCCTGTTAGGAAATCAGAGAGACGCTCTGTCCCTCTCTAGCAGGAGCTGCTCCTCGCTTGCCTCTGCCCCAATCATTTTGGGCGCTGACTCTGGAGCCAGGCTGGCGGGCGGGTGCCCCTGCCACAGGCCCAGTGCCCGCCTGGGAAGTGTACACTCTCTCTTGGCTAGTGTCCTCAGTCCTAGTCCGCTGATAAGGCCAGCCGGCTATCAGTGGCCATCTCGGGCGGGAGGGCAGGGTGACTGACGCTCAGGGAAGGATTCCAGACTATTTCCTTCTTGGGTTGAGCTCCAACGCCCTTATCTCCTTTCCTGCCAGGCGGGGGCTCCTCACTGCTCACACACAAAAGAAAACCCCGCCCAATACCCAAACCCCTACCTGCTTGAAGGTGGAAGGTTTGCCCCTGAATTCATTAGCTCTACCTGGTTGTGCACTGAGCTGTGATTTTAGTACTGTGTATTTGATCCTGCAAAAGGGTCTGGGATGGGGAGGAGAGGATGTCCAGGGAGTGGAGCTGCTCTGGTGGCTGTTTTTGAAGCTCCTGGTCCTGTCAGTCAAATGAGATGCTTCTTGGAGGAGAAACATCCAGGGAATGGGCAGAGGCCAATTGCAGGCCCTCAGGGTGGGGTGGAGGTGAGCAGAGGTTACTATGGGATGGAGCAGAACAAGGGAGACGGTGCATGGTACAGACCCTACCTTGGGTGTCCTGAAGCCTGTGAAGAAGGCAAGAAGACACTTCATGGCATATAGGAATGTGGGGACAATTGTGGGAATACGGGAATATGGAGTATGGGACAAGTGGGTCTTCAAGAGGTCAACTGATGGCCTAGTTCACCAGGCTCATTACTGTTGGCTCTGAAGCAGCACCAGGCTTCCAACTTCCCCAGACTGAGGTTCTCCCTCAGAAGAGCATTGTGGCCCAAGATGTCCAGACCCTCTGCCAGTGATGCCTCCTTGAGGCACGGGACTGGCCTAGTTGACCCCTCAACGTCTTGTTCCAGCCCAGCAGTCACTGATTCTACAGGCAAGTTGCTATGGGAACTATAACCTTGAATTTCCTGGCTCTGGGGCTGTGAAAATCACAACCTGAACCTTCCGTTGATGTGGGTTTTTCGATTAATTTCCTGTTTGATTGTTTACTTTAGAGAGCGGAAAATGCCTTCGCAGGCTGCTAGTTCCCTCTGCTGAGAGACTTGTTACACCCTCCCCCAAAAGCCAGCAAGGTCAAGTCCAGGCCTCAAGTGGGTGGAGTTGGGGGGCAGGGGCCCCTGCAGGGAGCAGGCCCTGCTGGAGCAGAGGGCAGCCCGCACGTCCCCTGCCCTGCCCTCACCCTCTCCTCCCCTGCCAAGGTCCCCTTGTGATTGGATAAACCTGAGTTCCCACTCAGGTCCTATGAAGGGAGCCTGCCCCCCAGCCCAGTGCCCAGGCCTGGCCCCCAGTCCCCTGCCCCACCCCAGAAAGCAGTTTTGTGCTCAGACACAAACTGAGGTCATTCCTTCAGAAGTAGCGAGGAGCGTGGTGGTCCCAGATGCCCCCTGGCTGGGCTGCCTGGCAGGAAGCGGGGACAGTCACTGCTTTTCCACTGTCTCTCCTTCAGCAGCGCCAGTAGATAGCACTGGACAGTATGCCCAGTGCCGTGACTCCATCCTGGTCCTGCTCTATTCCTGGGAGCAGGGTGAGGGGTGTGGGAAAGGTCAGGGGTGGCCTGTGGCTTAGGTGTCCTGGTCTCCTGAAAGGACAACCACCCCTCACTGGGGGAAGGGGCTCTTGGCAGCCTTCCGAGGCCTCCTGCTCAACCCTCAGAGAAGTGCAGGAGCCCGAGAAGGAAAGTGAAATAGGAAAGTGGATAGTGGGTTGTCAACCAACTGGTCAGGAGACCTGGGGGCCTTGAGAAGGTGTTGGACCTTCCAGAGCCTCCCCGTGTCTAGGGCATCATATCACATACTGTCCACACCAGGGCAGGTTTGAGAACTGGGTGACAGGTGAAAGCTGGGCTGTCCCAGGAGGACCAGATGCACACTCTCCTCACCTCCCCCTGCTCTCTGTTCAGTCTAATTCTATGGGACTCCCCAGAGGACAGAATAAGCCACTTTGACTTTGAAGCCAGACTAGACCTGGGTTCAGATTGCGTCTTCTCTTGGGGAAGTCAGTTTGCTCGGAGCCTTAGCTTGGGCCACTCTAGCATGAAGGTGGTTCTGTGGTATCTAACTGAGATGGTCTGGTATAGGGTCAAATGGATTTTTAAATATACACAGAGGCCCTACAGCAAGCATCAAAAGGTGTAAACCAGGTGAAAATGAGAAGCCCGAAGGTGGTGGGTTAGGGGGAAGGCCCAGAGCTGCCTCAGGTGTCTTCTGTCCACCTGAGAGGAGGATATGTGGATGTCAGGGCAGTGAGCACACAAGCCAGCGTGGACGGTCAGAGCTTCTAGAAGGCACTAGAGGAGAAACTGGGAGGCGTTGACTGCGGATACAGCCAACTTCCCTGTGTTTCACGCCCAACCCCAAAGTGCTGGGAATTTATGGCAACAAGGCCTGTGAACAGAACTCCCCTCCTCTCTGGGACAGTGACGAGGAGCGTGCCCCCAGAGGAGGCGCTGGAGCAGTGGGCCCTGTCTCCGGTGTCTGCAAAAGGATTCAGTGTGTGCTCTGAGGCCCAGATTATGTTTCCACTCCCTGGGGCCAGCTGTGGGATGAAGTATTCCCCCATGTGACATTTACTGCCGCCACTTTGTACAGGGCAGTTTGCAAGCTCTGCAGGAAGGAGGCTAATTATTCCCTCTGGGGCGCCTGATCCGCAGTTAGGGTGCCTGCCCGCCTGCTCGCCTTAGTAGGAGGCTGGCAGCCAGGCCACAGGGCACAGGCCTGGACCACAGTCCAGGTCAGGATCATGCCTTTCCTTGGCATCTGAGCCCAGCCACTGTACCAGGACTCCTGTTAGACGAGTGGGAAAGTGGACATGTGGAGGGTCTCTGCAGGGCAGGCAGGCTCAGAGCAAGGATGATACAAAGAGAACCTGAGACGCACTAACTTCATGGCTTCGCCCGCAGGCTGGGCTGCTGAGCTTTTCCTGGAGCACCTACATCCATAGTCCCCGGCCCCCTGTTCCTGCCTCGCCTCCAAGGGGCAATATCGCTGCTCTTATTTCAGGCTGATCCATGCACTTGATCCTCCTCTCTCCTGGCTCTGCCCTCCCTTCCACCTGTAGCATTTAAACAGACTCAGACTCTCCTGCCCGGATGAACATTCCACTGACCCTGTGCCAGTCTCTTTCTCTTGGCATCCTACCCTTCTCTTCCACAGGCAAGTTAGGGAGGAAGGAAGAAAGAGAAGGAGGGAGAGAGGGAGGAAGAGAGGCCAAAAGTAAAAGAAAGCAAAGGTGTATCTTTCTGCCTGCACTTCTGACCCCTACCATGCACTGAGGTCATCAGGGCAAAGGTTGCCTTCCCTCTTCTAATCACCAAATCCAGGGGACTTTAGCCATCGTCTCATCTCACCTCTCAGAGCATTTGAGGCTGTTGGCCTTGTACTTCCTGGAGCTCTCTTGGCTTCCATGACGTCACTTCCTCCTGCTCGGTTCAGCTCTTTGACTGTCCTTCTCTTCCTTCTCTAGGGGCTCCTCTCTTCTCTCGCCCTTGAGGTGTTGCTATTTTCAGGGCTGGAGCCCTGGCCCTCTCCTCTTCTCATTCCATGCATTCTGCAGGTCACCTCATTCACACCCATGGCTTGACTGACCCTGGGCACAGAGGACCTCAGATGGCCACTCTCCTACTGATCATCATTTCTGACCATCCCCAAGGACCAGGATTTCCAGCACTGAACTCACTGCCTTCCCAGTGCCAGGGGCGGCATCCCCATTTGTCCAATTGACCAAGCCCCCAGCCTGGGTGGCGTGGCTTCTGCACTCTGCCTGTTTCCTTGCTCTCACCTGTGCCTTCAGCACGCTCCCACCTCTGTGCCTGCCTTGACCCATGCCACTGTGAGTTCACAAGGGCTCTTCTCGCTGGTGTCCCTGTAGCTCCCTGGCCTCCAGTCCCCGTAGCATTCTCCTAGCTCCGCTTTATCCCTCATTCTATATAAGAAAGGATCTTTTTTATTTGGTTGGTTTTAGGGTTTTCTCTCCTTTTTCCTTTTCTTTCCCTTTTTTTAAATGAGTGCATTATAATTGTACATAATAGTGGAATCTGTTGTTCCACATTTGCATATGCAAACAATAGAACAATAAAATTTGGTCAATGTCACTCTCTGGTACCTCCCTTCCACAGACCTCTTTTCTCTATTCTACTGGTCCCCCAGAAAGGTTTTTTTTTTTTTTTTTGGTGTTGGGGATCAAATCCAGGTCCTCATGCAAAACAAACACCTTACCATTGAGCCACATCCCCAGCCCAAGAAAAGTTCTTCCTAAAGTACAAATAAATATTATCTTGTTGCTCTCTAGTTTAAAATCATTCAATGATTCTCCAGCCCCTTGGGATAAAATCCAAAGTCAGGCCAGGCACAGTGGCACACATTTGTAATCTCATCTACTCAGGAGACTGAGGCAGTAGAATTGCAAGTCCAAGGCCAGTCTGGACAACTTAGTGAGAAACTACCTTGAAATAATAAAAAGGTCTAGGGATGTGGCTCAGTGGTAGAACACTTACCTAGCATATGTGAGGCCCTGGGTTCAATTTCCCAGTACTAGGGGAAAAAAATCCAAACTCAATAGCATGGCATGAAGAGCCCTTCAGGGCGTGGGCCTGGCCCTCTTTATCATCATATGCTTCCCCTTCCCCCACTGAGCACCATGTGTTTTAGGAATCTTTAAGTACTTGTGCACTAGAGCACTGTGCTTTCTCATGTTTTCAGCTTATTCACATATTCCTGGAGAGTCCCCACCACCATTCTATCCCGTGCCCCAACCCTATATGCCTAGCAAAAGCCTCTGGATTTCCCCTTACTAACTGTAAATTGTAAGTCTTATTCTTGTTGTTCCTGTACTTACACCATGTTTAGCACATGCTAAGTGTTCCATAAATGTTGTTGAAAGGATGAGTATGTGGATGGATGGATGGATGGATGGATGGATGGATGGATGGATGGATGGATGGATGAGTAGGTGAGTGGGTGGGTGGATGGATGGGCAGATGGATAGGTGAGTGCATAGATGGATAAAAGGATGAATGGATGGATGGATGGATGGATGGATGGATGGGTAGATGGTCACCAACACAGACATAGGATAGATAAAATCAATTTTGTGAAGATCCAGGTGATAATTGTCAACAGAATTAAGAATTATGAGGTCCAACCAGCAAAATAAGGTTTAGCTAATCCGGGAGAAACTAAAATCACTCTCCAAGGAAGAGGATGCTGACCCAGGACTCTTGAGCTCCTTCTAGCTCTGCTCAGACTCGCTGTCTGTCTGGCTTATGCAAGCGACTTAACTACCGAGCCTCGGTTTCTCTGTCTATTAAGTAGAGATAATAATGCCCGTGGCCTTTGCCTGTCTCCACAAGAGTGTCATGAGGGAAAATAGGATGGTGCATACAAAGTGTGTTGAGATCTACAGGGAAGATATGTGTCTATAAAGATAGAGATGTAATAGCAGTAATAACACCTTGCATTTGAATCAGGTTTTACCCTTTTCAAATCTCTTTCACATACATTATCTTGGTTGACTCTCAAAACAATTCTAGGCAAGAATTATTCCCCTTCTCAGGTGAGGACACTGAGGTACAATGTGAGTAAGTGGCACACCCAGGGTTATTCTTGGTGAGTAGCGTGCCTTCTGACTCCAAGCCAGCGACACATTTTCTTTGTTTTTTTGTGCTGGGGATTGAACCCAGGGCCTTGTGTATGCAAGGTAGGCACTCTACCAACTGAGCTATATCCCCAGCCCCCTGCTGCATATTTTCGATGATAACCTTTCTTGGTTAGATTACCTACTTCCCTGCCTCCCTGAACAAAGAGCCAGGCATAATTGGCCCTATTCTTGAAGGCTCAGGGTCGTTACCGTGAGCGTTAGTTCCTGTGCTGACCTATAGACTCAGCTGTGATGAAGGTCTGGGGCCAGTAGAGATGCAGGGCAGATGGGCCCTGACTGCCTGGTGACCCTCCTGAGATGCAGGTGTCCCTGTGCAGTCCTCACCCCAGCATGCACCAGGCCTATCCTGGCTCAGCCTCTGTTCTTCTTCCTCTTTCTCTCCACTGTGGGTGTCTGTGCCCATCACTCTGGCTTCCTCTTTCTCCTCCTCTCTGCTCTCCCTTTTTCTCCCTCCTCTGGCCTCTGACTTCTTCCACACCTTCAACTTGCCCTGCCAAACCCTTGCCTTTCTTTCCACCCAGATGGCCCATCAGAGCGCTCTGGTGAGCTTTACTCGCCAGCTAAGCCACCAATCCCAGGCACGCTGTCAACTCCCTGCTCCTGCTCCTTTGCATGCCCCAGCCCACCTGCACCCCCACCAAGGGAGGGAGGCTCCTGGAAGCAGGATCCAAGCTGAGCTTTTGCTGCAGAACAGTAGGCAGCCTGCATCTGTCCTACCAGGGCCACAGAATGTGCTGTTGGTGAGCCGGGTGGTCAGGGAGGGCTGGCCGGCATGCCTTGGGTTGACACTCTTCACTGGTAGGACAAGGAGCTGTGATCTCTAGCGCTCGCCCTTGCCTGTGCAGCAAGGAGGCCTATGGGTCCTTTCATTAGCACTCTCCTTCCCTTCTTGTCAGGTGGCCTCCCACACAGCCAGCCTGGTTCCATCTTGGGCACACCTTGGGCAGTGTGCCTGTGCCCCATGGCCCTTCCCTGGGGACTCGGGATGCTCTGTCTCCCTAGTTGCTGTCAGGCCTCCCACAGCCCAACGAGATCACCTTGGCTTCTCCCCGAGGGAGGATATGATGGGTGTGCCCACAACAAGTCTCCGGCAGAGACAATAGGGACAGGAATGCATTCGCTTCCGAACAAACACTGTGTGGGCTCGCACAATTGCCTTGGATTCTCATCCAAGAAACACATTTTGCTTCACGAGGGCGCGGGTGGCTTGCCTGCCCCAGCCCGCCCACATCCCTCTCTGTGCCAGATACTCAGATGAGGGGGCTTCCTTCTCCACCCCGGGCTCCCCAGGGTGGGCAGCCATGGCTCTCCATCCATCGGTGCAGCCCCTCTTCCGAAGAGTGGTGGTACTGGGGATTGAACCCAGGGGTGCTTTACCTCTGAGCTATACCACCAGTTTTTTTTTTTTTTAATTTTTGTATTTCAAGACAGAACCTCGTCACTAAGTTGCCTTGAACTTGCAATCCTCCTGCCTCAACCTCCCCAAATTGCTGGGATTACAAGTGTGTCCCACCATACCGACTATCTTTTTTTTATAACCATTTTTTTTATGGTGGTAAAGCACAAAATTGTACCATTTTAACCACTTTCAAGTATGCATTTCTTGGGCATTAGGCTCATTCACACTGACATGCAACCATTTCCACCATCCATCTCCAGAATTCTTTCATCTTCCCCAACTGAAACTTTATCCTCATTCAACACTAAAACCCCAGTCTCCTCCCTAGCTTCCTGGCAGCCACCAGTGACTTTCTTGACTCTTCTAAATACCTCTAGAATCGGAAGCCTTCAGCCATTGGCCCGTCTGTCCCTGGCTTCTTTCATTTAGCGTGCTGTCATGAAGTTTCACGCAAGTGGTGGCATATGTCAGGAGAATACTCTGTTGGATGGACAGACTACTTGCTTATTCATTCATCCATCCGCCAACACTCGAGTAGCTCCACTTTGGGGCTATTATCAGTAACGCAGCTATGAGCACTAATATGCCAGTACAATGTCTGTTCAAGCAGCCACTTTTTTTTTCTTTTTTTCGGGCGCTGGGGATGGAAGCCAGGGCCTTGTGCATGCTAGGCAAGTGCTCTACCACTAGCTCTACTCCCAGCCCCAAGAGGCCACTTTTTGAGACTGGGGTTTGAATTAAAGAAAGTAATCACCTCCTGAAGATCTCAAAGACAGCATTCACACATGCGAGAACTACGGGTCCCCTCAACACACCAACAGGGCTTCACTTAGGAAAAGAAATGGGACCCAGAAGAGGAAGTTTAGATCAGGATGGAAGAGTGGAAAGGTCCTGCCCTTGGGATGGTGCCCGCAAAGGGCAAGTCCAGTAGAGTCCTGGGAAGCCATCGATGTGTCAGGAGCTGCTGAGCCTGAGGGGCACTGAAAGGAGTCCTGGGGAGCGAGCCCCTGTGGCTCTATATCAGGCTCCCTGGGTGAGACAGGCCAAGCTCTTGTTTTAACAAAGAGCAGCCAGTAGGGACTTCTTGGCTGTGCACCCAGGGTCAGCAAAGTTCCCTCAAGGGTCAAAGAAGAAGCCACTCTCCACATCAGCCCTAGGGTCTGAGAGTCCACGCTCAAGAGGTGGCATTGAGAGGCCACATCTGCTTTTGAGGGGAACACAAGACGTGGTCTGCAGCCACAGGCCCCCTGCACATACTCTCTGCATTCCAGCATCTGTGGAGTGAAAGGAAAATAAAAAACTCCCAGCAATCCTGACTTCCTTAAGAAAGCTCAGCAGGGCCGAGCACACCATGTGATTTTTGGCTTCATACAAACTTTCCCAAACAACCGAGGAAGAGATAAGGTTGGAGCAGAGGACCTGCCCACAGCGCCACTTGAGAGTCCTGGGCAGGCTGTCCCCTGCCCAGAGCTCTGCCAGGGAGGGAGCAGGGGCAGCAGCCCCCAGAAGCATGCCTGTGGGGACTTTGTCACTGCAGAGGGGACATGATGCAGTCACAAAGAAGAGGGGAAGAGAAGAGAATGAATAAGAAGAATGTGGAACACAGAAGAGTCTCTTCAGTCAAGTCATGGGGGAGCAGAAGGCAGCAGGCAGGCCCCAGGCAATAGCAGAAAAGAGGAACCAGATACTGGCTCATCAGGGCAGAGAGCGAGGCTGCTTGAGGGTCTCCATGCAGCACTGACAAAAGCCTGAAGGACCCTTTTCCAGAAGCCTGAAGGGCCCTTTTCCAGGAGAGACCACCACATTTAACTATGTTGACTGCTTGTCAAACATTGGCTCTTTGAGGAATTTCCCATAATGCTCCTTCACTTGTTCCTACACCTCAGCATCTGGCAGGCCGCAGGGGAGGTACCAGACCCCTAAGAGGCTCATCTCAGGACAACCCAGGTGCACCTCCATTTATCATGAGAAGCCCGGACTGAGCAGCTGCCATCTGCCAGCCGGTACCCAGGTGGATCCAGAGCCCCCTTTCCATGTTCCCACCAGCTCCAGGTTCTCCTCCTCTCCCCCAGCCGCCACCACCCACTGTGTCAAGAGTTCCCTCGCCCCAAATACCTCACCTTCCCACTTTCTTGTGATTTTTACCAACAACGTTTATTTTAAGGACTTTTCTGCTTCTAAGCACCAGAGGAAACATGAGAACAATTTACCATAGCAGGCAGTTCCAGAGACTACACGGAGTTCACTCTGGTCCACACCTTCCCTGGGGAGGAAGTGGGGCCAGGTCCACCTTTCCCTCCAGTCTCACCCCCCTCTCCACCAAGCCTTGAGATCAGCCTCTGGCAGAGAGGGGTAGGTGGATGCTGGCCCAGGTGACTCCGGAAGGACAGCTGCAATGTGAACCCCACCCTCAACTTCTTCCAGAACCTACTTCCAGGGCTCCTGAGTCCTCCAGATAAGGGAGACCCTTCTCTGGGAAGCCCCTGAATTCCCCTCAGGCACTGGCTAGTTGGAAGCCTCCCCTAAGTATCTACAGCCCTGGAACTAGAGATAAGAAAACTCCAGAAGCAGACACCAGTGTGGCGGGGAGGGACAGCTGTGTGCTGTGGCATAGTCTACTGTTCAGATGTATCATGGACATCCAAGTTACTTTCTGTCTTTTGCTCTACTAATAGTGCAGCAAATAATGTATGGGGGTCATATAGCATGTGTGGGGTATGTGTATAAGAGAAATTTCTAGAAGTAATATTGCTGGGCCAGAGGATGTGCATACTTCTGGTATTAATAATTATCACCAAGTGGCCATCTATACGCTCTACCAGCTTGTATCTCCACATGCACTCTTTGTTTGCAGAAACATCGATTATAATTTTGTGTCATGGCCCCTCTGGCAAGAGAGGTGCATGGGGTGGGAATACCCACATCCCTCAGATTCACCTTTCCCAGGATGGTGCCTTGCAGACCCTCCGCTTCCAGGGCTCTTTCCATCCCTCTTGCAGACTCTGGCAGCTAGGCAGTTCATCTCCCTGTCTCCCAAAGTGTGTTTGTTAGCAATTATTTACCAAGTGCTTACTCTGCACCAGGCACGGTGCCAGGTTCTGGGACAGCAGTGGACAACAAAGGCCCTGCCCTGGTGGAGCTTCCCTTCTCATGGAGGGAGCCAACAGGCAAATAAGTAGATGCTATGCCGGGGCCATAGAGAGAAGCAGGAGGAAGGTGTGGGGGGTGATCTGCTGCTCGGGGAAGGCCTGGCTGAGGGGGAATGTTTGGGCAGAGCCCTGAATAGGGTCAGGGAGTGAAGTCTGTGTTTGTGGGGTGGCTGAGTATTCCTGGGAACCAAGAATGTGGAAGTCCAGAGTTGTAAATGAGGACACGCTACAACACGGAGGAACTCTGAAAATATCACATCAAGTAGAAGAAGCCAATCACAAAAGACCACGTATTATATGATTTTGTCTATAGGAAATATCCAGCATAGGCAAATCCCAAGAGACAGAAAGTAGATTAGGAGTTATCAAGGGCTGGAATGAGGTGGGAATGGGGGATGACTACTAATGGGTACAGATTTCTTTTTGGAATGATTAAAATATTCTGGAATTAAATAGTGGTGGTAGTTGCATAACTCTGAACATCCTAAAACCCACAGAATTATTGCTTTTAAATGGTGACTTTTAGCTGGACACAGTGGCACATACCTGTAATCCCAGCGGCTCAGGAGGCTGAGGCAAGAGGATCACAAGTTCAAAGCCAGCCTCAGTAAATGCAAGGTGCTTAGCAACTCAGTGAAACCCTGTCTCTAAATCAAATACAAAATAGGGCTGGGGATGTGGCTCAGTGATTGAGTGTCCCTGAGTTCAGTCCCGGGTACTCCCCCCAAAAAATGGTGAATTTTATGTAATATGAATTATATCTTAATTTTAAATGAGAAAGATTGAGAGAAAGAGCCAGGTAGGTAGAGGGAACCCTGGCCAGGAGTGTGGCCAGTCTGACTGAGCACTGAGCAGCCTGGCTGTGGCCTGGGTGTCTCTGGGTAAGTCCATGCAGCCTTGACTGTGGATATTTGCAGTGTTAGGCCAGTGGAGAAGAGGGCTTGATTGCTGAGTGTCCTCCATGGCCAGGGCCCAGGGCTTTTGACCTAATGGCCAAGCTTCCTCACACGCAGGGGAGTCGCCAATCGGCCATCTGTAAGCTAATTTCATTTCCCTAAGACTTTCCACTGCTCAGCTGTGGAAAGATCAATGGATGATCCCAGCACACTGGCTGTCCCCAAGCCTTTCTCTGTGAAGGCCTCTCCTCACAGCATCCTGACCTGGCCCAGGGCTCCATACTACATGGTGACCGCTTGCTCCTCTGCTCGAAACCCAGCAGAGAAGTTACTCCTTCCCAGGCCCCTTTTCTTTCTTTCTGCCTTCTGACTTCTGTGAGCTCTCACTCCAGCCCACCCCTTAGAGATATTGTCACCAGTTACATCAGGACTAGGTCTGGAATGAGCAGGGCAGGGCAGCCCAGCTGCAGTGGCTGGCAGCCAATGTGCCACCTGAGTGGTCTCCTCTCTGCCGTCTCCTTCACAGCTCTTGCAGTCTCAGGATGTGAAGGAGGATGCCGTCCTCTGCTGCTCCATGGAGGTAAGCAGCGAGGCTTGCATGTCCTAACTTCACGCCCCACGGTTAGAGGGGTGGGGTGCAAAGGTCTTTGGTGCGTCCACTGGTCAAGGGGAAATGCTTGTTGAGCAGGGCTGGTGGGGGATGAGTTCATGAGTGAGCATGGACTTTCTGCACCCAGAGTTGCCCACCCTGAGCCACGTAAGTGCCGAGCGTGAGAGCAGCCAGCTGCAGGCTAGAACCTGGTTCTCTAGAGAGGCAGACAGAGGGCTGGCATTGCCCACTTTCCCCTGTACCCATGACCACCTGCTCCTTGATTCAGGCATGCCACACTAACGACTTAAGGGACTTCATACAACTCCCTTTGCTTTGGTGGCATGGGGCCGAGGGAGATGCCTCATGCTCGAATCCCCTGGGCTGGTGCAGCCACCTTGGGAGGCGCCACTCCAGGTGTGACCACTGCTCACTGAAATGCTTTCTCTGGGATCTTCCTTTGGAATCTGGGTCTGGTCCTATCTCTAGGGTGGACCTCGGCCTTCTGCAAATAGCCCAGAATCACTCAGAGTGGAGCACAGGGAGGAGGGGACTTCCAGGGTAAGGACCCAGCCTGGTAGCTTTCATGAGCACACCTCTCAGGGGGCTCTGCCCAGGCTCAAATGCCACACCCAGGGAGCTTGGAAGCCGGAGGTGCCAGAAGCCTAGGCAGTCTGTGGTGCAGTCATTTGCTGAATCCCAGATGGACACCTACATGGTGCCTGGAGAGACTGGGGAAAGAAGGCGGGATCCTTACCCTCAGACAGCTCTCAAGCTGGTCGGGTAAGACACAGTGGGTGGACTAGGTGTGAGCACAGAGCACACACCCTGGACAACTCAGGGAGTCGGGTCAGGGGGGACCCAGGAGGTCAAGGGTGGTTTTGTGAAGAAGGCAGGGCCTTGATGGTTCAAAACTGGGGTGAGGTGGCGATGGGGACTGAGATTATAGGGGGGCTGCTTTTCAAGATTGTAGGGTTTTCAAGATTATCCAGCTGGCCCTCTGCCCCAGTTCATATTTCTCTGTCCCCTTTGCCACAAGTGTAGGCAGAGATCAGTTCTGGAACTGAGAGGTAAGATGGACGCAGGAGAGAAGGGGAAAGAGAGAAATGAGAGACTACATGCTCTCGGGTTCCATGTGGACACATGCAGCTAATAATGTCTAATCTCTTTTCCAAAGAGACACCAAGCGGATCTGAACACACTGCCACCTGATCACCCAAGGGATCAGGTCATGGGGCCACTCAAAGCTGTGGTTGCAGTCAGGGAAGGCTTCCTGTAGGAGGGGAGGTTCTTAGGTGAAGGGAAAGAGGTGCGTTACCGGAGTGTGTTCCTTGGGGCCTGGCGGCACACAATATTCTGATTCCTCTCATTCCTGCTGGCAGGTGTTTGTTTAATGTGAGATCTCCTCTCCCATTTGGAGATCTCCCAGTTCCTGCCCAGGCCTACACATCCCTAAGACTCTCCAGCTCTTTCTTGTCCCTGCCCCCAGCCTACCTAACCAAGGCCAAAGGGACAGGGGTTCCAAACCCTGCCCTAACTGCCACTTCTCTGCCCACAGCTGCAGAGCGCAGGCCGGCTACTGGAGGAGCAGCTGCCGGAGATGATGACAGAGCTCCTGGCCAGCGCCCGAGACAAGATGCTATGCCCCTCGGAGTCCATGCTGACCCGCTCACTGCTCCTAGAGGTCATCGAGCTCCACGCCAACAGCTGGAACCCTCTGACGCCCCCCATTACGCAGTACTACAACAGAACCATCCAGAAACTGACAGCTTGACCGCCAGGGGGCCTGGCGGGCAGCCCACGGGCAGCTGGGGTCCTGGTGCACAGGGCCAGATGGACAGGCGGGAGGACAGGGGTGGCCCTGGCGGGAGAAAGAAATGGGCAGGAAGGCAGGCAGAGTCGGAGGCCAGTCTGGAGCCAGCAGGGGAAGGGATCAGATCCCTGAGAAGAGCGTCCCCTCCCCCCCAGGTCCCCCTCCCCAACCCAAGCATGCCGCAGCTCACACCAATAAGGGAAGCATGTTTCTTTTTCATGGTGGCCTTGGCCCTTGCCCATCCTGTCTCCTGCCCCTCCCACCCCCTGCCACTCCACCCTCCACCACCACCACCAGCACCCCGCCCCCGCCCAGCTTTTTGGCGGGGTCTCTCTCTGCCACTCCTCAAGAATCTCCTGCAGCCTTGCACGCCAGGACACCGCGTGGGTCAGAAAGGACCTCAGAAGTCTGAAAAAGTGGGTCGAGTCAGGCTCGCATTGTTCCTGCGTGCTGTCAGCCGCAGTCGCCAACTGGCAGCAGGGACGTGTAGCAGATGTCCGGGAGGACAAAGGCAGGCACGGTCCCCACCAGCCGCCCATCACTGCGGGCCTTTGTCAGCCGCGGGCCGAGCTGGGGGAGGTATTTTTCTCTAACCTTCACGCTCCACCCTCCCAACTTCAGTTCCTCCAGCCCCGCAGCCCCAGCCCCAGGCCCCAGGGTCGGCAGCGGGCAGGGAGCTGGAGCCTGCAGCTCAGCTCGCACCCTTTTATTTTATTGTGTTTTATTTTCAAAAGTCGATTGCTTTGAAGTCTCTCCTCTCAATGAAAAAGCCCTCGATGTGATCACACAGTCAGCCCACGAGGACCCCCTGATTAGCTGGAGATCAAACCCGGCCCCCTCTGGAAGGATTCTAGCCACAAACAGCTTGCCAGTAGCCAATTAGGGTAATTGGAAACTTCTGCCCCGGCGGGGGTCCCCGCTGGAATCCTCTGTTCCTCAGCCCCTGGCCTGCAGCTCCTCTCCTCTGTTCCTCTTGCTGTCTCTCTCAAAGGGCTGATGCTGTCGCCCCTGGACTGAGTTAGAGCCAGTCCTGGCCTGAGGCAGAGGCGGGGGCGGGGAGGGGTGTCTTGCAGTGAACGTGGCCAGAAACAGGGCTGGCAAACTAAAACCGGAATGCACAGCTTGTCCCAGGCTCCTACTGTGGGGAAGAAGGAGGTGGGGGCTGCCTTGCTCTCCAGGACTTGGAAGTAGGGCTCATGGGCTAGATGGCTGCCCTAGCCTCAGCCCCAGCAGGACCCAGAAGCCCAGCCCTCCCACGTTGTTGGGAAGGGGGGAATTCATCTAGTCATAACAGGGACAGTCAGGTGACCAGGTGGGACCTCCTGGTGGAGTTTCCAGGCTGGAAACAAGGCTGGGGTTTCTTGGAAGGCCCCCCATCCAGAGGAACAGCTTCCATCTTTGATGGCTAGAGAGGAGGACGAGGTCAGTCTCTGGGCTATAGAGCCAATATTTTGATAAGGCCCCAGAAGATGCCAGCAGAGCCCAGCAGCATCCTGATCTGCTCCTGGGTGGAGGCTAGTCAAGCCCTAGGTCAGGCTGGAGGCTCCTGGCCTCCTGGTTTAAATCAGATTGAGTGGGAAGTGAAGGTGGAGGAGGTTTCTCTTGATTCTTCCTGAGTCTAGAAAGGCAGACAGAGTGGGAAAGAAGTTATCTAGTTCTCCCTGCTTTCCCCACTGCAATCTGCCTCCAGCTCCAGGATGGGCGCCTGTGCCATCCCCAAAAAGAGCCTGTTGGGAACAAACTATGGGGGACACAGGTTTGCTCTGCCAAGAGGCCCATGTTCCCCTGGCCCTGGCCCCTTCCCTCTTCCTCCCCAATCCCTCCTTTCCAGGCTTTCTCAAGCTGCTCTTACTGCCCAGTCTCCTGCCCCAGCCCTTAGGCCCAAGGACAGGAGGCTTTGAGGGAAAGCTGGGCTGATTTGGGGATGCTCAGAGAGGGCAAATCATGCTTTCCAGAGCGTGGAATCCAGCAGCCTCAGCCAGGGGAGCAGCTACTCTCCTGCAACGGAAGACAGCCACACCTGTGCTGAAAGATGGCTTCCCTCAGGTGTGGGGCGTGTGTGTGCGCGTGCGCTGAGAATGAAGCAGGGTCCCAGAGAGGCTGGGAATGGGGGCCTAGGTTACAGTGGAAGTAGGTCCACCCCTCATTGGGCTCCCAGAGGAGCTCTTCATGAAGAAGGCTCCCAGACACTGTGGCGGGGCTGGTGTCCCCTGCGGAAGCAGAGACAGGCGACATCATAGGCACCATGGGTCTAATGCGCATCCCTCTGAACGGCCTGTTGGGGTCTTGCCTCAGAGCCAGCCCCTTCTTGCCCGTGAAGAGCCGTGTGAAGAAGTGAGATATAAATATGTATACATATATAAATATATTTTTAATTATGTGTTGTGTCACGGTGGCTCTAGACGAACCATTTGCCTAGTTTATTCCATTGCTTGAAAGCGCTTCCTGGCCAATCTGAATAACACTTTTGGCTGTTTTTCTAAATGCAGGTTGCTGCTACTTTTTCAGACATAGAAGAAAAACATTTTTAATTTTTTTTTTTAAAGAAACAACAGCAAAGCCTAAAATTTAAGAGTCTGGGGGCAGCTTCCCATGGCAGACTACTCAGACAGGGACTGGGGACAGAAGTGGGTGCCCCACGGCCCCCTGCCCCTCCCCAGGCCAGATCCCCCTCTACTGCAGGAGGAAGGTCACATCCAGTTGGCCTCTGAATGTATTTGACCGGAGGCAGAAATGGACATGGCGCGGCCTTGGGTTGTGCTACTCCCCGCTGGCCCGCGGTTCCTGGCGCACGGAGGAGGCCGGGTACAGCCATCTGAGGTCCATGCTCCTCCACTCCGCCCCGCCTGTCAGGATGAGTTAGTCACCATTTTCCTCTTGGGCGGCCTGCTTGCCGTCCTCCTGCTGCCCACGGCCTGGTGGCTTTGCCTGAGCTCTGGGACTGCAACCCCAGTAGGGCTCCCAACCTCCCCAGGACGAGGCCGGGAGCCTCTCTGTCCTCCTTGGGGAACATGCACCCCCAAACCCAGCTTCGTCTGTCTGTCCTTCCTTAACCAGTCTGTAAACCTTTACGGTTTGGGGATCGTCCTGTCCATCTGTGTAAATGTAAATGTTGACCCCGTCGGTATTTATTCTCATTTTTATTTTATTTTATTTTTTCTGAGGGGTGGAGGGGGAGGGACTGTGCCCGATCACGCCCCAGGCAGCTGAAGGGGCGGGGCCCAGACAGCCCGGCTGCCAGGAGGAGCAGCCCCTGGGGCCGCCCCAGACAGCGGCCTGCAGGAAGCCGGTCCCAGGCTGTTATCTGGCATCAGAAGCCCGCCAGCGTTCCTAGTCCCACGTGCTTGGTCTGGCCGTGGCTTGGCGTCCCTCAGCTGCCGGGCACTCTGTTGGGAAACCTCTGACTGGGCCTTTGAAGATGCAGATCAGAGCGAAAACAGCTCTGCTCGGGACACATAGAAGGCTGGCCACCTCACCTGAGCCAGCTGGGAGCCGACAACAGGACCTACCTCCCTGGAGCAGGGCCTGGGGTTCCCGCCAGGGCTGCAGCGGAAACCTGCTCGCGCCACCGCCCCACCTCCATCTGTGTGTCCTGCTTTTCAGCTGAACCCAAACTACAAGTGGGTTTAAAAAAAAATAAAATAAACAATACCCAAACCCCCACATGCCCTGAATCTGTGCTCTTTGTGTGTTCGGCGGCCTCTCCCAAAGGTCCAGGCAGTGAGCTAACGAGGAGAATCCCCACGGCGGGGACGTGGAGAGCAAGGGCGGTTCCGGGGCCTGGGGACAGGTGCGAAGGAGTTGGTCCAAAAGAGCGGAGCCTTCTGCTTCCAAAGCTGGGCACTGTCCACAGTAAGAGTGTTCCCTAGAGGTGGGGGCCTTCGCACTTTGGCTTGCTACCTATTTAACCACTCCTCAAACCTGCCCCTTCCCAGGAGATGTCCAGTGGCATTTGGCAATGAGTCATTTTAAGAACCTGAGACAGGGGCCTAACAGCTTCTAAAAGCCCACAGCAAGTGGCTGTCCAGCACCACTTGGTCAAATGAGTTCTTCATTAAAGGGTCCCAGAAGGATTTCTGTCCCTGTGTTGACATGTCCCTCGTTTTGCACAGTCTGTCCTATGGCAAACCAGTGGGGACCCTGCCAGCTGGTAACAGCTCCCTTGGATTCTTTACAGCTGAAACCTGCCAGTCTTCCAGCTTCTCTGGTAGTCACCAGGGAATCTGCCCCTTTGTCTTTCCTGGCCTGAGCCTGGTGAGGGTATGGTGACATTTGGTCATTGCCTTGACTGAGTCATACCCTTCCATGAACTGCATGGGGACAGCCAAAAATACACAGATTAAGTACAGGAAAATACTTCTTCTTTTTTTTTGGTACCAGGAGTTGAACCCAGGGCCACTCTACCACTAAGCTACATCCTTTGCCTTATTTATTTATTGATAGATTCTTGCTAAGTTGCTGAGGCTGGCCTTGAATTTGCAATCCTCCTGCCTCAGCCTTCTGAGTTGCTGGGTTTACAGGCCTGTATTACAGTGCCTGGCTGGGAAATAACATTTTAATTGTCAATTTCTTTTTTCTTTTCTTTTCCTTTTTTACAAAATGCAAAAGAGTAAGAGCAAAGATTGAAGCTCAAAACAAAAAATGGGGGCTGAGGGTGTAGCTCAGTGGTAGAGCGCTTACCTAGCATGCGTGAGGCACTGGGTTCGATCCTCAGCACCACATATGAAAAATGAATAAAATAAAGATCCATCAATGACTAAAAAAATTTAAAAAAAAAAACGAAAAATGTTTGAAGGTAGCAAAGAGGGTGGGAAGAGGAGGTCATACTAAGTAGTTCACCCAAATAGAAAGACTTTTCTGGGTGACAGTCCTACCTCAGAAGGTTCTGAATTCCTGTGACCCCATCATCCAAATATAAATGTTTCATTCTGCATTTCACCCCCATCTCTGCTTATGTGTATTCTCTGTTTTGAGAATGGCTTATGTATACACTGGGTCTAGAGGAAGAGGGGAGGAGAAAACTTAATTTTGGGTGAACAAGCTAGAACACACACACACACACCATAAGACTTATTAAGGGCCTTTTAAGAACCCAGGCAGCGAGGCATTGTGGCACATGATTATAATCCCAGTGACTCGGGAAACTGAAACAGGAAGATTGCAAGTTCAAAGCCAGCCTCAACAATTTAGGGATGTCCTAGGCAACTTAGCAAAACATTTTCTCAAAATAAAAAGGAGAGGAGATGTAGCTCAGTGGTAAAGTGCCCCAGGTTTAATCCCCAGTACCAAAAAAAATAAAATAAAATAAGAAACAAGCCAGGTGCAGTGGTGCACACCTATAATCCCAGCAGCTTGGGAGGCTGAGGCAGGAGGATCAAGAGTTCAAAGCCAGCCTCAGCAATTTATCAAGGCCCTAAGCAACTAAGCAAGACCTTGTCTCTAAATAAAATATAAGAAAGGGACACCCCTGGCTTCAATCCCTGGTACCAAAACAACAACAACCAAGCCAAAGAAAGAGGGGATGGAACAGTGCAAAGGGAAGAAGCGGGTAGGCCTTAGTGAATGGCCTCATACCCCTATTCCCCAGGGGCTTCAGAGCCTCCATCCACTGCCTCAGTTGGCCCAGTGAAGCAGGAAGGTAGCTGGTGTGGGTGTTGATGTTTGCTTGTTTGTTTTGCTGGAACCCAGGGACAAGAGCTGCTGAGCTGCACCCCCAGCCCAGACACATGGCTTTGATTCCTGTTCCACAGATGAGCCAAAGGCTGGACAGTGTGAGAGCCAGGGTGCTCGGGAGAGCCAAGTGCCCTTTCCACCAGCCCAGAAGGTCCTCCTGCCCCTCCTCTCTCTGTTCCCTGTAGAGCATACCCCAGGGAGCCAGCCAGTCAACCAGCAGACAGCTGCCTACTGAGGCTGGCTGGGCAGGCTACTGGGCTTCCCTCTGTACTTGGGAAAGACAGGGCCAAGAGGAAGTAATTGGTAAGGCACTTCTCGATGAGGGGTGGGCAGATGGAGCACTACTGCAGTTTGGTGCTATTACATAAAAGGGTCCATCATAGTAAGTGTGACGTGTTCTGTAGGAGTTCAGTTACCTCCAGGCCAGTGGCTCTCAGGTGTGTATGAAATGAGGGAGACTCACAGGGGAGCATTTCAAGGGACTGAGTCAATATCCAATTGCCTGACAGCTTCTTCAAACTACATGCTAAAACAGGATGTACAGCACACCAAAACTTACCCAATTCTGGCCTTAGGGAGCCCCTCTCCCTGCTAGTACTGGGTCTACAGGAAGACAGGAGGGGAAACTCCATTTTGGTGTGCCATACCCTAGGTAGGGTCAGGGAGATGATGGCTGGGAGCTGCCATCCCGCCTCTCCAGGAACATAGCACCATGATCAACCATCACAAGCTGTACAAAATGATTGTCTGAGAACAGCAGGCCATGCTGTGCCTCCTCGACGTGTAGAGCTGTGGTCTGCCATCGTGGCTGACAGGAGGGTGCCAGCACAGTCAGCTGAAGGAGTGTGGGACAGAACACCCTGTGGACGAGGGCAGCCTTATGTCTTCATGGGTCCTTGACACGTTTGCCTTCATAGGCCTCTTAAAAAAAAAATTTTTAAGTATAAAAATTAAATTTTATGACTCATTGATATTATTTATCAGAATGTTCTCTTCAATCTAGGAGGTTTTTGTTTGTCTGTTTGCACTGGTGATGGAACCCAGGGTATGGCACATGCCAGGCAAGCGCAGTACCACTGAGCTACATTCCCAGCCCCTTTTATTTTTTGAAATTCTCTTTAATTATATATAACATTAGTGTACATTTTGACATAATCATAAAAGCGTGGAATATAATTTGCTGTAAAGCAGTGCCCAGCACTTCCCCGTCCCTTTCCTCTGCTCTCTTCCCTCTACTGAACTTTCTATTATTTATGTATAGTTTTATTTTTTTAATTAGTGTCTTGCAGATATGCTTGATGTTGGGACCCACTGGGTGCTATATCCATGTACTCAGCTCTTCAAAAAAAAATTCTTTTTGAGACAGTCTGGCTAAGTTGCCCAGGGTGGCCTCAGCCTCCAAGTCTCTGGGATTACAGGTATCGGTCATCATGCTTGGCGTAGGAGTTCTTTTTTTTTTGATGAGGGGGTACTAGGGATTGAACTGAGGATCAGTTGACCACTGAGCCACCTCCCCAGCCCTGTTGTGTATTTTATTTAGAGACAGGGTCTCACAAAGTTGCTTAGCGCCTCGCTTTTGCTGAGGCTGGCTTTGAACTCACATTCCTCCTGCCTCAGCCTCCCGAGCTGCTGGGATTACAGGCATAAGCCACCATGCCCAGCAGGAGTTCATTTGTTAAATTCTGATTTTTAAAAGAATACATGTCTTGGTCCCCTAAAATATTACACCCACTGGGCTGCTAAAGCAAAGTACCATTGACCGGGTTA